>CM070733.1:19045272-19628747 GCA_036346275.1 Otatea glauca | reverse complement strand
AAGACAAGAAAGACAAAACAAAACTTGTGAAAAAGAGTTATCGTGAGACATGTTCGATTGAGAGATAAAAGAAATTGACTTATGATCATTCTTCCTAGCAAGAACATTTAATTCATGAGTTTTTAATTTAGAAAAGAACATCTAAAGTAAGCGTACTCATGTGGGTGATTCTCTAATGGATGTAACTTTCATCTCCCAAATAGACATGTCTAATGCACAGTAATTTTCTAGCATTAGGAGCATCATCATAGCTAACCAACAGCATGTAAATTGCTAATAATCTTATTGAAACGTGCAAAGAAATCATCTAGCGACTCACGGTTTCATCTCAAATCGCATATATTCTTTCTTATATATATCTGACGGACCTCTTTGACAATGTTAGAACCCTCATGGTAATCACAAAGAGATTTCCATACCTCATATCTGGGACTTGAGATGGATCACGGTCGAAGTCGCTTCTTCCCAATCCTTGGATGATCAAATTTCGTGCTTTGCTATTCGCTTCCACATGTACTCGATTGGTTTCGTTGGCGTCATTGTTCTCGAGCACTTCATATGGTTTGTACACCTTTTCCCAAATCGCGAAGCCTTGAGCTTGGATGTGCGCCTCCATCTTGGCCTTCAAAGCGAAAATCAACACCATCGAAAACACAAGGTTTTGTCGAATAACAATCTATTTATATGAATTCTAATCACTGGTTAAGAATAATTAGAAAAACCTTGCTCTAATACCACTTGTAGGATCGATATACACTAAACTAGCAATCGAGAGGGGTGAATGATTGCGCGAGAAGGTAAAATAAATTTTTGATGATTCTTGAAACACCCCAATCGGACTCAAATTGCTTGATTCGAGATCTGAAAAAACATAGTAAGACATGATCACTAAAACCTATATTCCCAGATCCAAGCGGCGGATTGACCTAACATTTGAGCTTAGAAACTAGATTCCAATAAGAATCTAACAAAAAATGAATCAACGTGATCGGATCTACAGAAAAAAAGTTATAGGCCCTGAAAGCTTCTCTGAAATATATTTTGACGAAAATTGACCTATCCTAATTTTGAGATTAATCAAAATCTACAAAAGATTAGCCAATAAAACTTTCAGTTGATGCCCTAGAAAGGTTTTGGATGGATCAAATCAAGATTAAACTTGTTGAGTCAAGAGAGACAATTAATCAATCTATAAGAACCAAAACCGGGCAAGCATAAAGAAAAATCATAGTCAGCTGTAGCAAATCTGTTGCAACACGAAATCAATGTACCATCGTAATTTTGTAGCTACATGAAGATTTGCTCGGTTCGTGTGTTCGGAGGTGAGGAAGTTGGGATTTTATTTTCTTTCTCTGTTTGTGTATGGTACTCTAAAACAAAGTATGACTCCAAAATGCGTGTGCGGCCCCTGCCGCACTCACGTGACTAACCCGACCTCCATGTGCACCGTTCTCTGCTGAATATCCCGCATGACTTTCGACCACTAGGACCTCGATTCCTCTCTGAACCTAGTCCGAACCTCGGTTCTTCCACGAACCTTGTTCGATCCTGTCATTGACCACGTTAGCCCTCGAGCAACACACGCACATTAACAAACAAGAAACAATTTTGACCACAAGTCACGACTTGACTCAACATCGATCCATGCAATTACTCACCGGCGCATTGCATCAAGCAAAACCATTACCATGCTATCACAAGTAATCAAGTAATCATACGAAACGGCACATGCACAAGCACCACATGCCATGAGCACAACCACTTTGCAATGCCAATTTCATCACTAAGCCAATTTTTACACATGATTTCACAATAAGGTCTTGAGAGGTACACATGACCAAAGTGCGGCATTATCAAGGTCATGTGAAAAGAGGCACCAGTCAACACCCACTTATCATTCGTGCGAGGGTGGGCGAGTGCAGTGGTCATATAGTAGCTCAAGAAGAGGTGTCGATGGTTGCAATCGAATGGAGACCGTTTGATGTTCGGGAGAGCATGAATCTAAGTACTACTCTGCTTTGAGATAGCGAAGCGGATCATCGGTGACAAACTCTACACTTAGGTAGCACATGTAGAGATAGTTGAGTGAATCGTCAACAACAAACTCTAAAGAAGAACAAAGCAAACCGTTGCCTTGTTCCTCAACCAAGTAGGCAAAGTAGCGGTTTCCATATCGTGAGTTTCTTGAGTTTACCATCAATATGACCAAGCGGACCATGACTATCAAACAGCGAATGTAGTAGTAGAGACCGGTCCTATAGTCGTAGGCCCATGTAAGTCAGCGTCACAAATCTGCAAGAGCAAGCGGAAGAGGACAAAGAAGTCATTTTACGGGATTCAAACTAGAATTAAATCGAGCTTTGAGATTTATTTCAAGTTGGACTGACCAAAACAATCATGACCGATCAATCTCCACTTGTGACCGAGTGGTTGGATCGGAGGCCGGCAAGTGACTTGGGCGAGGTGGACTCGGTGGCGAGGCGATCCAGCGGGCGGTGGCTCGGCAAGGAGGCAAGGATGGCGGCCGAGGCCGATAAGTCGGCCGAAGCAACAGCAAAGACGGGCATGCTTGCGCGGGTGGCATAGGCGGGCGGCAGCGGTGATCGGTGTTGGAGGTGGAGCCGTCGGGGCGGCACCAAGATAGGCGGGTCGAGGCGGTGGTCAGGCGGCGGCGAGCGGCTGGAGGCGGTTGGTGTTGAAGGCGGAGGTTGCGCCCGGCGAAGGTCGGCGTGAGCACGCGGGTGATGGCGAGAACACGGAGGGCGTTGCGGCGACGAAGCGCAGACAGCGCAGGCGTGCATCGGCGTCGAAGGCGGCCGGTGAGGACCGAAGTCGGCGGATAAGCGCGTGTTGGTGACCCGAAGGCAATTGAAGGACCAATGTGGCAATCATAGGGGTGAATGATCACAATTAAATCCCCCCCCCCACTCAATGGATCCAACCAAAACCTCACTTAAAACACTCAAATGCAAAGGAGCAAAATAGTGAAAATCTTGGTCTTGACCTTGCTCGTGGGGTTTGATGATTAAGATGATCTTGGATATTCTCCCACTTGTCACGCAAGCAAGAACACAAGAAACTAAAACCTCAAACATGATCTACAAAAATTTCTTAAAGATTAAGCAAAGAGATCGAGTTCTTGCAAAGGATTGCCTAGATGATTAGGATATGATATGAAGAAGATTCATCCATCAATCCTCGGCACAAAAGCACAAGCAAGTAGAAGGAGGGGAGGCAAATCCAACTTGCGAGAATGTAAATTGCAAGAAATTAAATTGCGTAATTTAAAGTGTTGAATTTAAATCTGAATTTAAGACATAATGTAAATGCTAAAATTAGATTAAAAAAGTAAGGAAGTAAAATTTTATTTCTTTAGAGGAAGGTTTACAAAGCCTCACAACAAGGTGGGCAATACTCAAAGGCACACAAAACCTTCAAGAGGGGAGAGCTACCCCTACCCCTCTATTTTTACTACTTTTGAGTCATCCTCCCCCTCGAATGAGTTCTACTTGGCCCTCAAGTAACCTCATCAAGGGTTGAGATTGAGTCATCCTCCACCCTTGGATAAGTTCATTTGGCCTGAAGAAACCTTATCAAGGGTTGAGATTCACTCAACCTAACTTGACCGCTACTCTATCCTCTAAACACGCAATGCATCGGCTCTCCTTGATCAGAGCGACCCCAAGTTAACATCTCGGTCATTCACTTGTCTTCTAGGCTCGCAGCAACTCTGTCTCCGGTCATCCTCCGTGATCCCATTTGCGGACCTCGGTGCACCTCGCCTAGTTCTAGTCATTCTCGCCTAACCATGACCTATCACCGTCGATCTGCAACCATCAAAAATAAGGAAAACCATCACATAGCAATGTCCAAAATGATATACAATAATTATCAATTGCTAAAAATAAATCATATTCCTAATTCAAATCTGATAAAATACTCATCAATAATATGGTTAGACCTCCATGGTCTTTTAGCAATGAAGGTCGATCTGGTCGATCGATGCGAAGAACGATGATCTCGGGTGGCGGCATGCGGATATGATACGTTGCGATGAAAAAGCCGTTGAAATGGGAGGACGGTGCCTAGGGTTTCAAAACCTGGTGCTTTGATAGTGTGAAACAATTGAATCCTCAATTCTTTTTGGGGAGGAACCCATGTATATATAGAAAAAAATTACAGTTGGACCGGTTCTAATATACACAATTACATTTAACATATGCATCTTGCAAAATACAATAAATGTTTCTGTTTATGCATCTTGTAAAATACAATAAAACAAGAATAGTCTCATCCAGACGTGGTTTCTATACAGGTGTCTGTATTTGCTGCTGTGTGAGCTAAGAATCTTTTAACTAGATGCTTCATTGCGTGCGTTTCTGAGCGGAAGGAAGTGAGAGACAGGCGGATATTTTAGAGAGAAATATTTTTGAAAAATATTTAAAATTTTTATTAAATGGGAAAATAAAAGAATTGTAGAGCGTTTAAAAATATTCCTTTAAAAAGTTTTTAAGTAAAAAATATTTTTCTAAAAATAAAAAAGAGTATTGTAGCTCAAGCACAGATGAAACTATAGTTGCCCAGTGGCGGATGATGGGACGGTTTGGTGCAGTACATCTCCAATAATAGTAGTAAGTCTATATGCCCTGGCCAAGGTTCAAAATTTGGTAATTTGTGAAATTTCGGATTGGACCACCCGAGATCTCAAGTACTGGCGGAAAAAAATTAAAAATTTGAAATTGCTCTGATAAAATCAGAGATTTCGTTTTTGGGCCAAATTGTTGAAATTTCGTATTTTTGGCCAGATTTTGAACGTTTTAGGGACGGATTTGACCGGATTTGGTCCAATAACCCTTAGGAAAGTCATCTCCTACGAAAATTTGTTGAAAAACCTAATTTGTTAAACATTTTAAAATTTTGGCAGAAACATTTGTTAGATTTTTATAAAATTGTACAAGCATGATAATAATCTGAAAATTTTATGGTACTATACTTAGTATATTATGATGATACATAAAAATTTCAAAATAATTTAACTTCATTTATTATCTTTAAAAATCAAAACAGAATGAACATAATTGGGACGATTATATTGTCGAATTTTATAAATTTTCTTGAGTGTGATTATGATCTAATTTTTTTAGATATTAATAATTGACTCAGTAACATTACATAAATTTTTCAAAAATTTCAACTTTGTTTGTTTGGTCAATCAAATCTATGTAAGCATTGAACCGTTTGTTATATTATATTTCAAAAATCAAAAGAAAAAGAACATAAATGGTACTGTGCCTTGTAAGAATTTTATAAATTCACTGGAGTGTGATCGTGAATCACAATTTTATGGGATATTAAGAACTTCCTTATCACCATTCTTTAAAATTTTCAAAAAAATTATGGTTTACATAATTTTTCATTTTATTCGAGTTCTTGGTAAGCCTTTTAACATGGCAGTAGTACTGTTCGAATTTTTAAAATTCATACAGTTTGATAATCATCTGAAAATTTTATGAGAGCATTATAGATACATCATAACCATGCACAAAAATTTCAACAGTTTCTAACTTCATTTGTATCATTTTCCATTCGGATCAAACTTGTCGGTCAGGTGTTCTATCGGGACAGCGCCACTCTCGAATTTTAAAATTCCTCACATGTGATAATCAGCTGAAATGTTTATGAGAACATTAGTTATGGATCATAACCATACACAAAAATTTCAACAGTTTATAACTTGATTTGTACAATTTTCCATTCCGATCAAACTTGTCGGTCGGTGTTTTATCAGGACAGTACCACTCTCGAATTTTTAAAAATTCCTCAGGTGTGATAATCAGATGAAATTTTTGTGAGAACATCAGCATTGTGTCAGGAACATCTAAAAACAATTTCAAAATTTTTTGATAAAGTTTAGACCACTTTTCGGCCAGTGCAAAAAACCCAAAATTTCGGATATTTCACCCGAAATTTGGGTTTCGCCAATTCGGTTTTATTTTCGGATTGGACGGTTTGAATTTTCAAATTCAAATTTTGTCGAAATAATTCGAAATTTCGCGAAATTTCGTTATCGGCCGAGTAAATTTATTCCGAAACCGAAATTTGAAACCTTGCCCCTGGCTTCCGGCAGCAAAACGAAATAAGTGTTGTACCATCCATAAGCAAATCCATAAATACAAAGAGTAGCAGTAATAGTTCATGGGTAGAACTCAGTGAAGATTGTTGGTAGTGGCTATTTGGTTTGCTTCTAATGGTTACTAATGTTTGGTTTGCTTCTAATAGTTGTCAATGTCAGACTTACCAAAATTTTGATAGTGTTGACTAAATTTGGCAAGTATTTGGTTTGCAACCAAACTTTGGCAAGATTTTCTTCTCCTTTAACTCTCTAGTTTATTTTCTTGCTAATCTTTGGCCAAAACATTGGCAACCAAATTTTATCATGTCAATTTTTGGTAAGATTCTAACCCTTGTGAAACTAAAAGTTGCACACTAAATCAATTGCTGTGCTGTCGATGCTGCACATTAGCGTATGGAGTTACAGATTATTTCGATGTATCATATCGAGGTTGCTGAACTCAAAATTCAGGGGAAGGTTCAGAATTCAGATCACCTCTGCTATGCTACAGAGATTCAGGTGTCTATCAAAACATATTCTGATTATAGCAGGTCGTCGTCCTCAGACTCGCCACAGCTGGCCTCACAGTCGTCGTCGTCAATGCCGAACTCCCAAGAACGCGTCCTCCTTTCTGTAGGTGTCATTTATGATCTTGCGACCGTAGGCAAAAGGTCTGCCGCAAGCCGTGCCGCGAGTAGAGGTCATTGACGATAGCCCCACCGCACATTTCACCCTCACTGGGCGATGAGACGTTGAATTTCCCAACTAGACGTGCTCGATCGCAAGAACCTCCTGGCCCCTCATTCCGCCGCTGCCGCCACTCGCCGGAGCTCCAGCGCCGCCCAAGCATCCTCTCGGCATCCTCCGGGACGCGGCTGCGGTGACAGATTTGTAATGCAAAGTAATAGTATGGTTCCCTTTACGAAATGTTTCGGACGATTTGACCGTACGATATTGATCGAACAGCTCCATGATGGCAAATTTTCTGTGCGATCCACTTCAGACCCATAAATGATAATATAAAAATATTAGAGGTTTTTCGGAAATAATCCTTTAGCAAGTGCTTCTATCTCATTCTGGACCGTTCAGTTTGACTCGCAGATGGAGGCGAAGATTTGGATCGCGATCAACTCCAGAGTGGACGTAAATAATAATACAAATTAATAAGAGTCTCATATGTAAGAGTACCTATGCTAGTACTTATTCTTGGCTGTGGAGGCGCGATCGGATGGCTCTGGTCAACTAAGGGTAATTTGCGAGCATACTCCCCTCAACTTGTGCGCGTGTTTTGAAGTATACTAATTCATCTAAAAGCTAACGAGGAAAGGTGGATAATTCACTTTATACCTCAACACTTCCCTTACATACAAGCTCCACTTCTTCATTTGTGATACCATATTGAGTTGCATCGCTAATCAGTTCACCAAAATCTTTAGGTGATAAGAAAAGGCGGGCAATTCACTTATACTTCAATAACCGTCATGCCACCGCTGGCGATGTGCCTTGTAAGGACACCGACCTCAAGCGAGAAGGGCGGGATATCGGAACGAAAAGCATCGTGTCGACGACTCGGCGTCCTGCGAAGTCGGCGCCGGACCCGCGGCGATAGCCTCATCGAGGCGAAGGCAGGAGGTTGTGTCCGTCCGCCTCATTACGGCGTGGGCCTCTAGCTGTCCTCGGTAGCGTTTGGGCGTCTGCGCGGCAGCGTCACGAGGTAAAGGTTGCGGAGGTCGGGCGCGCGTGCTGCATGTAACACCATCGAGTTGAACTTACCGTTTGAACCCCAAAAATTGCCAGGGTCTCAGTACCAATTTTCGGCGATTTTCGAGCAAAAATCGCTAGAAATCGCATAGAAGCCAAAGTCAAATCGATTTGAACGAAGAGTCAAAGCTGCTGATATGCATTACGAAAATTGCTCGAATTAGCGATTATCGATGATTTTAGGCGATTATCGATGAAATTTGGATAAAATCAACGGATGCAAGGAAAGCAGGGAAATTTGGGAAACAAATGCTAAAAAAATCTCAAAGAAATGTTAGAAATTTGTAAAAAAACACTTTAAAAGCCAAAGAATCTGAATAAATGTTAGGAATACATAAAAACATATGAAAAATAGGAGAAAATGAATAGCTACTTGATGGTAAAATATGAAAAATATGGGAAAATTTTGGTATGGCCTTTGCTATATTTTATACAATCTCAAGTTGTAAAATATGCATTTAGCAACAATATCTCAACAAATAACATGTCATGCTAATACCATTCACAAATGAAGAAACCAAGTTCACATTTCTATGTACATATCATATGATATTTGAAATCAATATTTCTACTTAAAATAGTTCACGGTTCACACTTGGCATAGTTTTTCATCCTTCTATTGTCGTAGAAATATCTTGTTGAACCTACATGAGCGTTGTGTTAGTAAAAATAGAGTTACAATAAAATAAAAGATGCAAATGAAACATTACCTTCGGGCTACGGGTAGTATTGTTGAGTGTATACTTGGTTAGCTATGTTGTATTCCTTAGTGGACATCATTAGTAATCCTCGTGTAGTTAACAATTACGCCTTATATTTGTGCGACTTTGTCTGTCCATGGGCTAGTCATTTTCCACTTTGTTGGTACAACATGGCATAAAAACAAGGTTTTGCCACTCATAGACCCATCGGGTAGGAGGTTGTCTTGAAGCATTCGGGATGGTTTTGCATTAAACTATGGATTTTCATATGTTGCAAAGGAAGATAGCTTATGCAATGTTGTTTATGTTGTTATTGCTTGGAGCTAAGTTT
Organism: Otatea glauca; assembly: GCA_036346275.1. Taxonomy (NCBI): domain Eukaryota; kingdom Viridiplantae; phylum Streptophyta; class Magnoliopsida; order Poales; family Poaceae; genus Otatea; species Otatea glauca. The sequence continues at coordinate 19,619,842 of CM070733.1, read as the reverse complement.
TGCATGTGTTGCAAAGAAGAGAGCTCAAGCAATTTGGTTTAAATTGTTTGAATGGAGCTAGAGATTTGCAAGTGTTGCAAATCTCTAGCTCCATTCAAACAATTTAAACAAATTGAGCTCTCTTCTTTGCAACACATCAAACAGCTCAAGCAATCTTCATAAACAACATTGCATAAGCTATCTTCCTTTGTGTTGCAAATAGAGAGCTCATGCACTTGAGTTTATTTTGGTTATTTGCATGGAGCTAGAGATTTGCATGTGATGCAAATAGAGAGCCCATGCATTGGAATTTTAGCTTGTGATTTGATCATGCGTTGATTATCACAAGGCTAAGTGTGTTTTGTCTTTGTGAGTTTGCAAAATGTGTTTTTGCAAAATATTGAATAATTTGTTATTTGCAAATGTGTTGTGCAAATAAGCTCGAGGTTGTGAGGTTTCAATCCTAGAGCATGTGTTGGCATTTGCAAATGTGTTTTGTAAAGTGTTGGGATCATATGTTGATCCTTACATGGCTAGAGGATTGATCTCATATGTTCGTGGTTTATTTGCGAATATGTTTTGCAAATAAGTTGGAGTTATTATTTGCAAATATGTTTGCAAATGAACTTAAGGTTATGGGTTTCGATCCTAGAGCATGTGAATAGGGTTTGCAAATTTCTTTTGCAAATTGACTTGATCATGTGTTGATCATCACATGGCTAAGAGGATTGATCTCATAAGTTACGGGTTTATTTGCAAATGTGTTTTGCAAATAAGTACATGTAATGTGATTCTTTGGAGTATGTGATTAACATGTGAAAATATGTTTTTGTATAGTATTGTGATCATGTGTTGATCCTTACATACTTCAAAGAATAAATCTTTAATGGTTTGGAGAATTTTTTTGTGAAAAACTTGCTTTTCTCCTTGTGGTAAGCACTACCACTCATTAAGGCGGTAGTACGCTTATGGGAGTAATCTTCTTTGCTCGGACCGGTACTCTGCCCAATGAAGTCGTGATTATATTCCAAAGAGGCTATTTACAGGTTGCATTGAGGCCGTGATCTGCAGCTCATGGGGGCGTCTTGTCGACTCGGCGACACTACCGCTCGGCATGGCGTGTCTTGAGGACGATTTGAGCAACGACTAGTTTCGGCCGTTCGTCAAGGCCAACACTCTAGGCCTAATGGGTGGTAGTGGATTTCTTGAAAAATGCCCAATTTGCCCCTAGCGGCTAGATTTCGTGTTAGGACTATAAAAGGATGCTAAGGGTGGCATTGGGGCTTCTTGACTTTGGGGAGAGTTTGTGGGAGTTGGTTGAATGTGTTGCACTCTTCCAATTGGTTTTGAGCTAGAGTGAGCCCTAATTGCATGTGTTGCAATCGGGAAGTGGATTGAGAGCATCTTGTGCATGTGTTGCACTTGAGGAGGATCCTAGTGCATGTGTTGCATAGGAGGTCACCGGAGTGTATGTGTTGCACTAGGTAAAGTTCAAGCGGAAGGGCTTGGCTTGTTATTTTGGTGTTTGCCGACACCTAGGCGGTGTAAGCGGTGTCGTCTTGCGGTGAGCTTCTCGGCGAAGGTTGTGAGAAGCCCGGCGAATTGTGAAAGTCGGTGTTCACCTATCCGGAGTGGGAAAGAGCAATCACTTGTGGATTAGAGGTGGGTGCTCAATTCGTAGAGCCGGTCCAATTCGTTTGGGCTAACTCAACGTGGATTAGGGGAGACCGACAAATCTCCGAACACCACGGTTAAAAGTATTGTCTCTTGTGCTTGCATTGTATTCGTTATTTATATTCAAGCAATTTATATTCATAGAATTAAATTTATTGATTGCTTGTCTTTAAATTGTAATTATTGTTAGAGACATAATTAGTCGAGTGCACATAGTGAGCATAGTTGATTTAGACTTTAGTTATCAAAACCTTAGTTTATCGCTTCCGAATTAATTTTTGTTAAGGTTTTGGTATAAGAGTAATTTTTTAAGCCGCCTATTCACCCCCTCTTACACTCTCTGCGTCATTGCTACCAAGCACTATCGAACAACTTTCTTTGCACAAAGCGAGCCATCAAATCGACATAGGCGGTACTTCGCCGTACCCGATCGTCTCCGTCAAGGCGACCTATAATAGATAATGGCGGCGACAATGGCAAATCGGAATGCACCACGGAGGCCCTCGACTTTCCGTTGGACCCGTTGGCCCGAAAATTCAAGCTAGAAGAGCCATTCGTGCTGGAAGATCGCCTAAAAACGCTTTCCATGGCTTGCTATAGATTGCAAAATTGGTACATGAAACAAGCCAAGCAAGCTAGTGGCGAGAATGGTATCAGTATCGGTCGAGTTTAAAGAGGAGCATTTCTTCCACCGGTCATCGGGGGGTTTCTTCGGGGTTGAGTTCAACTACTTGTTCGATCTCTACAACCTCGACGCCCTTGACGCCTCACTCATGAGATGCTAGACACTGTAAGTGTGTGCAATCACGGTCTACATTCATGTAATAACGATAAATATCACATATATATAACTCATTGCTTTTGTATATATAGATACATGATCCTTGAAGCAAAAAATAATAAAGAACCGGTGGGTTTCCTCGACCCCTCACGGTGTCCAAGTAAAGCATGGGCGAAAATTTATAAGTCGTCCAGGTATGTGGAAAATGCATTCTTGGCTCGTGAAGCGAAATACATACTTTTACCACACAACAGGTAAGTATTTCACTAGTTGCTATACTTGTTGATTTGTCTTTACTGAGGCAACTCGAAGTTAGGTTGAATGACCATGGCGACATACATGTAGGTTTCCTTGGGTTCTAATTGTAATGGTACCAGAAAGAACCGGATAGTGTACCTTGATTCCTCAAAGGGCGGTACCCACGACTTGAAGCACATGCAAATTTACTCAACATGTCATTCAATATCTACAAAGCTCTTGGAGGGTCACACAAGGACTCGTCGCAGCTGAAGCACGTTTATAAGTTTTCGGTATCTGCTAGTACACAATAATTATATATCACACTACATAATAATGCCCCTGGAACTAACCGATTCAATTTTGCCAGTGCCACCAACAACCAAAGTGTCAAAACTTATGTGGATTCTAAGTTTGCCACAACATGTAACTCCTCATTGGTGCAAAGAAGACCAATTTTCTGGAGGTTTGTCGATCTTGCAAAAATTGTTTCGAACTTATCAATTCATATACATACAAGAATTTAGTCTTCTCATCAACAGGCTTGGAAATGCACTGAATCCACGTTGGAACAGGCCGATCTGTTAGGAATTCAAGGACAATTATGTGCCTTCTTGCTACGTGAGGTCATAAATCTAGAAGGCAGTGCCACTCAGCCTGACCTGATGAATTGTGAATTTGTTAGTTACCACTTGTGTTAACTTGTGAACCTTGTGCGATGAATTTGTGAATTGTAGTTATGCATTCAATTGGTTAATATATCGAGTTCATTTCTAAAATAGAAGTCTTTGTAAGTGGTGTGTAATATATGTCTGAGTTGATTTACGAAATGTATGTGTATGATATGCTTATGATGTAAATTATGTGTCTGTTTATTTCAAAGGCATGGCTAACATTTCCTAAGGCAAGCTAATAAATAGGAAACGTGTAAATAATAAAAATAACATCACAGATGGTTCTTCTTCAGAACTGTCTATGTTATATTGGTCATCACAGACGGTTCCAAGTTAGAACCGTATGTGATGTGTTGGTCATCATAGACAATTCCAACTTGGAACCGTCTATGATGTTTGGTCATCACAGACAGTTCTAAAGTGGAACCGCCTGTAATATGTGGGTCATCACAGACGGTTCTCGTTTAGCACCGTCTGTTATGTGCATTTCACAGATGGTTCACAAACGTGCGTGATGTGTCCTGTATCACTCACACATTATTCTTGACGGTTCGCAAAGCTATGCGAGATAACGATTTTTAACAAATCTGTGATGAGATTTTACGTAGTAGTGAGGCTTTCAACTCAATGAGTTAATTTGGGTTACACTTGATTGAGGAGACTTTGAGAAAAAAATTATGTTAGTTGAGGAGACAAGCTGAATTTGGTGTTCAACCGCCTTTTGGATATGTTGCAATTTTGGATTGCTTGCGACCATTATGAAGGCTTTGGCAACAATAATCCTCAAGAATTTATTGGCACCCTAGTGGTAGTGTAAAATCATGTCTTTGAAAAATTGGCTTAGTATTGAAATTGGCATTGCGAAGTGGTTGTGTTTATGGTATGTCTTTGTGCTTTTGCGTGTTGTTTCAAATGATTATTTGATATGCTTGTGATAGCATGGTAAAAGTTTTGCTTGATGCAATGCGCTCGTGTGAGTGGTTGCATCTTGAGTCAAGTCGTGGACTTGTGCTGCATACGATTTTGTGTTTATTCATGTGCGAGTGTTGCTTGAGGGCGAACATGGTCGATGCGGGACCGAACTAGGTTCATAGAGGCGAGGTTCGGGACTAGGTTCAAGGAGGCGAGGTCTTAGTGGTCAAGGATGTCATGCGGAGCGTTTGGGCTGAAAACGATTGCACATGAAGGCTGGTTAGTCCGCGTGAGTCTGGCGGGTGAGCCGTGCGCGTGCGATTATGTCGTTTGGAAGCGGTTTGTATGTATTAGGCCATATTGGGCCAGGTGGACATGCATGCGAACTGTTACTCATTATAAATAGGAGAGCGATGTCTCCTGTTTAGGTGAGAGAGCTAGGTATTAGGATTTGTACTCTTTTGTTTGAGTCTTGTGCAGTTAGATAAGAAGAAATAAAGATCAACTTCTTCAGCTTGCTAACCCGGGCGTAGCCAAGCCAGCGACTAGATAATTTCTAGCGTTGCGGGCAGAGCATTGTTTTGCTTGCGGCTTGCACTTGGAGATCAGTTCTTCTAATCCTCGCGGCAGGGTTGTTTTCTTTTTCCACGCGTCGTGAGCTTCTGGCGGCGTGAGTTTTCTTAGCGGTAGTGGGAGACCTTACGGCACAGAGCTCCTTGCGACGTGAGGTTGCGGCGCAAGGTTTTAAATTTCGGTTTCGGAATGAATTTCGTCTCAGGCCAGATAACGAAATTTCGGCGAAATTTCGGAATTATTTCGGATGAAATTTGAATTTGAAAATTCAAATCCGGTTCAATCCGGAAAATAAAAACCAAAATTCGGCGAAAAAACCCGAAATTTCGAAATTTGGGTTTTGGAACTAACTGAAAAGTGGTTTAAACTTTATCGAAAAATTTTGAAATTTGTTTTGGAGGTTTCTGACACAATTTTGATGTTCTGACAAAAATTTCAGATGATTATCAAATCTGAGGAATGTTTAAAAATTCGGAGAGTGGTACTGTCCTAATAAAACACTGACCGAAAAGTTTGATCGGAATGGAAAATTGTACAAATCAAGTTATAAACTGTTGAAATTTGTTTTGCATGGTTATGATCCATAACTGATATTATCATAAAAATTTCAGCTGATTATCACATGTGAGGAATTTTTAAAAATTCGGAGAGTGGTATTGTCCGAGATAGAACAACGATCGACAAGTTTGATCCGAATGGGAAATAGTACAAATGAAGTTAGAAACTGTTGAAATGTTTTGTGCATGGTTATGATGTATCTATAATTCTCTCATAAAATTTTTAGATGATGATAAAACTGTATAAAGTTTTAAAAATTCGAACAGTACTACTGCCCTGTTAAAAGGCTTACCGGCAAACTTGAACGAAATTAAAAATTATGTAAACCATAAAAGTTTTTGAAAATTTTACAGAACGGTGATAAGGAAGTTCTTAATATCCCATAAAAATTTTGATTCATTATCACACTCTAGTGAATTTATAAAATTCTTACAAGGCACAGTACCATTTATGTTCTTTTCTTTTTGATTTTTGAAATATAATATAACAAACGAAGTTCAATGCTTGCATAGATTTGATTGACCAAACAAACAAAGTTTAAATTTTTTGAAAAATTTATATAATGGTACTGAGTCAATTATTAATCTCTCAAAAAAAATTAGATGATAAGCACACTCAAGAAAATTTATAAAATTAGACAATATAAGCGTCTCAATTATGTTCATTCTGTTTTTGATTTTTTAAAGATAACAAATGAAGTTAAATTATTTTGAAATTTTTTATGTATGATCCTAAACTACTAAGGATAGTACCATAAAATTTTAATATGTTTATCAAGCTTGTAAAATTTTATAAAAATCGGACAGTGTTTCTGCCAAAATTTTAAAATATTTAAAAAATTAGGTTTTTCAACAAATGTTTATAGGAGATGACTTTCCTAAGGGTTATTGGACCAAATCCGGTCAAATCCGGCCCTAAAACTTTCAAAACCGGCCAAAAAAACACGAAATTTCGGCCAAATTTGGCGAAATGTCGCCAAAAAACAAAATTTCGGATTTTACTGTACCAATTTCAAATTTATTTTCCGGACGGTACTTGAGATTTCGGGGTGGTCCGAAATCTGAAATCTCGGCAAAATTTCGCCGAAATTTGGAACCTTGTTGCGGCGGCCAGAGATTTCTTTTTCTTCTTGCGCTAGGAATTCCCTGCGGCTGAAATCCTCTTGGTGAGCACCTTGTGTTCCTCATGTTCTGGCGTGCGATGATTCAAGCGAGAAAATTTCTAGCGCTCTGATAATCCATAGCGCTACAATACCATGCTACGGTTTCTTTGCGATGGTTTCGATTTGATTGGTTAGTTTTGGTTTTATAGATTGATTCATTGTCTCTCTTGATTCAATGAGTTTAATCTTGATTTGATCCATCCAAAACCTTCCTAGAGTATCAACTTAGAGTTCTGAAAGTTTAGTTGGTTAATCTTTTGTAGATTGTGATTAATCACGAAATTAGGGTTTGATCGATTCTCGTCATAATCATCACGGCAAGCTTGCGAGGTTAATAACTTTTGATCCGTAGGTCCGATCAAGTGATTCATTTTTAGATTCGTGTAAATCTAGTTTCTCAGTTCAAATTTCGAGTCAATCCGACGGTTGGATCTCAGGTAATTCACGATTTCGGGCGCATATACTCTGTTTTGTTGAATCTGAAGCAATTATTTGAGTCGAATTGGAGTGAATTTTTAGTAGATCAAAAATTTGATTTTAGCTTCAGCGATCATTCACCCCCTCGATTGCTAGTTTAGTGTATATCGATCCTACGGTAGCTAGCATGTTGCTCTTTAGAGATTTACTATTTTAAAGTGAAGGTTTTGCTTCAATACCGGTTTGAGACGAAGGATTGAAGTGCAAGGAGGAGTTTGCTTTTGCGTAGATACTAAAGCGTTGTCTAGTTGTCATAGCTCGATATGAGGGGTCTACTGGAGTTTATACTATTTGATGGCACGAGAATTCCTTTCATCCTGACAGTTTTGCAGAAGCAATTTTAACCATGTCATGGAATTTTATTAACTTTGAAGTCGGCAATTTGAAGTACATATGATTCGCATGCAAGTTGCTCTTTAATGGGCATTTTTTTTGCCAAATTTTGTGTTTCAGGTGGAGAATGTCAAATATCCATGATGTGAGTTCTTTGCTATCTATCAACCATTACAGGTGATGTTTTGGCTTATACCGTTTGATGATTGAGTATTTGTTTCAGGAGGTCAGTTACATAGACTCGGGCTTTACCGGGGTTATGAATTGTTGAAGACCCAAATTTCTTAAATCCTTTGTTGATAGTTTGTGTGTGGACCTCTTGGTAATTTGCTCAATTTTGCTTCAAGAAGTGTTTGGATAAGACTGTTCAGTCTTTCTTATTGAATAAGTCCATTGAACTTTGAATCACAAGGTCTATTGATGAAGACTTATTTTGAGCAAATTTTGATATTTTGGCTCTGGGCGAATTAATCTCAAGGTAGAAACTGTTAAAGTATGATTCAAATTCATTTCTTACTCTAATTGAGTTATAATTCTATAGAGTTACTTATATTCCACTATAAATATGTAAATGTAGTCCATAGAATAGAGCAAGGCAAACAAGGCGAGAGAAGAGCAAATAGTCTCATTGTAAATATCTTCTCATGTAATGATATTTGCCTTCGTGCGTCAGTGATTTTCGAAAGAGTTTTCCAAATAAAATCTATGTCTCCCATTCCTTTAATCCTTATGTTTTTGCCGTGCATTTTGTAACAAAGGACTCCATTGTAGAACCTATTGTGCAGACAGACTGGATCAGTTCTACCTACTGCATTCGAATATCAATTCAGAGCAAAAGATGCTCTCGAAGATAAAGGCTTCCGTTGGAGAATAATATAATATATATACTACCTTCTACTAATCCCGGAAGACTTCAGGTCTCCTCGTTCGTTTGAGCCGTGGGAGCTCCGGCTCGGCTCGCGGCTCAAGCCAAGCCGGTGAAAAAAAAATTACGTCCGAGTCCTTTTCCGAAAAAAATTACATATAGGTCCTTTTCCCGGAAAAAATGGTTCTTTTTATAAAAAAAGAATATATATTACGTCTAGGTCCTTATGCGTTTTTAAGGCTTGCGCTCGGGTCCTTTTACAAAAAATGGAATTACGATTAGATCCTTTTCGAAAGAAAAAAAAATTTGAGGTCCTTTTTTTTGGAAAAAAATATACATTGCATTTATGTCCTTTTTGCGTTTTTCTAGCGTTACGTTTAAGCCCTTTTGCGCAAAACACAACATTCTTTTTAGGTCCTTTTCGCGCGTTTTCTCGATTTGCTCGCATGGAGAGCGGCGCCCGTAGCATGGCACGCCTCGTATAAGTTTCTAGTATATCTTATGCCTGGAAGATTTAGTGAGCATGCAAGCCACAAGGTACAATTTTTTGCAAAAAAATCCTTCGAAAATTTTAAAATCGCGAATAGATCCTTCCACCGGTTATTTTACAAATGCCTGGAAGATTTGCCGAGCATGCAGGCCACAAGGTACAATTTTTTGGGAAAAATTCCTCCGAAAATTCTGAAATCGTGAATAGGTCCTTCCACGGTTATTTTGCAAAAAGGACCCGATAATTCCAAAATCGCAAGGAGGTCACGGTTCTTTCAACGAAAGTTTACGAAATAGCGAACAGGTCCTTCCATCGGTTATTTTTCAAAAAAGACCCCGTGGTTCCGCAAATTCGACACGGATACCGGTTCTTTCGACCCGAAAGATTTAAAATTAAGTTTAAGTCCGGTTATTTTGTAATAATAATCCCGTGGTTCCGCGAATTCGACACGGGCGCTGGTTCTTTAAACTCGAAAGATTTAAAATACATTTAGGTCCACGATTATTTTGCAAAAGGTCCGTGGTTTTGCAAATTGATGCAGATCGTCGGTTCTTTAAACCCGAAAGATTTAGGGTTACATTTAGGCCCGATTATTTTGCAAAAAAAACCGTGGGCCATAAATTCAACAGACGTCGATTATTTAAACCGGAAGATTTAGAGGTCCGATTATTTTGCAAAAAATATGATCCTAAATTCAACATGGGTGCGGTTATTTTGAAAAAAGCGTGCTCATAAATTCAACATGGCGTCGGTTCTTTAAACTCGAAAGATTTAGAATTACATTTAGGTCCTTCTACCTTTTAGCAAAAAATTTGGACTAAATTTCGCAGCGGCGTAGCGCTATACTACCTAGTTTCATTCATATTGAGATATGCAGGGTTCTTTTACAGCTTGTGAATATGTAGAGATGTACATAAGAACGATAGGTTCGTATACTTGGCTTCTAGCTGATGCATGAAAGAATGTTTCTATTTATGCATCTTGCAAAATACGATAAATGTTTCTGTTTATGCATCTTGCAAAATACAAGTTTCTGTCTGTGCATCTTGCAACATACAATAAATGTTTCTGTTTATGCATCTTGTAAAATACCACGAAACAAGAATAGTCTCATCCAGACGTTCTACACAGATGTCTGTATTTGCAGCTCTGTAAGCAAAAAAATCTTTTAATTTTCTTGGCTTCTGGCAGCAAAACCTAATAAGTGGCGTATCATCCATAAGCAAATCCGTAGATACAAACAGTAGTAGGACGAGTTCATTGCAAGATCTCAGTGAATATTCCCCTTGTGAAACTGAAAGTTAAGTACCAAATCAATCTATGTGCAGTCGATGCTAAACTTTAGCATATGAAATTAAAAATATATATATATATTTCGCTGCACCGTATTGAGTTTGCTAGGCTCAATTTTCAGTGAGAAGCTTCAGAATTCAGATTAGCTCTGCGACGCTACATATTTTCAGGCAAGAGATTCAGGTGTCGATCAGAACAAATGCAGATAGCAGGTCGACCTCCTCAAACTCGCCAAAAGTCGCAGTCGTATCCGTCGACCCCGAACTGCCACGAACTCGTCCTCCCATTCTGTACTTGCCATTCTTTATCTTGCGTGATACGGCCCTAATTGTCAATATCACTTTGGATTATGTTTTTTATGTGCAAATCAAGATCAAAGAACAAAGTTGCGGTGTTTTGAGCAAGAAAGAATAAATCAAACATGTGCCTAAGGGGATGGTGAGGAGGAAATGATAAGAGAGGATGAAAGAAACTCTATTATTTATGGCGGCCGAAGAAGCAATCAAGCAAGCAAAACCTAGTGCATACGGCCGGCGGAGGAGGACACAAAAAGGAAACTCTACCAAAGTCATGCGATCGGATGTATAAATTGGAATACGGCGCATGGAGGACATAAAGAACTTGGACGCATTATGTTTGGAAAAGAAAGAAAGAGGATTAAGCCACTCGGATTGGAGATGGATAAGAAACCAACTCAGGTTGCCACATATCAGCCAGCCATAAAAAAGCTTAGAACGTCATCTAAATATCTTTCAATTACGTCAAATTCAGGTTCTACTTCTTTTTAGATTTAATTGGACAGACAAATATCAGCACTACGATGGACCAAAATTAGTTAACATATTATTTTTCTTTTAGTGTTTAGTGCCAATCCTAAACATAATATAGAGGTGGATTCAGACACACACACACATATATATATATATATATATATATATATATATATATATATATATATATATATATATATATATATATATATATATATATATAGAAATAGGTCATTATAGTGCCTGGGCACCATGATTTCAAATGCGCGAATTCAAGTCATATTCGAGTATAATTTTCAAAAATTTTAGTTTTAGGGTATATACCCATCTATAATAATTCAAATGAAATACATACCTTTGAAAAAATATACTCCAATTCAAAGATTTTGAACGAGTTTGGATCACATGCTTTGCTGATTTATATATAAAATCAGCACATACCTACAACCAAACTATCATCAAAAAGGGAAACTATAATTTGAATTTCAGTTCAAACTTGTTTGAACTAGTTAGTAAACTGGTTAAACTCAGTATCTTAAAATCTTCAAAAAATTTCGCATGAAAATACATAGGAAAAATAACATTTTTAGATCATAGTGCCCAGGCATCATAGTGTCCCAAGTAATTATACTATATATATATATATATATATCATTTTAGATCATGGTGCCCAGACACCATAGTGTCCCAAGTAATTATACTATATATAGTATAATTACTTGGGACACTGATACTGGGCACCATAATCTAAAAAATATTTTCTATGTATTTTCATACGATTTTTTGAAATTTTTATGATTATGAGTTTAACCAGTTTACTAACTAGTTCAAACAAGTTTGAACTAAAATTCAAACTATAGTTTCCCTTTTTGATGATAGTTTGGTTATAGGTATGTGCTGATTTTATATATAAATCAACAAAGCATGTGATCAAACTTGTTCAAAATCTTTGAATTCAGTATATTTTTCAAAGGTATGTATTTCATTTGAATTGTTATAGATGGGTATATACCCTAAAACTGAAATTTTTGAAAATTATACTTGAATATGGCTTGAATTTGCGTATTTAAAATCATAGTGACTCGTTTCGCTTCTCTCTCTCTCTCTCTATATATATATATATAGGAAGCCTTTTAAAGTACTCGAGTACATACTCCCACATCTAATATACCACTCAAATGAATGTTTTATACACCTTTATCACTTTGGTATACTCAATAATAATTCTAATATACTCCAATGCAACATGGTTGAAAAAATTCATCGAGCACTTTATTTTTTGCTATATACCCTTTTCTATATGTAAAACGAATATATAAACAAATTATGCTATAAATGGTGGACTTTAATGAAATTTTCATGAAACTCACTTTGGAGTATCTTATAATCGTATTAGAGTATACTCAAAGAGATAAAGATGTATAACAACTTCATTTAAATGGTATATTAGAGGTGAATGCATCACACCAGTATGAAATCATTTTCATATATATATATATATATATATATATATATATATATATATATATATATATATAGGAAGCCTTTTAGTACTCCCGAGTACATACTCCCACATCTAATATACCACTCAAATGAATGCTTTATACACCTTTATCACTTTGGTATACTCAATAATAATTCTAATATACTCCAATGCAACATGGTTGAAAAAATTCATCGAGCACTTTATTTTTTGCTATATACCCTTTTCTATATGTAAAGCGAATATATAAACAAATTATGCTATAAATGGTGAACTTTAATGAAATTTTTCATGGAACTCACTTTGGAGTATCTTATAATCGATATTAGAGTATACTCAAAAGAATAAAGAGGTATAACAACATCATTTAAGCGGTATACTAGAGGTGGAATCACATCACCAGGAGTATGGAATCATTTTCATATATATATATATATATGAAGCCTTTTCCGTACTCAGAGTACATACTCCCCTCTAATATACCACTTAAATGAGCGCTTTATACTTCTTTATCACTTTGGTATACTTCAATAATAATTCTATGATACTCCAATGCGACATGGTTGAAAAAATTTCATGAGCCTTTATTTTTTTGCTACATACCCTTTTCCATATGTAAAGGAATATATAAACAAATTATGCTACAAAGGGTGGACTTTAATGAAATTTTTATGGAACTCACTTTGGGGTATCTTATAATCGATATTAGAGTATACTCAAAAGGATAAAGAGGTATAACAACGTCATTTAAGCGGTATCTTGGAGGTGAATCATCTGTCTGAGAGTATGAAATCATTTTTATATATATATATATATATATATATATATATATATATATATATTTGTGTGGCGGGAGTGCGACGCGCGCTGGCGCATGCCACAGCCGTCCGCACTCCGCAGTGCATGGTGCGCATGTCTGCGCTGTTTGGAGGCGCGTCGCGTGCAGGGTACGGTTGTCAGAGCGCGTGATGCTCTGTTAACATTTTCTTCTTCTCTCTTGAGCAAACCAAATATTCTCTCTTTTCTTATGTGTTCTTCCATTTCACTCCAATTAAACGACAACATTAACTACTCAAAAGTAGGGCATCCAGGCAGAAAAATTTCTACGACACCGAGTACCTTTAGCATCTATAGCATAACTCTTAAAATAAAAACATATGATATATATTGGAGGAAAATTAGATTTGGTTGCTTTAACATGTGTATTTATCATGTGTCTAGTTTTACAAGATATGCTACAAAACACTCGGTGCCATAGAGTTTTTTCCAATCCAGGCATCCAGCACACAAGGATCAATTTTCATGACGCAGAGTTTTTCCCATGGTATTAGTATATTGACTATATGAACAAAATTTAACATGAAATCACTCTCGTCTTTACATAATCACGGCTGACATATTTTCCGCAAATCAATCCATTACATGGTATGGACAAAAAGAAAAACTTCTAAGAACAGGTGTACTTACAAATACAACTCCTTTACATAAACAAACATACATACAATCCATGCTGTAAGTCTGTAGCACATTCTCACACAAAGTGTGTTCTCTACACCAAAAAAGAATCTCATCCAGATTCTTGAATGATACACACTGCAGGACCTAATTACAAAGTGGAAATCTTTTATGGGTAAAATGTTGCTGGATGAAAGAAGCATGCAGTCTGTGGCAACAAAAGTACTCATCCCTCAACAATAGTAACTGTGAAGATGTCTGGCAAAATTGACTGCAATCATGGAAATAATTGTATAAATGCAATGTTCGTATGCTCTATCAAAGTTGCCTGATGCCTTTGCCTGACTCTGCTCTATATCTCTCACGGGCATCAACCTTGATAGTGGACTTGTGATTGATGTCAGCTTCACTGTAATTTTGTCCATTATGCAACACAAGCAGTTCTGGCACATCCAAGCAATCATTCCTTCCAGAGCTACTACCACTGCCATAATCTTCACTGTGATCCTGTTCGAATTCCCCTTCTCTAATAGTCCCCTTCCTCCTCAAGTCTGGGAAGTTCCAGTTAAGCGAGTCAACGGCATGAGTGTCAGGAACACTGGTTGTTCGTCGATGTGCTTTTGCCCTTGGTGTAGATGGGCAAGTCCTAGAACCTTTTGTGGACTGTGCATTTGGATCATAATGATTTGAAGCTAGATAAGAAAGTGCAGTGACAACATCCCCTATGAGGGGTCGAGATGTTGCTTGCTCCTGCAAACACATAGCTGCAACAGCTAAAGCCTGGTACAAACCCCTTTTGGGATAGTGACCTTGCAGCAATGGATCGGCCATTTGGCAGAACTTTCTTCGGTCTCTGAATAGTGGGCGAGCCTGCAAGTTATATGGATCAGACACTTAGCACCCGTGAAGAAATAAAATAAAAACAATCTCCTCCACACCCAAATGGATAGACAATAACTTAGTGCAGTTGAACCTACCCATGCGACAAGATTTTGCTCCCCTGCAGGCTGGGTGTGGTCAATGGCTTTGCGACCTGTAATGAGTTCAAGGAAGACAACACCAAAGCTGTAGACATCAGATTTTACTGTCAACTGTCCTGTCATGGCATATTCAGGAGCGCAATAGCCATACGTTCCCATAACTCTTGTTGATACATGAGTTTTGTCACCAACTGGACCAAGTTTTGCAAGTCCAAAATCAGACAGCTTGGGGTAATAGTCTTCGCCCAGAAGAATATTTGATGGTTTGAAATCTCTATATATGACAGGTGGATTTGCCTTATCATGCAGGTACTCCAAACCCTTCGCTGCACCAACAGCAATCTTCATCCTTGTATTCCAGTCAAGGGGTTCCTTGTCTGGTGGACAATCTATTAACAAAGTGATCCATGAGTTACAAAAGAAGAAACATCGATGACAAGTTCTAGAAAAAGTTATGGATGGTGCCAGTAGTGAATAAAACAGTGAGATGGTGAAGGATAGCTAGGATGTTTAAACGTAACAGGTTCAAAATCTATTTAACAAATGTTGAAACTGAAGCTGAAAAAACATTTTGCGATTGGACCCATAAGGAAGCTGAAAACAGCAGGATCATTATCTCTTTTATCGTGTAGCTGAAACTTGAGAAGGCATGATCTAGTGTTTCCACAATTAAATATTATCTTTCATATTGTGTTATTTTAATGCAAAAGGTCAGAAACTGAAGCTCAAGTCTTCCTTTCTATGTTCTATATGAAGCTCAAGTCAACTAGCTACAAGTTATTGGTAATATTTAAACTCACAATTGTCATCGTAAAATGAGAAGCTTACCGTGCAGATGATTTTCTAGCGATCCCAATAACATATACTCATAAACTAGGAGGCGCTGATCACCATCTGCGCAATAGCCAATTAATCTGACAAGATTAACATGGTGCAAAAGACTTAGCATGAGAACCTCCACAAGAAATTCACGATTTCCTTGAAAACCATTTCTATCGAGTTGCTTCACAGCAATAACCTGCTAGATAACATAGGCAAAGCCAATAAGAAAACCATGGAAATTCTCTGTCCCTATTTTAATAAATCTCTCTCTAAATTGCACTCCATGAAAAGATCACAGTTAGTGAGCTTTAGAGATATAAACCTGTCCATTTTCCATGTGTCCTTTATAGACACGACCGAAGCCACCTTCACCCAACAGGCAATCTTTTCTGAAATTCTTGGTAGCAACAGCCAGCTCTCGGAAAGTGAAAATCTTTGCAGGACCATGTGCAGTGTTTCCTCCTCTACGGACAGAATCTTCCTTCTTGGAGCCTGAACCACGTGAGTTTGATCGATCTTGACCCACACACCAGAAAAACATTAGCATATAATTCCTCAAATTGTATCCTTTCATGAATGCAAATAAAGCATATAGCTCAGAAAATATAGAAAACGGATGATCTAAAGAAATGAACCGGGATGCAGCTTGCAAGATCTGAAGACCTATTGGTACATTCATATATGTCACCGGCTACTCTACTGTTGTAACTCGTTCAGCGCTGCCATTAACACTTCTTATGGTCAAGTTGGTTCCATAAGCCATAACTGGTATTGGAGTGCAAGATGCATTTTATGATCTTGTGTTTTCGTTTAAGTCTAAACACCAAGCAGACATGTCTAATAACAACTGACCAATGAATTATATATTACTTCATGAGAAATTCGATTATCACTAGAGAAGCAACTTAGTTATTTCTGCATACCAATACCATTGAGGGAAACAAATATAATTTAACTGTAATCTCATGTATCCTTCCGTCATAAAAAAACTTATCCATCGATTTAGACAATGGTTATGTAATGTAAAAAGATTGTTCTGGCTGCAGATAAATGAGAAATTGCAGCAGCCATGAGAACAAACAAATGATTGCGTTCAAATCAAGGATCAGACTTGCATGTCCAGCATGCAGCAGCTAAAAACTAAACTGTGATGCCCTGGTACTTGCTTCAAACCCCCCATTCGCTCCAACAACTAAAGCAAAGGGTGAACTCTAATTCAAGCAAGCTCAAAGCAAGCAAATATCTATACCAAGGACTCAGTCAGAGACAACAAGACTACAAGAGTAAACTACACATGGAATATTTTTGTTTGGTTGCTCGAGACAGAAAGTGTGGCAACAAAATTATTATAACTGCAAACTTCGCTTCAGACATTTGTTTCCCTTTTTTAGGAATACATTTCTCTCCTTTTCACTCCATTTCTCTCCTTTTCACTCCACTTCTGTTGAGAAAATCAAATCGATTTTACGCCAAGAAATACTTTTGTGCCGCCTTCATCAAACCTATCTTAGCATGAATTCGGACTAACATTTGCATACCTACAGAAATTAATTATCTACTAGATCAAATTGTTGGAACAACCATGAATGTTTTTCTTTGCTCAATCAAACCACATCATTTTCCTTTCTATGTATCATGACACGGAAGAGCTACATGCAAGGAAATAACTAATCGAGAAAAGGAAAGCCTAATCACATCCCAAAATACAAAACTTTCCTAAAACAAACTTTCCCAAAATAAGACTTTCCTAATTACAAGATTAATTCTATCAATCACCCCTTAATCTTATAACACAACTCTAACTTATTAAGGCAATCGGTCTCAACTACGATTGGCCAAACACATACTCGAAATAGAATTGAGCGCATCTCCTCAACATCCGGACTCATCTCGAAGAACTTTAATTTGGACGGCGAACACACATCTTCATCACCGGAGTCGACTTTGATGGATTCGACATGGGGCGGCGAACACACCTATTCAACGTAGTGTTGGTTCGTCGTCACTTTGAGCTTCGATGAGGCGCTTTTTCCCCTCATGCGCTTGGCACTCTGAGCGAAATGCCCATAATCATTACAATTATAGCACCTCACTTTTGCCTTGTCAAATCTCCGATTCTTGCGGCCTCGTTGACCATCACTTTTCGAGCCACCAAAGGCCCTCATCATCGCGCCTCAACAATTGGGCCTCCCGCTCGCAGCGTCAAGAGTAGGTGTTCTTCTCCACGCGCGTCGGATCTCTTGATCCGTTCCTCGTGTGCCTTCAGCGGCCGATCACCTCCTCGATCGTCATCACCTTGAGGTCGTCGAGCGCGCTCAATGGTGGAGCGATTTGTAGGAACTGCCGGGGTATCTGAAGGAATTTTCTTACCACGAGTTCTCCATCTTGTCGCCAAGCCCTCTAATTTTGTTGGCGATTATGCGTCAGCCGGATGTAAAATCGTCAGCAAACTCGAAATCTCATCATCGCAACCTCGAACTCGGCTTTGAGGTGCGTACCTTGCCTCCTTGACACGATTGGCACCAAGATACATCGTCTTCAACGTCTCCCACGCATCTTTGGCCGTCTCCTTTTTGACCAGTAGGAAGAGCGTTTCCTCCGGGATGCCTCCGTAGATGGCCGCCAAAGCCATCTGATCTTTGCGCTCATCAACGTTGCCGTCCACGATCGCGTCCCATAGTCCTTGAGCCCTCAGGTAAACCTTCATCTCGATTGCCCATGCTACATAATTGCTCGTCGTGAGCATCAGATAATGCAGCGAGATAGCGGAACTCTCCTTCGCTATCGCCTAGGGCAACGGATCAAAAAACTGGCTCTAATCAAGAACTCAGGCTTTGATACCAAGTGTTGGAACAGTCACGAATGTTTTTTTCTGCTGCTCAATCAAACCACAACATTTTCCTTTTATTTATCATGACACGGAAGAGCTACATGCAAGGAAAGAATTACATGCAAGGAAATAACTAATCAGGAAAAGGAAAGCCTAATCACATCCCAAAATACAAAACTTTCCTAAAAATAAGACTTTCCTAATTACAAGATTAATTCCATCACAAATAACTAACACTTATATCTGCAAGGAAAACTTTGTAACAGTCAAAAATACACAAAACTAATGCGCTTAATCAACACTGCTACGCCCGATAAATCGAACTGCAAAATGAAACAATTGGTAAGCACTTAATCCCATGTCTACTTAAAATGAATTAACAGACCCAATTGGCAATTAGCAAGCAGCTAACCCTCTTCTACCGTCAACAAACATTAAAATTCCAGCCCTTATGCCTAAACCAATGCGCACAAATCGCAATGAGTCATCATTCACTACAATACGCAAACATCTGCAGCTGACAGGACAGGACAAGAAGCGGATTCACCAAAAAGATCAAATCTTCCCAGTTTTCCGCCAAGATTGGACAAACCAAGATGAGGATTTACCTGGCACCGGCTTCGCCGCAGGCCGCGGCGACGGCGAGAGGGCCGCCACGCTCTTCGCCTCCTCCCCGGCCTTTCCCGACGACCCTGAGCACGGGAAGCAGCTCATCTCCCGGTTCTTCAACACAATTATTGCAAATGACAGCTAATCCTCCAGGAAATTCCAGCTGAAAGACCCAATCTTTTTGCCTTGTCTGCTGATCTGCACGGCGAAAGCAGCTAAATTTGGGGAGATTTTGGGACACTGCTGGGGAGAGAGAGAGAGGAGGGGAAGTCAGGCATAAACAAAAGGGCAATTTCAGACGCTAGTGAGGTCTGGTTGTTGGGAGGCAAATTTGTGTATTTTATAGTGCAGTTGAAATGTTTCTTTAGGAGGAATTTTGCTGGTGGCCAGTTGAGGTAAGTTGTGTTATCAAACAAAAGAGATGGTTAAAGAAAGTAACAAAGATATCTTGCAATGTTGTGTAGAAACTAAATGTATAGTCACAAAAAAGGCAAAAAAGAGAGGGAAAAAAAAGTTCTGTATTTTGTCTTACACTTCGAGTAAAACTGTCATAGTTCTTAGTATCACTTCTGAGTACATACATGGGAGAGCTAATGTTGATCAATTTTACGCAGTAACTTAATGGGTTGCTTTAGCAAAGATGCAAAAGCATGTATTAATTGATGTTAATAATATAAGCTATATTATTGTAGGATTTGACATTGTCTCAATTAAAGTTGGTTTGAGTTGGCCCGAGACAAAAAGGCCGTCTCACTTTTTTATATATATTCTGAAAGGATGTGATTCAAGACATAGGCAAAGGTCAAAGTAGGGTTATTTGAATTAAGTTCGATGATAGTGTTTCATATTGAACTATCCAGTATTTATCGATAATTTAAGGCTTCATTGGGAGAGCACCTTTGTTGCCTGTTAACAGTTGATTGTACAAAAAGCTGTACATGAAAAAAAAGAGCATTCCTGCATAATACATATACACGTAATGGGGTAGTATTACTGGAAATGGGAACAAGAAAAAAAGAGAGGCATACAAAGAAAACTAATCCTGTTGTTTGTATAGTACGATCATTTGAATGATCACCAAAAAAAAGTATGATCATTTGAGATTACTAGTATAGTACCATGTCTTCCGGTTTCTTTTTCCCAACACGTAATATATGGTATTTTCCTTTTCTAGAACGTTTGTTTCCTTTTCCTTAATTCCAGGATATTTATTTCCTTTTTCTTGAGATGATCTTTGAAGGTGGGGAGATCTATTGTGGTACGAGGATGAGTTAGACACATTAAACAATGGCCATCGGATGTGGATGAGTAAAGGCGAGGAAAGATGCGAGATGTTAATTTTGATGGAGAGCAAGTTTCTAGAGGCGTTTCGTTGGATGTATGAAGGTTAGGCCATCTACAGTGGGGTCGTTATTTGGGATGAATGTAGAAAAGAATGTTTAGGTGTATTGTAAAGGAGTATAGATAAGAGTTACAACTTACAAGTCGCTTTCAGGACATGACATGACCAGCTAGACGCATCCACCCGTCCGTTCCGTTTGACTATCTCGTCACCCTGCATTATCTGGCTCATGTGCATTCCCTGCATCGCAAGATCTTTAAGAATCTGGGAACTGACCTGCTAATCACGATGCCATGATTACAGTTTTTATAGTAGTTTGGAGATGCATGCCCCGCTATACAGAAATGCAGATGGTTCTATATGGTACAAACCGTACAATCAAAGAGCGTCCCTCCGGTCACAAACTTTTAATGCTTTGATCATCAATATCTTTTTAAATATTTAATTGAGTATATGAAAATTATATATATATAGATTTGTCTTGAAAAGTACTCTCATAATATTATGATTTTATTAGGTTTTATAAATATATTATAATAGAAATTAATTGTCAAAACAATGTTTTGAAGATCATGTGGATGTCCAAAATGATAACTATTTGTGACGGGAGGGAGTACAACGTTATTTTCTCGGTTGGATCGTGGATGAAGCCAACGATGAATCGTTGTGGCGATCCATATAATAACCCAAGGTCACGACAGTAATACCATCATTACTCTAAAATAATTATACTGATCTCCACATATTAACCAATCAAAACATCGAGCGCATCCGACGTTTTATCAGTTAATACACCGTGTTCAGAGTGTTACAACAGAAACAATAATTAGAGACCGAAATAGAAACTTATTACATTCTATTGCCACACAGGGCTAAGTCCATAATTTTATATTAAGTCCGAAATAATATTACAATATTGAATAAACTTAACTAAACAAGGTATAAAGACAACTACAATACGTAGTAGAACGCTACTGGTCGAAGTGCGACCCACTACTCGACGCAATCTCCCGCGAAGTCATCTACATCATAACCCTCACCTTCTGGAAGATCTTCACCCCATGCATCACTAGTGCTAGGTTCTAAGCAGGGGGAGAAATAGCAAGAGTGAGTACAAATGTACTTAACAAGCATTAGTAGCAAATTGCAAAAATGAGAAGATAACTCCGCTTTTCTTTGGAACATCCTCCTCCTTCTCAAACTTTTTCGAAAATAGGTTTTATTAAATTGAAAATGTTGCAAGTTTTAATTTCAAAGAAGCACTACTAACATCGCATATGAGACAGACTAGCTTAGTAGCCTCCGGTCTAGGAGGCAGGGCATGAATTCATGATTTTAACTATCGCATATTTTTACCATTTTACCCATAATGACCCCATCACTGTGAGGCCTGTAATGTTTATTACTAATCTAGTATTAGATCTCCAACCATTCCAACAATTTCAGCCCATAGTTGAATTACAAATCTTAGCTCATAGTGAGTTCTAACGATTTCAACCCATAGTGAATTCTAAAGTCTCAACCCATAATTGAGGTCTAACAATTTTAGCCCATAGCTGAATTCTAACGTCTCAACCCATAGTTGAGATCTAAAATCTCAACCCATAGTTCATTTCCATCACTTCAGCCCATAGCTAATTTCCATTACTTCAGCCCAACCCATAGTTGAGTCCTACATTCTTAGCCCATAGCTAAGTCGTACGATTTCAGCCCATAGCTGAATTTCCTCATCTCAGCCCATAGGTGAGTTCTAAGTCTCAGACCATAGCTAAGTCCTACGATCTGTGGTCTCACTAGGCCTTTCAGCCTACCCATCTTCCACCCCTAGTTATCTACTCATACCTAGGGGTGGGCATTATTCTTAAAGCGAAAAATCGAACGAATTAGCGAAAAATTCGGTTTTTGGTATTCGGTGTTCGGGTCGATTTTTTCGCTCTTTGTTCGGTTATGCGGTGTTGGTTTGCATTGTCTAGAAATCGATAAACCGAGCAGTTTGAATAACATATAAGCGGCGAGTGCGGCAAAAAATACCGATCGATTCGATTTACGAGGCTTCCTCCGCCCAACCCCAACCCGATTTATCCCCATTGGTACGCTTCCCAAGCTCCCAACCCTAGGTGATAAGGTGAAGTCACGGGCTTATCGGCTTACTGCTCGAGGCGTCTCTCCGACTCCATCCAACCCCGCGGCTTTGGGCCTCTGGCTCCGCCTGGCCCTCCGCTGCTCTGGTGTTCCACCCTTCGGTCCTCCGCGGTGGTCCGCGCTGATCTCTACCCTCTAGGCTCCAGCCCCTCCGCTAGTCCGTTGTTCCGCCCACCGGTCCTCCTCCGAGCCTTGATTTTTGCTGGCTACCGCTGACATCGCCTCCATCGGTGCCGCCTTTGTGGATTTGTGGATGTCATCTCTAATTGCCGTCATTCGTCCCCAAGCACCACCATGCCGACGCCGGCCCCACGCGTGGCCTCTCTGCCTCTGCGTTGCTACGCTTCCTTCAAAGTCCGTTTGTTCCAAGCGGTTTCCACTTCCAGGCTTCTAGCTTGCCGCTGGTTCAGAGTCTTCAGAGTTCAGACAGTCACTATAGCAGTGTTTTCGGTTAACCGAAAAACCGAATTGAAAGACCATATGGAGGTCTATCCTTGATGGTGATGAGTAATTGATTGTGTTTTAGCATGAAGTGCTTGAGTTTGAGTTTGATTTTAATTGGATTTTCAAATTTAAAGCAATTTGGGTTGTATCTGTCTCGAGTGGTTCGAGTATCGCCTACTGAGCTTGTGGTCGAACGATTTGACTAGTTTGGTAGTAGCTAAGTATCGAGTGAAAATGTAGCTGGGTCGAGCACTCTCAGTTAGCTCAACTCGAGTACTTAATTTAACCATTTGTTACTCGATTTCGTGTTATCGACTTGGTGCCATGATCAATCGGTGGAGGTCGATAGACTCGGTAGTAATTGTTAGAGTGATGCTTTTGTGTTGATCAAGTCGAGCTTTCCGTCGATGGTCGAGTTACTACTCGAGTGAGGAACCTACTCGATGGTAGCAACTCGATCCAGTCAATACGATGGTCGAGTTTCTACTCGAGCATGGATCCTACTCGATGGTGGCAACTCGATGAAGTCAAGACAATGGTCGATACTGTTGTTGAACGATGCAATTGGGTGATTATTGCATATCTTTTGGACATTGCTATGTGATGGGTTTTCCTTATCTTTGATGGTTGTAGGATGTCGGGTTTTGATCATGGTGAGCGGAGGATGACCGAACTAGGCGAGGCGTCGGAGGTCCAAACGGTTGGGGATCGCTGGAAGATGATCGGAGACGGAGTCCGTGCAAGCCAAGAAGGCAAGGAATGGATGAGATGCTAGCTAGACACTGCTCAGATCGATGAGGGCCATCGGATCGCGGTCTAGTTGATAGGATAGCGGGTCTAGGTAGTGTGCTTTGAAAACCGTGCAAGAAAACTCGTTATGTGTGTGGGTTTTGGGTTAGCCCTTGCATGGCTGTGTGAGTGGGTCAATCCTAGCCCTTGATGGAGTGCTCTAGGTTTTAGAGGCTCATCCAATGGTAGTAGGTGGCCTAAGAGTAGTATAAATAGAGGAGGTGGCCTCCTCTTTGAAGGTTTTGAGGTTTTGTGCTCCTTTGAGCTTTGCCCACTTGTTTGTGAGGCTTTGTAAACCTCTCTTCCAGAAATGAAAATCTATTCCTCTCAATTCTGAATTTACTTTCCGCATTTACATTATGTCTTTAAATTCACAATTTACATTCATGCAATTCTGATGGCAAGCACTCTGCTATATGTAAGGTAGTCTTTGAGTTCAATAGTGGTCTTGCCATTCTTTGAGAACTTTGGGATTTTCGCTTTCTTCGCTTTGTTTCTTTCATGTGAGGATGTTGTTTGGATTGTTTTGAGTGGAAAAATTTTAGTTTACGATCATTCACCTCTCTCGATCGCCATCTTGATCCTTCACGAATTAAGCGAGCCGATTTGGTTCGGTTAATTACATTCGATTTAAGTCGATTTGGTTTGAGGATTCAAAACCGAAATTTTCAAAAACCGAAAAAATCGAACCGAAAAAGCCGAATTAACTGAATGCCCATGCCTACTCATACACAATGAGGAGATCATAATACCCTCATAAGACAACATTTTTTGACCGATTTTACACACTATGGTTGATAGTGTAAATACTACTCATTGCAGAGTTTAGTTGTTTGTCTTTATATCATAGCCTATGTAGAGGGCTTCCATCGGCAATACTCATCTCAAGGCATCCTTTACCCACCTCATATATATACATTATTCCAAATACCTTGACCCATAGTTGAGTTCCAATTACCTTTAGCCTAGAGCTGAATTCCTACATCAATCCATCTCTCCAATAGTCCATTCATTCATTTTAAATTCTCTATTTCTTCTTTTTAATTTAAAGATAGGTTTTTGGCATGCAAGTAGTTATCACAGTAAAATCAACATTTAATTTTCATAAAAACCTCGACTAAAAATATGATCACATAAACTTGCTTGAATTAAAAGTGAAAATAGGTGTCCTCACGTGTTACGAAAAGTGACTGTCGGATTTAATTCAATACCGAAATTATGGAATGCTATTTTTGGATGATTATCAAATTATCATATATTTTATGGTGTCCAACCTTTCTGACTTGATTTAAATTCATACAAGTAGATTGCTTATTTTAAATTTAGAACTTATTAATTGGTCACATTTTAATTTGATGCATGCTAAATTTGATCTGATTTAGCTTGCCATATTTAGATTTGGTGCACTTTAATTTATAAAGATTCTTGAGATTTTGGTTTGTGATTTTATTTGAGTAGAGGCATTCTAGTCCACTTTTAATTATGATGGCGATTCTTTGGTTTATATAATTCTTTATTTAGTTATTCCTGTTATTTATTCTCTAACATTGGAGCGAATTCTTATTTGGGTTCTTCTGTTTGTTATAATCCCAAACATATACACATATACCTATTTTTATTTTCATTCCTTTCCCACTTTTCTTTTCTCTTCTCCTCCTCCTCCTCCTTCGCATTCTTTTTCTCTTTTCGTTTTCTCCTTCCCTTTTCTTTTGCTTACCCTTGGCTGGTCCTATCCTTATCTTCTTTTCTTCCCTCACTCTTCCACTTTCTCTTTCTCTCTCTTCTACCGCGACACAGAGCTCGAGCTTCTCCTCGCCGTAGAGCTCCACCAGCGTCAGCACCTCCTGCGCCACTGGCTCCTCGGCCCCAGCGCCGAGCTCCTCCTCGAGCACACACGCGGGAGGCCAGTTTCCCCCTTGACCGGCCCGGCCCCTAGCCGCCCGGCCCGCCCAGTGGCGCCAGCCCGGCTGCACCACCACGTCCCGGTCACCCCTCTCGGCCTTGACCCCCTTCCTTTCAATTGGTCCAATTGATGGTATCTCTCCCCTCTCCTTCTTCCGCCTTTTCCCAATGATGGTGTACTCTGTTCATTTTGGTTCTTACCATGAAATGATATAGGATGATACACAGTTGAGGGATTAGTTGGTTGATGATGATTTAGTCTTTGCTAAAATAGCAGGTTGGCGGTATTGTAGTGATACCCACATATCTACCTTACGCTAGGGAGTACG
Organism: Otatea glauca; assembly: GCA_036346275.1. Lineage (NCBI taxonomy): Eukaryota > Viridiplantae > Streptophyta > Magnoliopsida > Poales > Poaceae > Otatea > Otatea glauca. Next base: position 19,593,937 of record CM070733.1, on the reverse strand, counting down.
AGACGGTCTATGGGCACACGCAAGGCCGCCCCTTCTACAGCTACAATCTGAGACAACTATTGTCTATTCCCTCTATTGCGTTTGAGTATCAAATGATTCTAAGGGAATTTGATGAAATGCTTGTATGATACTTGGAAAGGTGGAGACGGGGATGAGAATGGGCTATCACTACTACAGAATGGTACAACACTATCGCTTCATCTGGATCGGTTCCTAGCTTTTTCATAAAAACCGATTGTGATAGATGATTTAGGAGAAGCTATTAATAATAATCACAATCGGTTCTCAAGTTAGAACCAATTGTGATGTAGCATTAGGCACATCACAATTGGTTCCTACCTAAGAACCGATTATGATATGCCATGCACATCACAATCAGTTCTCATAGAAGAAGTGATTGTGATGTATCCATCTAAGAACCGAGATGTGCATGGTATATCACAATCGGTTCTAACCTTAGAACAGATTGTGATGTGCATGGACACATCACAATCAGTTCTAACATCCATGCACATCACAATCGGTTCTAAGGTTAGAACCGATTGTGATGTGCATCGTACGTCACAATCAGTTCTTTTCTCAGAACCGATTGTGATGTGTCTCATTAGGTTATTTATACTCTCAGGCTGAACTCTCGTCTGTTGTTGTCTAGAGGCAAAAAAGCGGCCGCCGCCCCAAATAACACCACATACTTTGGTTGGTAGCAATACTTGGGTGAGAAATTGTAGAATCCTCAAGGATGGGTGCTAAGAGGGTAAAGTTGAAGCCCTAGCTTGAGGAGATTCCCCCTCAATTTTTTCTCATTTGTGGTTTTCTTCAAAAGGTGAGCATTCGTTCAAATACTTTCAATTTTGCACTAGGTAATTCGATATGTCGTAAAGAGAGTTTAGGTTGCATTGAAATTGTGTGTATTTTATCAGAATTCACACCCTTTATTTCACAAACACACATCCATTTATCTGCTTTTTAGTACTCTCGTGTTAATATGGAATTATTGTTGTTGTAATATGATGAATGTTAGAGTTTAGGTTGCGTAACCTACGTCTCCCATTCTAGGGTGCTTGTTTATAAATATACTGAAATAGCATATTTATAAAAAAGCACTCTTGAATTATCCACTTTTTTTGGATAGTTCGGGGGTAGGTGGTTCAGGTAAGTTCCTAATTAGCTGTTGTACAATTGCAGAGAAAATTAATTTCGGCATCATCTCCTTTGTGTTATCTGGAAACACGCCCTCTTGACTTGTTATCGAGACGTGTATTTGGATAACAACGGGGAGATGCTACCAAAATTTTCTCTGGAGTTGTACAATAGTTTAAAACATACTCGAACCACCTATCCACGAATGTGATTAGGACCCAAGCTATTTAGAGATTTGAAGTCATCGTTGGTGCTTAATTAGTTGGTCAACAGATAGACGTTTCTTTAAGATCATTCAATTCATCAACTTTATTAATGCTTGCACCCTTATTTTGTTTCATTAAAGTCAAAAGAATTGCAAGTTTACTGCATTAGGTAATTCGATATCATTGTTGATGTTTTAAATGTATGTCTCCTAACTAGGGAATTAAAAGCTCTTAACAGGAAAGAAGGTATCGGGAGTAAAATTATATATCTTGGAACTCATCCTCTATTTTGCAAAGGTAATTAAATGATGTCTCAATATTTGAAATAGCTAGCTAGCTGTCGCTCCAATTTTCTGTTAATTTAGTGTGCACAGTTTTAATTGCAAATGGACCGTGATAAATGGATATATCAGAAAAGCTGTACGAGTGCTGAATTTTAGAGGGGTGTTAAGGAGTTTTAAAAAATTACAGAAGAAGATATGGTGAAGAGGAGTGGAAACTACATGTATTGTCCTTTCTTTGATTGCACCAATCTCAAGAGATTTAACAACTCAACTCAAATTGAAGACCACTTGATTCGACGTGACTTCGTGAGGAATTATACGTGTTGGAACCATCATGGAGACACAAGTAGTACCCATCCAGTATGCAATGAAGACATGGTGGAAGCCAATCACGAGTTGCAGCGTGATATGTTTGAGGAGGATAATTTAGAGCAAATATCGCGGAACGTGGAGGGAAATTACATAGAAAGAGAGTTTGAAAAGTTTAAAAGCTTCATGGAAGACGATGCCAAACCGTTATTCTTGGGATGCAAAGCGGAATACACCAAGTTGGGTTTAGTCCTTGCATTTTTCGAACTGAAGGCAAAACACTGTTAGACAGATACAAGTTTCAATGCATTTTTAGTTCTTCTATTGGATGTTCTTTCGGAGGGAAATGAGTTGCCAACAAGCATTTATGAAGCGAAGAAGCTACTATGTCCCATGGGAATGGAAATAGAAAGGATACATATATGTCTGAATGATTGCATCTTGTCTTAATGTAGCGCATAAGGAATTGCACACTTATCCAGTTTGTGGTATACCCTGGTACAAATAAAAGGAGAATCATAGTGACAAGAAGCGTAAGAGCCAGGGCAACGACGGCGAAGAGATTATACAGCCACTTCAAGGGTACATTTCCCCTCCCCCATTCTACCACTTGCCCCCACCAACGGCTATTTCAGTCCTCGCGTTGCCCCGTGCTGCACCTGGTGCTTACCGAATTCGCTCTGTGGTGGCCACAGGCGACGAGGTGCCGGTGATCAGGATGTACGGCTCCACCACCGCAGACATTCCACCACATCCATCGGGTGGGTACTGTCAGGACTCGAATATGTAAATCTGGACCCTCTGTGTATATCGCACTAGTCCAGAATCATGTTAGTGCACACAGGCACGACATAGATGAATATGAAAATCATACTGTTGACATCAAAAACTTGAAGTAGGGTTTCTGACAACAGCACACCAGACGAACACCTGGTTCAGAGCGTGCCAGTCGATTTGACATGTAATCGACAAGGTAAAATATGAAATTCACTCAAAGCCGATCGTGAAGATCAATCAGCTTAGACTCAATCAGCTCAAAGCCGATTAAATCAAGATGAAAGGGTAAATCTAACTAGCCGATTAAGGCTAATCAGAGGATAAAGGTAGATCAATTCTGAAGAAAGCGATGCGCAACAAAATCAGAACAAATCAAACCTGGGCATAATTGATGAAGATCAACAATCGGCGATGCGTAACTTTATTGATCAAGATCGAATTACAAAAGGCTAAATTACAAGAACTACTCCTAGTTGACGGGAAAAAGAGAATAATGTAAATTTGTGAGTATGATTGTGTTGTTGTTTTTTGGCTCGCTCTTGTCCTCTTTTTATATCAAATCAATTATTCGTGTCCTATTACAACACATTACAAAGCATGATCCGTATTGGCCTTAATCCAAATAGTTTTCCTTTAAAATCTTTACCATTACGAATATCTTTAAATCTTTCTAAATAAATCATTGGTTACTATATGTTGACTTTATCTTGCCGATTTTGACCATACCGCCAAATTCTATGCAAACATATACCCTCATTTTGAGAGATGACTTGTTATCTTTCAAAAATTGAAATCATCGGCTTCTCTCCATCGGCTAACTGCTAATCTTCACATAGTAACTGCCGCTTTAATTGCGCCGTAATTTTCTGACATGCGTGTAGTGCGTTTTAACTGCTCGTGTCTTTTGAGATCCATCTACCGCCGCTTCAAATTTTCACGTGCTATAAATATGCGGCCCCACAGTCATTTTTCACGCACAAGCTCTCAAGTTGTCTACAATCGGCTTCTTGTCTTGATCACCAAATCACTCATCATCATACGCCCTCAATCGGCTTCCTACCAAGATCGCTGAATGGATCCTTCCTAGGTATTCATCCCAATTCCTAATGGTAACGACAGTTCTACCTAGTACCGAGGAAACCTAGATGCCGATACAATTATTAATGAAGAAATTCCCCGCCTTCCTCTATCTGCTGTTGGATACAACATAGAAGGTTGGAATAAAAGCTTTAGAGCCTAGCCGACAGCGCTTAAGGGATGGAGGTCTTGATATATCCGCGTAGTGGCCCAAAAAAGGGATGAATGGGAAAAAATAGTATAGCCAAGTGCATCCCTCTTTCTTTAGCCGATCCAGAAGCCAATGAGCCCTTAGTGGCCACGACCTACTATTTCTGGTCGGGTACCTTCAATGCTTCCATGTTTCACACCGGTCCTGTCGGCCCAACTCTTCTGGATATGGCCCGGTTGTCTTTGTCTTAGATCGAGCGGTGAACAAATATCGGATAAAGCGGCAAGCCAAGGTATAAGCTGATTCAATCTAAAGGCGAAGGATGGAGCAAGTACATCGGCAACAACAACAAAATGCATAGGCCATTATCGGATGAAGAGCACATTGCCTTTTTAAACTTATGGTTGGATAGATTCCTATTTTGTGGGGCTTCTCTTGGGCCAACGCAAGTGTATCAGTTGATAGCAGAACGCTTGGTGGAAGGTTGTCGGCTAGCCACAGGCAAAATCTTTGCTAGGGCGATTTATCAAATGATGTATACAATAAGGAGTCGTCTATTTACAGGCTTCACCAATTTTCTTATCGACAATGTGGGTGGCCCTCTTTGGTTTATCCAGATCTAGCTTTACTGCTTGTTCAGTTGATCTTTTGAATTGGAATCACAAGATACAGCTTTTCCTTGTGAAGATACTGCGGAAAATGCCATCCCTCAATTTAGAGCTAGCCGATCATATGGTCAGAGATATATCATGTATTTCGGGAATGAGACAAAGATTACACCGATCGGCTCAAGAAAATATTTATCATTTTTTCTTCAATTGAGCAATGACGACTTTGGCCAATAAGACTTTTTTAGTTATAGTGACGTAGCCGATTTTCCGTGGCCATCATTTCTACATCTGGAAGCCGACAGTTCTCTGATGCCTTCATCTACTCTGGATCTTTACAAGACATTCATTTTTCCTAGCATATTGCACATCGGCTTTAATACCAGAAATCGGACATTTCAGCCATCATATGAGATTTATCATCCGTCAATCTATGCTCGTCAATTGGGTTTTGGTCAGGTTATTCCTTGTCTTCAATTCCTTGATCGGCTTCAACCTAGATCCAGAGTAAGAAACATTGTGGCAGCTGACCTTGTTTTAGAAATAGCCGATGACCTCCAAATCAAAGATCTGCCACACTTCCTTTTGAACACTCGTTGGTCAAGCCGCTTTACTTCATGGTGGTCTTCTATTGCGGAGGCACTTTACTTGGAACGGACGTCATCGACCATTATTAGCACCCTTTTTCCAAATTTACGAGTAGCGACACCTTCTAGCACCGATTGGACGATGAATCCAAATCCTCGGTTATACTAACACGAACCAAGTAGATATTCTTGGCGAGTCTTGACTTCATCGGATTATTTTGAACATAGTTTTGTTGTAAACAATTTTGTCTAATCATCTTTCATTTTTGCTTTGCAGACCAAGGTTGCTGGTAAGAAACTCACCACAGTCAATCGGGCAGTGGTCAAGGCAAGAGACCACTCCAGTCGACGGGCCTTCTGGGTACACCGGTACCCTAGGAATCGAGTCCATCACTATCGAACATTGAGAAAAAATAACCAAGTAAGTATATCACGATCGACTATCATCTCTTTTTATACCTTTTGAAACTAATTCTTAGCCGATCGTAATTTCATAAAAGAAGAAAATCAAGTACACTAAGGTTCCAGCAAAAAGAGGATCAAAGCCCTAGGAGCAGAGTGGCGAGAGTTCGCCACACGCGTCGGCTACTGCAGAGGTAAGCAGTGTGTTTTATTGATTAACGACTTATGATTTCAAGACATTGGCTTACCCTTTGCCTTTTTCCTCAGTCGACGCCGTCGGTGCAGGTTGCAAAAATCCTGGCCAACTTTCCTGGGATTTCTTCAGCGACCTTATCTCCTCTGCAGCCGACGCCGATGGCTCCGACCATCGAGTTGCCAAAATCTTCTGACCCAACAAATCTATTGGGTTTTTCTTTGGCCGATCTAGATGATCCTGTGATCATGGCCACTGATGACTATGATACAAAGATCAGGAAAATTCTTGAAGTATCGCAAGAGGTGTCGGCTGCAGTGACTTCAGCTCCGGGAATGCAAGAGAGGCTTAACAAACTCTTTGACCTAGTGATGAAACCACAATCGGAGATTTTGGCCAACAACCAGCCGATCAGAGATGCTATGGCGTCAGTTGAAGCCGACCTGCCCCCAGAAGCAATGGAAGCACTCCTCAACGTCTGTCATTTGGACGAGAGGAAATCTGAAGGACCATGTGGAGGTCTGCCCAGGTTTGTGATGAGTATTTGACTAAAGTTGAGCTTGGGTTGCTCTTGTTTGAGTTTGATTTGAATTGGATTTTCAAATAGAAGCAATTTGAGGTCTTCTCTGTTTTTTCGATGCTACCGGCCATGGTAGCGTAGTGCTCTGGGCGACGGTAGCACCGGACCAGTCTGGTGTGGAAATTCGAGAGGGTGGTGTTTGAGTTTTGGCGGCGGTGATACGGCCATACTAGCCTGATGCTACGGGCGTGCGGTAGCACCGGACTTTGGAGCGGTGTGAAAATTCCAGAGAGAGGTGTTCTTTGGTTCTTGCGCAGTGCGATGCTATCGACCTGAGTGCGGTAGCACCGGTCCACCATGGGCAGTGCTACCGGCCTAAGGGCGGTAGCACCGGCCAAAATGAACAAAGATGAATTTCAAAGTGTGGACTTTGATGAATTTCTTGCATATCTTTGTGGGTATTGCTATGTGAGGAGTTTCCTTATTTTTGATGGTTGCAGGTCAACGATGCTAGATCATGGTGAGGCGAAGATTGATCGGGACTACGCGAGGAGCGTTGGAGGTCCAAATGGTCGGGGATCACCGGAAGATGATCGGAGACGGGGTCGTGGCAAGCCATGAAGACAAGGAACGGTTGAGATGCTAGCTAGGCGCTGCATGGATCAATGAGGGCCATTGGATCTTGGTCTAGTTGATAGTTTAGCGGGTCTAGTTAGTGTGCTTTGAGAACCGTGCAAGAAAACCCATTTGTGTTGTGGGTTTTGGGTGAACCCTTGTATGGCTGGTTGAGTGGGTTAATCCTAGCCCTTGATAGATGCTCTAGGGTTTAGAGGCTCATCCAAGGGTGGTAGGTGGCCTAAGAGTTGTATAAATAGGGGTGGAGGGGTAGCCTTCCCCCCTTGAAGGTTTGAGTTGCTCCTTTGAGCTTTGCCCACATCAAGTTAGGCTTTGTAAACCTTCGATCCAGAAAATAGAAAAATTTTCTTTACCTTATTGCGAATTTAAATTGCGTATTTACATTATGTCTTTACTTTACCCAATTTAAATTGACATTTACTTTCCGCATTTACATTCTAGCAATTTACTTTCTCATAATTTGGATTTGCCTCCCCTTCTAAATGCTGTTGTTCTAAGAAGTTTTGAGGGTGTTTATACGGTTTTACACTTCTCTTGCACCTAGGATAGACTAAAGATCAAGTTTTCTATCAAGTTATCGTTCGTCTATAACTTGTTGTTCACACAGTAGTGAAGGACCATGTGGAGGTCCATCCATGTTTGTGATGAGTATTTGACTTTATTTGAGCAAGGTGTGCTCAAGTTTGAGTTTGATTTGGATTGATTTTAAAAATGAAGCAATTTGAGTTGTCTCTGCCGGAGTGGCGATCTGGTCGTATGGGCCGCGGTAGTGATGAGTTGGATGGTTTATTGCACATCTTTATGGGCATTGCTATGTGAGGAGTTTCCTTGTCTTTGATGGTTGCAGGCGACGGTGCTAGGTCATGGTGAGGCGAAGGATGGCCGGGACTAGGCGAGGCGTCGGAGTTCAGACGGTTGGGAGATCGCGGGAAGATGATCGGAGGCAGAGTGCAGGCAAATCAAGAAGACAAGGAAAGGAGTTGATGCTAGCTAGATACCGCGTGGATCAATGAGGGCCGTCGGATTGAGGTCTAGTTGATAGGTTAGCGGGTCTAGGTAGTATGCTTTGAAAACCGTGGGAAAACCCGGTATGTGTGTGGGTTTTGGGTTAGCCCTTGCATGGCTGTGTGTGTGGGTTAATCCTAGCCCTTAGATGAGTGCTCTAGGGTTGAGGACTCATCCAAGGGTGGTAGGTGGCCCAAGAGTAGTATAAATAGGGGTGGAGGGTAGCCTCCTTCCCTTGAAGGTGTTGAGGTTTTGATGCTCATTTGAGCTTTGCCCACATGAATGCGAGGCTTTGTAACCTCCTTCCAGAAATGAAAGTTTTATCCATCCACCTCTGAATTTATTTTGCGCATTTACATTATGTCTTTACTTTACATAATTTAAATTCAGCATTTACTTTCCATAATTACATTCCCGCAATTTACTTTCAAGTAATTTGGATTTGCCTCCCCTCCTTCTAAATGCTGCTGATCTTGGATGTTTTGAGTGTGTTCATATGGTTTTACATCTCTTTTGCACTCTTGGATTGAGTAGAGAACATCTTTTCTTTCAAGTTCCAACTTTGTTCAGAACTTGTTCTTCGCGCAGCAGTAGGTGTTTGATTTTTGTAAACATATAGAAAAATCCTTTTTGAGTTATTCTTCTTGGAGGAGGTGAGGAACTCTGATATACACCTGCAAAAAATTTTTGGAGTTCACTTGGTGCACTGTTTGGGCTCCATGAGGTGAAAACCGAGCCCCAAACTTTCTGCTCGAAGTTCTTGAGCATACTGTGTTCTTAGATTTTTCCTGTTTTTTTTGTAAGGATTTTTGAGGAGAAATTTGGTGGAGTTCTTTACGACTCTGATGCTCATAGGGAGAAAAATTATCAGAATTTTGTGAGCTGCATAAACCCACCAACCTCCTGTGCAAATTGAGGACAAGTTCTGGAAATTCTGCTTTTGCTTTTTAAAGTGACTTTTGTGATTTGAATTGATGTCCTTTCTAAAAGCAAGAGTTTGAATTGATTCCTCTTTATCTTGGACAATAGACAACCAGGATTGTGACTCAAAAATCCCCACATATTTTATGGTACTTATCCATGCAAGCTTGGGTACACATAGTTGTCTAGTTTTGGGTTTTCACAATTTCCTTTGGCGATCTTGTCGAGGTTTTTGTTGGAGTATTTTGGGGAATTTTTATTTGCGACCATTCACCCCCCCTCATTCGCCATCTCGGTCCTTCAAGTAGTCAGTCTTTGATTTTTAGATAAATCTAGAAAAATCATTTTTGAGTTATTCTTATTGGATAAGGTGTGTGACTCATATATCCATCTCTAGAAATCTTTTTGAGTCCACTGGTTGCACCGTTTGAGCGCTATGCATTGAAAAACGAGCCTCAAACTTTACAGTCGAAGTTCTGACTATCTGTAATACTTGATTTTCATGTCTATTATACAAAGCTTTTTAATGTGATTTTTGGTGGACTGTTTCATGACTCAACTGCTCATAGGGGAAAAATTCCCAAAAATTTTAGAGCAACAGAAACTCACCAACCATCTGCTCCAAGTGAGGACAATCCTTGGAAAATCTGCTTTTACTTTTGTGAAAAGAGACTTTGTTGCTTTTAGCTTTATCTCTTTTAGAAAAGAAGTCTTTGAATTGATTCCTTTTTGTTTGGACACTTAACAACCAGGATTGTGATTAAAACATCCCTAACATGGTTCGTGGTTCTCAACCATGTAAGCTAGGGTACACATAGTTGTCTAGTTGTTCGGGTTTTGGAGGGTGTGCGAATCTCACAAGCACCAGTTTGAACAAAAAACTTTGGGTGTTTCAGATTTTTATTGTGAGATTGTTTGGAGTACTTTGAGTGGGGGGGAAATTTTATTTGGGATCATTCACCCCCTCGATCGCCATTCGATCCTTCAAAATCCCAAGTGGAAGCAGCCAGGCCGAATCGCCCATTGCGAAGCCAAAAGCCGATCGAAGCTTACGGATGAGTTGATTCTTGGCATAAGCTAAAAGCATAAATTTGATGCCGATGCTCATTTGCTTAAGACAACCAAAGAATCCCTTTTAAAGCTTGAAGCTACAAAGAAATTTCTCCTCGAAGAGTTGGCCAAAACTGAGAAGCAATTCCAAGAAAGCCAACAAACCATGGAGAAGACTGCATCGAGCATCAAAGATCAAAAACTTGGTATCTCCATGGTCGTGGTAAATGTGAAAAAACAATCGGCTAAGGTGACGCCGGTGCTAGGGGATGCCAAAGAAGACGAGCGTATCATTGAAGAAGTCCAATGCATCATCGCCAAAGCTGCAGGCGCTCTGTCGGCTTTAAGCGCTCAACTTCCTGGCTATGGCATTCAATGCTAATTTCTTTTTAAGATGTAAACTTTGTCGAATGTCTTTTGGAATACTACTGTAATACTATGATGTTTTATAATCGGCTATTTATCTGATTTATATTTGGCTTTGTTATGCAATGTACTTCATTTCTAGCCGATTAACAGCATCGAGTTATCTTTGGAACCAATAGGTAATATAGTTTTCCAAACCAAATCGGCTTCATCAAAAAACTTAGACACCACCTTTTTATTGTATGCCCTTGCAACTCTCATCTTATTTTTCTTGAGCCGATCTAATGTGGACAAACGTAATTCATCCAACTCATCCAAGTTATCGATCATCAGATCGTTATAACTTTGAGCCGACAAACCATTTTGTCTGGCTGTTCGCATAGAGTTGATGTTAATCTCCACAAGTAAAATGGCTTCTTGGCCATACACTAACTGATAAGGTGAAAGCTTTGTTGCTCCGTGATAAGCTAGCCGATATGCCCAAAGTGACTCCGATAGTGTCGAATGCCAATTCCTTGGTTTCTCGTCGATTTTTCTTTTTATCAACTTAATCAACGTTTTATTAGATGACTCGGATTGCCCATTAGCCTGAGCATAATACAGGGATGAATTCAACAATTTGATCCCTAGGCTTTTCGCATAATTCTGAAACTCATTAGACATAAACACTGTATCTTGATCGGTCGTGATTGTTTGTGGTATTCTAAACCGATGGACAATTTGTTCATTAACAAACCCGATTGCTTCAACACTCGTAACCTTTTTGAGCGGTATAGATTCAACCCATTTAGAGAAATAATCGGTTGCGGCCAAAAAGAACTTATGGCCTTTACTTAAAGCAAGAAATATTTGGCTGATTACATCTATCCCCCATCCTCTAAACGGCCATGGCTTGATAATCGGATGTAAAGCCGATGCCGGTGCTAGCTGTACGTTGGCAAACTTCTGACAAGTCTGACACCCTTTGCAATATCTGAAACAATCTTCTAACATTGTCGGCCAGAAATATCCCGTTCGTCTAATCATCCATTTCATCTTATGGGCCGATTGATGAGATCCGTAAATACCTTCATGTACTTCACCCATTGCCACTTGTGCCTCTTCGGCTCCAAGGCATCTCAACAGCAAACCTTCCATCGTTCGATAATATAAAATATCATCTAAGACGACATACTTTAAAGCTTGCTGCCTAACTCTGCGCTCTGTCGGCTTAGATGGGTCGATCAAGTAATCTCTTATCTGCATTATCCAGTCTATAGTATCCACACACATGACAGCTTTGCTCACTAGTTCAGTCACCTGATATCGGCTAAAGTCCTTGTACCCTGACGCCTGCTGAGCCAGTGCGTTGGCTCTATCGTTCAATTCTCGAGGGATATGACCGATAGAAAATGAGGAAAATGAGCCGATAGTTTCGAAGCATTGTTCTAAATATTTAATTAACACTTCATCACGGCACTGGTATTCACCTTTTACTTGCTACATGATTAACATGGAGTCGCCGTATGCCTCAACAGTATTTACTGCGATATTCTCTAATAATTGTAAACCTTTAAGCAATGCCTCGTACTCCGCTTGGTTGTTTGAACATCGGCTATTTAACCGAAATACGAATTCAAAATTATGACCTTTGGGTGATATGAGTACGATACCAATACCATCACCCTCTCGGCATCCGACCCATCAAAAAATAGTTGCCAAGGGCAGCGAAACTAGGTCGGCAGCGGTATCGCGTCCTATCATAAAATCGGCTATAACTTGTCCTTTATCTGCCTTAGTCGATTCATATGATAGGTCGAACTCTATTAACGCATAAGCCCATTTACCAAGTTGACCTCGTAAAATTGGAGCTGATAACATATACTTTATAACATCGGTTTTACATACTACCTTACAAGCCGATGCTAAAATATAATGCCTTAGCTTTGTACAAGAAGAATATAAGGACAAACATAGTTTTTCAACAAATGGGTACCTGACCTCAGTATCTAGTAAACGTCGGCTTAAATAAAAGATTACTCTTTCCTTACCATCGACTTCCTGTGCCAAAACAGCTCCGATAGTTTCCTCCTCAGCCGATATATATAACTTGAAAGGAATTCCTTTCAGTGGCGCGGCCAGAACCAGAGGATTGGCTAGGTATTCCTTAATATCATCAAAAGCTTTTTGTTGGTCCATTCCTCAAACAAACTCTTGATTATCTTTTTACTTCAGCAGGGGGGTAAACGTACGAATTCGACCAGAAAGATTTGAAATAAATCGTCGGAGATAGTTAATCTTACCAACCAGCTTCTGCAATTCATTTTTACATGTCGGTGGTTTTGTTTTGGCTATAGCTTTGACCCTTTATTGATTAACTTTGATTCCTCTTTCATGTACCATAAAGCCCAAAATTGCCCGGTAAACCACCTAGAGCACACTTGAAAGGATTCATCTTCAAACCATGTAATCTTATGTTTTGGAAGACCTTTTCTAAATCGGCCAAGTCTTTGTAAGTCCTCTTTAGATTTTACCACAACATCATCAATATATATCTCAATAATATGGCGATTAAGTCATGTAAAATCGATTCATGGCTCGTTGATAAGTTACCTCGGCATTTTTAAACCGAAAGTCATAACCGTCCATTCAAACAATCCTATTGCACGGGACACCTAAAGGCGGTCTTAGGTATATAAACACGCCATGAATATCGATTATACCGGCATTACCGTCTAAAAAGCTTATGATTTTATTTTACGATGTAGCATCGATAAGCATATCATTATCGGCATCGGATACTTATCTTTTGGTGTGGCTTTATGTAACATCCCAAAATTTGGCTTAAATATTATTTTATTGCTTAAAAGTGCAATTATGATTTTACGGAATTTATTTGGATTTTTGGATTTATTTGAATTAATTCTTATTTCAAGTTTATTGCCTTTTATTCAAATCTATTTAAATCTGTGCAAAGTTAAAATAAAGTTTTGCCAAAATATTTTATTTGAGTCAGAATGTCTCAAAGTATTTTTGAGAATTTTCTTGGATTTTCTGAATATTCATTTGCCTAAAACCAATTAAATAAATTTTTGCATTTGTTTTTAAAGAAAAATCGGAAAAATTCGTTTAGCGATAATGGGCGGAGCCCATTACTTCCTTCGGCTTGACTGGTAGCGGCCCGTGGGTTCCTTCGGAAGATCTCGGCCGTTGTGATCCATGGCGTCCGGATGAAGATGCGTCGCGAGACAATCGGTAGTTCATTCGCCACGCGTGTCGGTGCACAGTGCGTCGTCTTGGATGAGGACTCGAGTCGGCTCCGTGTCGACCATGGACACATGGCGAAACCGGCGGGCACGGACTCCTATGGCTATAAGAGGGTGCGCCGTGTTATTTGAAGCCGTGAGCAAAAGCCCTAAGCACGTGGCGAGAAGCGCGACCATTCGTCGAATTTTGGGTTGAACACGGCGCCGCCACCGTCGTTTTCTTCGTTTCGTGGCGGCCGGTGTCCTTCCGCCGCCGTTGAGGCAGATCTGGAATCGCCGCGAGGAGGCGCCGGTTCTAGGCGTCTTCGTTGCTGTTGATCGCCAAGCGCCGTCGGGCTCGCCGTCTCGGTCTCGGTGAGCGCGCGCGCCGAGCTCATCGTCGAACCTCGCGAGCATTTGCAACCGTCGGATCTTGGGTGAGGCGTCGAGATCTCGCGCGTGGAGTGCGTGTCGGTAAGCTCGTCATCGCTAGCGTGAGCCGTCGGATCGATGATGGAAGGCCAGTTGCGCGTTGGTTGAGCCAACGGATCGTCGCGCGTGTTAAGCGCAGAACGGGCGTGAGCCGAGTCCACGCGGGCCGTGGACCCGATCCATGCTTGCTGGAGACACGTGTCGCCATCTGATTGGTGGGCGCCAACCAGCGGCGCCAGCGTGACGTTATGCTTACGTCATAAGTCGGTTTCGAATTAAAAATAAATCTGTTAATTCGTAATTTACGATTTTACGATTTGATATTTATTTCAAACTTCAAAGGCTATATCTTTTGCATCGTAACTCGGATTTGAGTGATTCCAGTTTCTAAAAATTTGTAAAATTGAGATCTATTTAATGGTGAATTTTAATTGATTTTGGAGTTCATTTGCTCTCTGTTTTGGTATTTATTTGCTTTTCTCCTTGATGCAGCGTAGGCGTTGAATTGTGCGACTCTTCGGAGGAAGATCCAGCAACTCAAGAGCAAGTTCCAGAACCAGATCAGGACCTATTCCAAGGCAAGTTGTGCTTTGATCATGTTGAACCCATGATTATAAAATTGCTATATTTGTTTTACCCTATTGCATATTATTTCAATTATACAATTGTTTCAAATTAAATTGGGACTTAGCTATTATACCAATTTGATCTACACCCTACCTTGTCATTGTATGCCATGATCCATTGTCACCCCATATTGGTTAAATATAGTTGGTTAATAATTATAATCAACATTAGAGGATTAGATCGTATTAGTTGCTTAGCCATGCCACGTCATCACATGTGTCAGAATCATTGATAATTAATCTTGATTAATGGAATATGGAACAATGTTATGAACTTGTGTGTCATGTGGGATCACGATGAGATTGAGTTGTTGTGGCGAGTCATGTCATAGCGATGTTGAATTGTTGATGGCACGTGGTGCTTAGTAATCAAGCGGGTGATAATAACTTAGATTGGGGCAAGTGGCAGCGGCGAGGAGGCCTAGGTGGGCCCGATGGGCGGAGGTATGTGGATGTCTTGCCTTGATCACACTAAGGACTTAACCTTGCAAGCCTTTGACCTATGTCAATCATGCAACCACATGTGCGGTATGGGCGACCTAGTGAGTAATTTGCAATGTCTTAATTTTGGTACTATCGTGGTGGTGTGAGTTCAGAGTTATGGAGTAATTCACATGGCGCAAGAGGGGCCACGGATGTGTAACTTGATCCACGGTGTTGAAACCTTAGAGGGTAATATCCGGTTAAACGAGCATTGTAAAGGCTTTGTTATGATCACTCGCCTTGGTGGTGTTTGGTTGTATCACGTGGGTAAAGTGCATAACCTCTGCAGAGTGTGAAACTATTCGGATAGCCGTGCTCACGGTATTGAGCAATGCTCGGGAATTACAGTTAAGGGTTAGTTTAATTAATTGGACAACTTGGTTGGGATGGCGGAATGCCATATGGAAAATGGAATTTGACTTAGGATTGGAAACTTGGTTTACTTGAGAAATACTGAAGTTATTTACTATTGATATTTGTTTTGCGTTCTTTACAATCTATTTACTGTATTTGTTAATAAATGCTGCTTGTTGCAAAATAGCCATGATAGCCTATCCATTGGAATAAGCCTTACATATAGATACATAGGATTGCATTCTGTGCACAACTTGTTGAGTGCTTAAGTACTCACCCTTGCCAAACAACAATAATCAACGGTTGAGGAATCTACACTGTGTTGGAAGATGAAGTCGGGAAGACACGAGTCATTAGTGTCCGAGCCTTGTCGGTTGCCTGTGGTGCACTGATGAGCTATCTACGTTTTCTATTTTCCGTTGCTTAATCATTACTTATATTTTCAGTCTTGCCCTGCGTGGCTTAATAATGTAAGTTGGTCATAAGATCATACATTTAGCTATATCAATAAATGACCTATTATTCTATTATCGTTGTGTATGATGTGATATGTACCAATGTCAAGTGTGTGCACTAGCGTTGATCACAGGACTAGTCACGGTAAACACGGTGGGATCGAATCGATGGATTCGGGTCCTTCAGAGGTGGTATCGAGCATCTTGTTGTAGGTCTTGGCCCTAGATAGTGTGGAGGTGTCTGTGTGAGTCCAAAACTATTTTCTAAAGAAAATCTAAACTTGACTTATAAAACACTCTCGACTCATCTCATTCTCTACTTCGCTTTGCTGAATTTACCGTTTTACTTGCCGTTTTGGGTGGAGAACTTATTCAAAGTTCTTGTGGAAGCGATCTTGATTGTTCCGACCTTGAGTCGGTGGCGGCTCGCCATGGAGCCGTGGAGAGTACTTGGGCGGCAGGGGCTTTATCGTCCGCTTTCGAGGAGGCGGTGGTCGAGTTAATGGTGTACACCGAGGATTTATTTGCAAGCTGATTATCTACGCTCGGAGAGAGCGAGGAAGCTAGCGAGGCCAATCAACATATCCGCGGAAGATTCTCGTGCGAGGTTGCGATTCAAGAGGTTGCCCGACTTGCTCTTCGCCGTGTCTGCGCGACTACGCCGGCGAGCTTCACGACTTCGGTGTTCGGCTTCACCCAGACGTTCAAGCATGCCGGCCGAAGCGGATCGTGGAGAACGAGTGTGCCACGACCACACACCTTGCGAGTTCACCCTTGCCGGGAGGATCATATGAGAGATACTACTCGGCGGTGGAGGCGTATGCGAGGCACTCGAGTGGCGAGCGGGGAGCTTGAGGTGACCGTGCTTGACCATCGGGATGATTCTTGGTGGAGAGGCCACAGGCGGTCGAGGGCGAGTTGGGCGCGTGACTCGAGGAGTTCGAGGCAGTTGGAGAGTTCGAGGAGGATCGGAGGGCGAGTGGGAGCGAGAGAGAGTGTAGACCCTGTTGTTGCAGAGGACCCAGTAGTAGGTCATCAGGATAGGTTCGCTCCTATGCCAGCTCACCCGCCGGTGTTTGCGCCGGATCAGCCTCAGCCAGGGTGGCTGGATGAGTGAGTGTCAGCCTTGGAGCTGTGTTGAGACTCGAGTGTGAGTCGCGTCTTTAAGTTAGTCTTTACCTCTTTAGTTGACGTTAAGGTTTCGTGTTTAGTTTGCTTCTTTGTAATGCTGAGTGTGCAGTATGTGTTGCAAAGCTTGTAGGCTTAAATAAGCGGCCATACCAAGAATAATAAAGAATTATTTCAGTTGGGTATAACCTATCTCCCCGCTTTAGAAATTCTTGCTTCTCATCTATGCTACATCTACCTTCCCTAACCTAAGAGGCAATCATCAGATGGTGAATACTCGAGGGAACAACGAAGCTTGAGAAGTGGGTGCGCTAGAGCGACAACACCAGCAGCGAGGCAGCCCTCAACCACTTGCCGGTGGACATGCGAGAATCTGGGGCGTTTCTTGCGTAGCAGACTCAAGCGATCACGAGACTATGATGCATCGGATGACCAGCGCGGCGACCAACAACAACAACCACGTAGCTCGAACAACCATGGTGGACCCGACCTCACTCAAAGCTATCAGTTTTATGAGGACTAGGCCACCAACTTTTTCGAAATGTGAACCCTTTGGAAGCCGATGGCGGCTTAGGACAATTGAGAAGAAGCCGCACATCACTCGGTGTGAGGGCAATGAGAAGGTGCTCTCGCCTCTCATCAACAAGAAGGAACCGCCGTAGAATGGTGGGAGAATTCTCGCGCGCTCATGGAGCCCACAAGAGATCACACAGGAGGAGTTTACTAATGCTTTCGCCCGATATCATGTCCGGAGGGAATGATGGACCTTAAGAAGGAAGAGTTCGGGGCTTTGAAACAAGGAGGCCAACCGGTGGCAGTACACGAACAAGTTTACTCGATTAGCTCGCTATGCCCCACGAAGGCGTAGCGACAGATAAAGCTAGGCAGTCTCGTTTCATGAAGGGACTAAATTCAGGACTGCAGGTGGGAGTGATCACCCACAATTTTCCAGACTTTCAGGAACTAGTGAATAAGGCTTTGATCCTAGAGGATAAGCGCAAAGAGCTGGGTGAAACCGTATGGCGCTTAATGACTAATAAGGGTGGACGTCCAAACCATCTCGTTTGAGGATGTCACCACAACAATTTGCTAGATTCCAACCACGGTGTGAACAAGACATCAACCCGCACCTCGCCACGCTAATCAAAATTTTGAGACCCGGCCGGGCAACAATGCACGGAGGGAATCAGCGATCTGCGGTGAAAAGATGCTACACATGCAATGAGCGAGGGCACTTTTCTAATAGGTGTCCACGGAAGGGAGGCATCGCGCGATTCGTTTCAACTTGGGAACCACACACGCCAAAGCACCAGCCCGGGAGGAAATCGTGCGCGGTCAGTCTGGAGCAACCCGCAATCAACGATGCGTGGAAGGATCAACCACATCACCGCCGATGGAGCTCGGGAGGCTACTGGGCGTCGTCTTGGGTAAGTTTACGGTCAACTCGATTACTGCTACTGATTTTGTTTGATTACGGAGCTTCGCATTCGTTTGTTTCTCAAGGTTTTGCAACCAAGAATGGATTTAAAATGGTGAATCTTAAGTGTGTGCTCTTAGTCAAGCCCGGGATCGAGCTTAGATCTAGCCTTGGGTGTTTGGGAGCTAAGTTGCTTATGGATGGGATAGAATTCCTAGCGAATCTTATCTTGATAGATCGCAATCCTAAACGTCATCCTTGGAATGGATTGGTTGTCTAAGCATAAGGCCGTTTTGGATTGTGGTGAAGGATCGTGACTTTGGAAGGCCTAGTGGCAAGAAAGTAGAGTTTCAGCGACCTTGATTCGTGATGGGCGATTAATGGTCAACGGCGTGAAAGCCATCGACATGGAAGATGTGCGATGAGTCGAGAATATCGGATGTGTTTCGGAAGATTTGCGGGGCTGCCGCGGGCCGTGATATCGAGTTCGTGATCGAGTTAGCGCCCGGTACAAAGACCGATATCAAAAGACCATATCGGATGCTACCGAGCGAGTTAGTGGAAATGAAGAAGCGATTGAGGCGCAAGAGAAAGGTTTCATTAGACCAAGTTCATCGCCGTAGGAGCCCGGTTTTGTTTGTTCGTAAAAGGGCGGAAGTCTTAGAATGTGCATCGATTATCGTGCCTTGAATGAAATAACGATCAAGAATAAGTATCCGTTGCCGGGATCGGCGACTTATTTGATCGATTAAGAGGAGCTGAGTTTTCTCCAAGATAGATCTTCGTTCGGGATACCACGATTGAAGATCCGAGCGGAGGATGTGCCTAAGGCGCATTTTCTACGCGATATGGACATTATGAGTTCACGATCATGTCATTTGGATTGACTAATGCTGCGCTTAACGGAGCCCATTACTTCCTTCGGCCCGGCTCAACATGCGGCCCGTGGGTTCATACGGAAGATCTCGGCGTTGTGATCCATGGCGTCCGGATGAAAACGCGTCGCGAGACAATCGGCGCCATTCACCGCCGCGTGTCGGTGCACGGTGCGTCGTCTCGGATGAGGACTCGAGTCGGCTCCGTGTCGGCCATGGACACCACGGAGGAAACCGGCGGGGCACGGACTCCTATGGCTATAAGAGGGGGTGCGTCGTGTTCGCTGGGAGGCCGTGAGCAAAAGCCCTAAGCACGTAGCCCGAGAGCCACAGCCTTTCGTCGGAATTTTGGGTTGAACACCGAGCGCCGCCGCCGTCGTTTTCTTCGTTTCCATGGCCGACCGGTGTCCTTCCGCCGCCGTTGAGGGCAGATCTGGAATCGCCGCGGGGAGACGCTTCGGTTCCAGGCGTCTTCGTTGCCTGTTGATCGCCAAAGCGCCGTCGGGCTCGCCTTCGTCTCGGTCTCCGGTGAACGCGCCGCCGAGCTCATCGTCGAACCTCGCGAGCATTTGCAACCGTCGGATCTTGGACTGAGAGCGTCAGATCTCGCCGCGTGGAGTACGTGTTGGTAAGCCATGTCATCGCTAGCATGAGCCATCGGATCGATGATGGAAGGCCCGATTGCGCGTTGGTTGAGCCAACGGATCGTGCCGCGTGTCGACGCGAGAACCGGCGGCGAGCCGAGTCCACCGTGGTGGCGGGCCGTGGACCCGATCCATGCGCCGGAGACGCGTGTCGCCATCGATTGGTGGCGCCGGCAGCGCTTGACGTGGCGTTATGCTTACGTCATAAGTCGGTTTTCAATTAAAAATAAATCTGTTAATTCGTAATTTCGATTTTCGATTTGATATTTATTTCAAACTTCAAAAGGCTATATCTTTTGCATCGTAACTCGGATTTGAGTGATTCCAGTTTCTAAAAATTTGTAAAATTGAGATCTATTTAATGGTTAATTTTAATTGATTTTTGGAGTTCATTTGCAATCTGTTTTGGTATTTATTTGCTTTTCTCCTTGATGCAGCGTAGGCGTTGAATTGTGCGGCGCTTGGAGGAAGATCCGACAACTCAAGAGCAAGTTCAGAACCAGATCAGGACCTATTCCAAGGCAAGTTGTGCTTTGATCATGTTGAACCCATGATTATAAAATTGCTATATTTGTTTTACCCTATTGCATATTATTTCAATTATACAATTGTTTCAAATTAAATTGGGACTTAGCTATTATACCAATTTGATCTACACCCTACCTTGTCATTGTATGCCATGATCCATTGTCACCCTATATTGGTTAAATATAGTTGGTTAATAATTATAATCAACATTAGAGGATTAGATCGTATTAGTTGCTTAGCCTTGCCACGTCATCACATGTGTCAGAATCATTGATAATTAATCTTGATTAATGGAATATGGAACAATGTTATGAACTTGTGTGTCATGTGGGATCACACGATGAGATTGAGTTGTTGTGGCGAGTCATGTCATGCAACGATGTTGAATTGTTGATGGCACGTGGTGCTTGGTAATCAACTGGGTGATAATAACTTAGATTGGGGCAAGTGGCAAGGGGCGAGGAGGCCAAGGTGGGCCCGATGGGCAGAGGGTATGTGGATGTCTTGCCTTGATCACACTAAGGACTTAACCTTGCAAGCCTTTGACCTGAGTCAATCATCCAACCACATGTCTGGTATGGGCCAGCCTAGCTGAGTAATTTGTAATGTCTTAATTTTGGTACTATCGTGGTCGGTGTGAGTTCGAGTTATGGAGTAATTCACATGGCGCAAGAGGGGGCCACGGATGTAGTAACCAGTCCACAGTGTTGAAACCTTAGCGGGTAGTATCCGGTTAAGCGAGCATTGTAAAGGCTTTGTTATGATCACTCGCCTTGGTGGTGTTTGGTTGTATCACGTGGGTAAAGTGCATAACCTCTGCGAGTGTGAAACTATTCGGATAGCCGTGCTCGCGGTATTGAGCAATGCTCGGAATTACTGATTAAGGGTTAGTTTAATTAATTGGACAACTTGGTTGGGATGGCGGAATGCCATATGGAAAATGGAATTTGACTTAGGATTGGAAACTTGGTTTACTTGAGAAATCTTGAAGTTATTTACTATTGATATTTGTTTCGTTCTTTACAATCTATTTCTTGTATTTGTTCATAAATCTTGCTTGTTGCAAAATAGCCATGATAGCCTATCCATTGGAATAAGCCCTACATATAGATACATAGGATTGCATTACATGCACAACTTGTTGAGTGCTTAAGTACTCACCCTTGCCAAACAACAATAATCAGCAGTTGAGAATCTACACTGTGTTGGAAGATGAAGTCGAGGAAGACACGAGTCATTAGGGTCGAGCCTTGTCGGTTGCTGTGGTGGTGATGAGCTATCTCGTTTTCTATTTTCCCACGCTTAATCATTAGTTATATTTTCTGTCTTGCCCTGTGTGGCTTAATAATGTAAGTTGGTCATAAGATCATACATTTAGCTATATCAATAAATGAATTATTATTCTATTATCGTTGTGTATGATGTGATATGTACCAATGTCAAGCTGTGTGCACTAGCGTTGATCCTGGGACTAGTGCAGTAAACACAGTGGGTTCGAATCAGTGGATTCGGGTCCTTACACTTTATTTAAGTCTCTAAAGTCGACACACACCCTAAGTTTTCCATTTTTCTTCATGACTGGAACGATGTTGGAAACCCACTCTGCATATCGGCATGGCCTAATTAATTTTGCCTCCAATAATCATTCTATCTCCTCTTTTATGATATTATATATGGCCGAATTGAAGCGTCTAGGATACTTCTTAAACGGCCGATATCCTGGCTTAATAGGCAACCGATGTTTGACCAGTTGTCGGCTTAATCCAGGCATCTCATGATACTCCCAAGCAAAATAATCTTTATAATCTCTAAGAATTTTGACCAATTTTTCTTTATATTTTACATCTGATTTAGCACTAATAAAGTTGGTCTTTTCCTATCACTACTACCTATATCGACTTCTTCAAGCAGATTGGTAGATGTGAAGCCTTTGCCGAACTTCTCGATTTCTTGGAAATCTTCGATGGCCTCATAGCTATCTGTTACTTGCCGATAGCTTTGCATTTTGTCTTGTAAGGCCTTCATTGTTTTTCTTGTCCCCATCGGCGTAATACCTCATTTGCTTGATCAAACGTGCCTGGCTTGACACTGATCGGCATAAGTCCTATCTTACTTACCCAAATGAAGTCACAATCATCTAGCGTTTTCCCTGATATACATCCAGCCTCTTCGTGTTGCCAATTTGCATCTGAACTGGCCATAGCGATATGAGCCGATGTATCAGCTGTGGCAACCTCAACTTCACCTCCATTCCACTGAACGAGCGTCTGATGCATAGTCGACGGAATGCCGCAATTGGCATGAATCCAATCCCGACCAAGCAGCACGCTGTAATTACCTTTGGCGTAATGACAAAAAATGCGGTCGGCAAAGTTTTACTGCCAACAGTCAACTCTGTGACCATGAAGCCTTTGGCTTCCGTGGGATCGCCTCTGAAGTCATTCAAAACCATATTAGTCTTGATTAAGTCTTCATCGGACTTACCCAATTTTTTGCAGGTGGTGTACGACATCAGATTGACGGTAGCTCCCCCATCCACTAGCATCCTCGATATCGGCTTGCCATTTATATAACCTTTCAAATATAATGGCTTTAGATGTCGATGATCAACTCGAGGTTTTTCAAAGATAGCATTTTGGGCACCTAAAAATGACTAAGCAAAAGTTTCTTTGGCTTATTCAATTTTAATTTTGAACTCGGTCGGCAATGTAAATACCATGTTGATGTCCATCGGAGGCGTATCATCTCTAATCATGGGAGAATCGAGGTCATCGGCTGAATCGAAATCTTCTTCAACCTGCTCTTTCTTCCTCCATTCTTTCTTAGTAATTTTGATCGGTCGAAGTTCATTGAAGGTTTGATCCCTCTGTTTCTCTGCATCGGCCTCTCTGATTTCCTGAGTTCTTAGCCTTTGTAATCGTCTACGCTGTGATCAGCTAAGACTAGGTGGACACCACCTAGGTTTGGGCTCCATTGGCTTACGTATTTTACCAGCCAAATCTTCCCGATCAGTAGAATCTGATTTTTGTGTCTTAAGCTGGTTCGGCACCTGATTTGGTTCGGAGATTCTTTTGTGAACCGGTCTCCTGTAAGTTTTATTAGGACGATCTCGTATCGGCCTAGACAACCTGTCTTTGGCCGATGGCTAGGCCAATTGTCTTGGGGATAATGCTCCATTGGGCATGTATATGGAGATAGCAATGTTACTCCTCTTTCCCAACAAAATTGCTAAAAAGGGCACCTCTGATGTGCTCTCTCTACGTTCTCAGTTCGATACAGATTGTCTGACGGACAAGGAGAATATCACGACCGATTATTCATCCTTTCATACTTCTCCATCAACTGAGAGAACGTCGGTCCTGGCCTCCTCGCTGGCTGCTTTGACGGTGATTTTTTTGCCTTATACCATTTGCCAACCTGCGGATTTCCCTTAGGTTTAATGGTCCTTGAATTCTTGCCCTCATGATCGGCTTCTATTTGCAATGAACCGATCGTGATTTTTAATGTCTGATTACCATCTGAAGTTGACTGAATATCAACTTGTCGATCCCTTTTTGGCTCCTCGTTGTGTATTGGCTTTTTTCCTTTGCTCGAACATTGGACCATATTTATAGGGAACAGATCAACATCAACTTGCATGGTCGGCTCATTAGGAAATTAGCCGACCATCCTCGATAGCTGACTGGATCTGCTGACGAAAAATATTGCAATCATTAGTATTATGAGAAAAAGAATGATGCCACTTGCAATACCAGCGTTTCTTGCTCTCATCAGCCGATGGTATAACGTATCCTTCGGGCAATCGTATTATTTTTTCTTGTAACAATAAATCAAAAATACGATCACACTTAGAGACATTAAAAGCATACTTAACTTCCGACTTATTCCTAGTCGGCTTAAGCCAAGAACAGACTAAGGATTTTTTAGACCCTTTTATCCATTCGGCTATGTTTATCTCTGCTTCATCGTCTTCTGAAGATTCGCTAGGACAATAGTCGACCATATTAACTTTGGATTTATCCTTTTCCTTATTATTACCATTTGTTTTGAACCTATCCTTGAATGCCCTATTATCCGGGAACCGGCTCTCTTGAGCCGACACACGATGAAGCAGATGACTTAGATCGGCGAATTCATATCCTCCAAACTTTCCCAGAGTGGTGGAATTAGCCCTTGGAAAGCCAAATCGGTGAGTTGATTGTCAGGTAACGTAACACTAAAACACCGATTTCTGATTTCTCTAAATCTTTTAATATAAACAGAGCTCAGATCGGAGATCTTTAGTTCTAAACTACCAGATAAAAAGTACTCATGGAATCGGGTTTCCAAATTGTTCCATAAGTGAACAGAATTTGGAGGCAAACAAGTAAAACCAAGTAAAAGCTGCTCCTAATAATAATAATGGGAACAGTCTGATTTTCAGCCCGTCGGACTGAGCTGCTTCCCCACATTGTGCAATAAAGTGTCAGACGTGTTCTAATGTGGTAATCAAATCATCACCAGAGAATTTTGCAAAATATGGGACTTTGAAATTGTGAGGATAAGGCATACGATCTATGTAATCAGGATACGGTTTTCTATAGCTGATAACTTTCCTTTTGGCTGTATGCCGAATTGATCCCTTAAGACAACGGAAATTTGATCGGCCCAATTTATATTATCGGCCACCGGAACGGTGAAGGAACTAGTTGGCCTAAGGGGTGAATAGGCAACTTTTGCAAATTTTAATTTCTTAGAGACAATACACTATTCTCTATATGTGAATAGCATAGTACAATATATATGACAGAAGCAAAAAGCAAATACAAATAACAGCGAAAGCAATAAAGCGAAATAACACACAAAAGAGACAGAGATTTATCCCGTGGTTCAGAGCCGCACTCTTAATCCACGTTGAAGCACTTCTTCCGAAGTATTGCTTCTCTAAAGCTAGTCGCAGTAGCCCTGGTGATCACTCAGGTAACTCTTTCACTGTTCCAGTGAGGTGAGTTCCGAACCTCTCACAATCACAGTGGCCTTCCACAATCTCATTTGGACGGGTCACACTGTTCACTTCCTCCAAGCTGTCTAGGATCACTAAGATCCAAGAGTAATAAACTTTGCACAAGTTCTGTCTATTGGTTCACTTCGCAAATCACACAGCTAGACTTCGGCTTGGAGCTAAAACATTTAGAGATGTTGAGGATTTTTGGTTTGAAAGTGAAGCACAGACTCCTTTTGAGAATGAGAGCTATTTTCAATGCTAAAAAGTCAAGGAGTTCATTCTATATCTTGGTAGATAGCTCAGGAAATGATTATATAACCATTTGGAATGAATATAGCCGTTACACCTGCTACTGTAGCCGTTGGACGTGTCAGAATGTCAAAAATATCAAAATATACGTTTACAACGGACTAAGCAACAGAACCTAGCGATACTGGTCATGTGTATGACGGACCAATTTAGGACATATACGACGGACTAAAAAATTTGGTCCGTTGTACATAGGATTTTTCATAAGAGTTTGGTTCGGCACAGGAATGAGAGAGTTACGTGTATGCCGGACCAAAGTATTTGGTACGTCATACATGGAAATTTCTAAGATCAGTAATGCCGGACCACCAAAGTATTTGGTACGTCATACATGGAAATTTCTAAGATCAGTAGCCAAGGACCTTTTTCAACAAAAATAAGTTTATCCAAGCGATTTGCTTTAGCAATGGACTAAAAATTTTAAGCAAGAATATTTGGTCTGTTAACAAAGCAAAAAACCTTTGAATAAGAGAGAATATCTATCTAAGGTTTTAATAAATAGGACTCCAAGGTTTGGTCCGACAAAAGGTTTGTAAACTGAATGAGTGCCAGACTAAGAATATTTGGTCCGCTGAAGATGGAAAACAGAGAAGATTTTGGTCTGTCACAGAAGAGTGACTTTTACATGTATGCCAGACCAAAAACTTTGGTCTGTCATACATAGACAATTACTTGGTTGCAAGATGTTTTCAAAGAATTCTTACCAAGAACTAAAGAATATGAAAACAAGAGGTTTGGTCCGATGAGCAGATATTTTGATAGGAGTTTTGACACAGAAGATTTTTAATGCTGGACCAAAGAATCTTTTGACTTAAAAGGATTTGGTGTGTATGCAACAGTCTGAATTTTAGTTCGCTGAAATTTGATTCAAAGAACAATGACTAAGTGTCTTTTACTCCGAGAAATCTAGTTTTTGTCTTTGCCTTATGATCCAAACCACTAGCTTGTGCAAAGTCCCCCTTTAGATAGTCAAACTGAACATAATCCTAGCTATTTGACTTGAATCATCTCCCAAGTCATAAACTAGTAACAGAACACCTTAATCTTGTTAGTCCAACTTGCTTCATCATTGATTTCAGCACATGTTTTTCAAGGCTTTAAGCATTATTAACTTAGTCATCAATACCAAAACTATAATAAAACAGGATAATAAAAATTGAGGGGGCCTAGATGCTATCAAACGGGTCCTTGATAATATTGATCATAATTGGCATTCTGCCCCCCGAGTGCAAACTCGGACTGTCGATTAGGTTGAGCCGATGGCAGATGAGTATATTGGTCGTACCCATTGTTTCTTCTAGTTTGTAACTCTGGTAATGGGACAAAAGGTTCTGAATAGGTCACTACCCTGTGCGGAACTGGATTTCTAGGCAGGACAGGTTCATGACGTTGTGAGTATCTGTCAGATTCAATCGGCTGTGGAACCGATTGTGGAAAAGCGTAGAACGGAGCTGACGGCGGTAGATTCGCCGATGCATCTAGCTTAGCAGCATCGGTGTAAGCCTGGTAATGGTTTACTCCACTCAGCCGAGGATCTCTAGGTAGTATAATAGTGGGTTGAGTGGGCATCATAGTTGGGGGTGAGGTTATAACCGATGGTTTAGGATCGGCTAATGTGATCTGCGTGTTTTGTGCTATTGAAAAGACAGGGTAACTTGGCAGAGCTTGCATCGGGTTAAGGAGACTCCCGGACGGGGCCAACTCTTGGGCGATGGTTTTAACACTATTTGCAATCACCGGCTTAAGGGTTGTGACAAGAGCTGATGACTGGTTTATCAGAGCATGGTGTACAGATTGATTAATCATAGCCGATAGCTCGACTTGAGCGGGCAGATATCCACTTACCGGTCCTTCTGTAACGCCTGCATCCCCCAGGGCATTGACCATCGGCAAAGAAGTCTTTTGAGTGACGCCACGTCGAGTTTTTGGTAACAATTCAGCATCATCTCTTCAAGAGCGGTTTTTTGATCTTCGATTTCTCTATGTTGTTCTAGCATTAAATCGTCCATCGTCGGTACGATTATAGCTTCAGCATTGAGATCGGATGGTGGAATCAACTTCCCTGATGAAGACATAGTGGTCCCACTGGGCGTGCCAAGAGTGTGTTGATGTCAAAAACTTGAAGTAGGGTTTCTGACAAAAGCACACCAGATGAACACCTGGTTCGGAGCATGCTAGTCGATTTGACCTATAATCGACAAGGTAAAATATGAAATTCACTCAAAGCCGATTGTGAAGATCAATCGGCTTAGACTCAATCAGCTCAAAGCCGATTAAATCAAGATGAAAGGGTAAATCTAACTAGCCGATTAAGGCTAATCAGAGGATAAAGGTAGATCGATTCTGAAGAAAGCGATGTGCAAACAAAATCAGAACAAATCGAACTTGGACGTAATTGATGAAGATCAACAATCGACGATGCGCAACTTTATTGATCAAGATCGAATTACAAAAAGGCTAAATTACAAGAACTACTCCTAGTCGACAGGAAAAAAGAGAATATTGTAAATTTGTGGGTATGATTGTGTTGTTGTTTTTGCGACTCGCCCTTATCCTCCTTTTATATTCTTCGGCTGATCGTGTCCTATTACAACACGTTACAAAGCATGATCCGTATCGGCCTTAATCCGAATAGCTTTCCTTTAAAATCTTTACCATTACCGAATATCTTCAAATCTTTCCAAATCGTCCGTTGGTTACTATATGTTGACTTTATCTTGCCCATTTTGACCATACCTGCCAAATTCTGGTGCAAACACATACACATCAAAAACATAATAAAAGACTTCATATATTAAATATAAACATGTTGACTGACCTGATGAACAACTTATATGATTATATCTCACAAGGCTAAACTGTGAATAACAAACTAAACTGCAGTGGAATGCAAAACGTAGATTACAAACTAAACTGCAGTGGAATGCAAAACGTAGATGATCCGTCAGTATACCACAAGCAACTACAAGGGTCGCACCTTAAACATTCGTCTCCTTCGGATACTCCTCCAAAGCTGATGTAGACTCCTCAACTGGTGGTCTGTTGTTGGAAAGGGTGAGTACTTAAATCACTCAACAAGTTGTGCACATAATGCAATTCTAACATAACTATATGCAATGCTTATTCCAATAGAATGGCTAACATGGTTATTTTGTAGTAAAGCATTATTTATAAATGGGTACAATATGTAGATTGAAAAGCAGTAAAATAAATATCAGTAATATATGAACTTTTAGCATTTCTCAAGTAAACATGGCCTCTAGCCCTAAATTATATTTCAACTTTCTACTGGCATCCTGCCTTCCCATCCAAGTTTTCAGTTTATAAATCTAACCAATGACTGTAATTCCCAAGCATTGCTCAATACCGTGAGCACGGCTATCCAAAAAAAATTTACACTTTAAAGAGGTTATGCGCTTTACCCACACAATATGTTTGTCTCTTTGTACAATCGATATTAGCACACTTCCTTTAGTGTGTCACACAGAGATTATGACAAAACCTTTACAAAAATCTATCTTAACCCAATACTACCTGCTAAGGTTTAAACACTAATAGGACTGTTTACCACACTCAGGGCCCTCCTCTTGCGCCGTGTGAGTTTACCCATATAGTCGGGGCTCACACCACCACTAGTAGTACCAAAGCTAAGCCATCACAAATTAATCAGCTAGGTCCATCCCATTCTAGATATATGGTTGCATGTTTGACTCAATTCAAATACTTGCAAGGTTAAGTCCCTAAGATGACCGAGGCAAGACTTCCACAAACCCTCTGCCCTTTTGGCCCACCTTGGCACAGTGCCCCTTGCCACTTGCCCCAATCTAAATGATATCACCACGGTTGTTTACCAGGCACCACGTGCCATCAACAAGTCAACATCATTGCGTGACAACCCCATCACTACAACTCAATATCATTGTGTGACAACACCTGACACACCAATTCTATTAACATGTTCCATATTTTATTAGTCAAGATTAAATTGATATTCCAAAGTCGTGAGTTTCACATGGCATGGCTAAGCATACTAAACACAGTCTAACCAATCCATGTTAATTTCTAATATTAACCAACTAGTAATAAACCAACCTAGCGTGACAATTAATCATGGCATACAAATGACAAGTAGGGTATAATTCAATTGGGTAGATTAACTAGATCCCAAACTATTTGAAAGCAATTGTTCACATGAAATAACATGCAATGATTTAAATCAATAAAGCAATTTTATAAAACTGGGTTCAACATGATAAAAGCACAACTTATCTTGGAAAAGTTCTTGTTCCTATTTTGGACCTTGGTCTTAATTCAACGATTCCTCCTCGGACGATCCGAGTACTTTAACGTCTACGCGTAACGAGAGAAAACACCAAATAAATACCAAAAAAGATAGTAAAAAACTCTAAAAATTAAATAAATTTACCATTAAATAGATCTCAATTTTACAAATTTTACAAATTTGAAACGCCTCAATCGGATCTCGTATGAGGGAGAACGGGCTCTCGAAAAATTTGATAAATAAGAAAATACAGAAAATAGAAAATACCGAATTAATTGAATTATTTTTATATTAAAAAATCGATTTATTGCATCAGCACCAGATCTAACCAATTTGAATGCGACACGTGGTCGGCACATAGACTCTATTCACCATCTGGCTCTGGTCCACCATGGTCCCTTAGCACTGTGCGGTGCACCGGCTGGTGTCAACAATGACGTCAGGCTGACGCCAGCACGCATATGCGGCATGGTCAATCGTCGACGCGTGGCTTGACCCAATGCGCGACATGCGGTGCAAATCTGACACCTCACACTAGATCGGACGGTCACTGCATAACGACATACGGGTATGTGAAGCGCCAGCATACATTGCAGACGAAGCGCACGATATGTGGCAGCATCATGACCACCCACTATGGATCTAACAGTCAGGGCTCAGCAAAGAATGGCGATGGAGGTCAGCAGTGCTACTCACCAGAGAGGTGGAAGATGACACACGTTACGGCATTTTGACGAACTTCCGGCGATGTTAACTGGCGAATCTGGTAGATCTTGACATGGTAAACCCAACGGCGTCCTCAACAGCAGCGAAAGCGTCTCCACGATGATGAAGTCTTGTAGAAACCACGGTGGCTGCCTACTCGAATGACGGCTCCTCGAGCAATGATACGCATGGCAAACGATGCGCAAGAGTCTAGTGAACCTCGGAAGGCGACCCGGTGTACCTTATGTAGTCTCAGCTTGCGTGTACGAGCTAGAGAACTGAATCGACATGGCGACGGAGTCGAGATCCG
Organism: Otatea glauca; assembly: GCA_036346275.1. Lineage (NCBI taxonomy): Eukaryota > Viridiplantae > Streptophyta > Magnoliopsida > Poales > Poaceae > Otatea > Otatea glauca. Next base: position 19,562,949 of record CM070733.1, on the reverse strand, counting down.
AGACGACGATAGTCATCGAAGACAGAAACCCCCAGCCGTTATGCGTCAAGATCCACTGGCTGGCGAGACCCCAGGCGTGGCACGATCCAAGCTGCACATGCGTCTAAATCCAACGGACTCAACAGCTAGGGTTCTGAAACAACATAACTACTCACGCCGTTCGATCCAAATCCGAAGGATTACGGTGCAACTGCTGCATGGCGCAACATGAACCATGCGATCAAGAGCGGGCTGGACCGGGCTGGCTGGCATGGTGAATAGGCTGGGCTCGCAAGGGTTTTGGCCCAACACTATTCAAACATTTCCAAAACTTTTTTGATTTAATATAATTCCAGTAAATAATCTAATTCAAATAAAATAATAAAAATATAAAAAAAAGACAAAAAAATTCTAGAAAATTATTTTGAGACATTTGGAACTCAAATAAAATATTTTTGATAAAACTTTATTTAAACTTTCTCTTTATTTAAATAATTTTCACAAAAGGACATATTCAAAAATAATAAAGAAATGCAAATAAATTCTAGAAAAATCCAGTAAATTCAAAAAATCCATATTAAATCCAAATATTCTAAAAAATTGGGATATTACAGGTACCACCTTCTCTGTGGCCTTACTCAAATATGCTCCTTACTGTAGTCAGAGCCTTTCGGTGCTCGTCAAGTATGATAGTGTTGGCGCCAAAAAACGTGAAGAAGGATCTATCGGTTACAGACACACACGACGAACAACAGGTTCAAGGATTTGAGGCGTGCCAACCAATTTGATCCTGCAATCGGTAAGTTGAATATAAAGTATGCTCAAAGTCAATCTAAAGTTACGATCAACAAAAGATCTAAACAACCGAAAAAAGGCCTATCAAATCTATGATAATGATAAATCCAATTAGCTGATTAAGGCTAGTCAGATGATAAGAGGTAGATCATCCCAAAAAAGGCGATGCAAAATAAGATAAAAAAATCAAACCTGATGGGTGTAATTGATGGAGATCAATAATCGGCGATGCGCAACTTTATTGATCAGAATCAGATCACATGAAAATCTAAGTTACAAAGCTACTCCTAATTGACGGGAAATACAAGTAATATAAGTTGATTGATTTTTATTGTGTAGTTCTCCTCACACACCCTTGACCATTTTTTATAACAGATTGGCCGATCGTATCCTTTTCCAATGCGTTATCCAACATAATCCGTATCGGCCTCAATAAAGCAGGAATCCTCAAAATTGGATTAATATCGGCTATAATACTATCTTTAACTTTTCTTTCCTTATCTGATATCCGCCAAAATATTCTGTTACCCTTAGCCTGACAATTTGGCCACGCCCTACCAAATTATGATGCAAACATATGCCCCTCATTTTTGAGAGATAACATGTTATCTTCCAAAAATCTTCTCCATCGGCTTTTGTCATCATGAGCTTGATGCAACATTCCTGTTAGTAACCGCTCTATTTATGACGCCTTAAAATCTTGAGATGCGTATCTTCAGTATTAACTGCAAGCGTCCTCTCAAAATTCTTCCTACCGTTTCACTTTTTTCACCCCCTTATAAATATGAGGTCCCCACACTATCATTTTCACGCGCACGAGCTCTTTGATCTTCTGTAATCGGATTCACCTTCATTTTTCAAGCTTCAATCTCTCCTTAGTACCTTCATCAATTCACCTTCCTCAAGCAAGCGGCTTCTATGGATCCCAACTAGGTACTCATCCCAATTCTCGATAGCGATGACCAATACTACCTAGGACCATTAGGAAACTCTAACACATCGGTCGTAATAGACCAGGAAATACCTCGTCTCCCTCTATTGGCTTCATATTATAATATTGAGGGATGGATTAAGAGCTTTAGAGCTTGTCCAACAGTGTTGAAAGGATGGAGGAATTGGTATAAACTATTAGGAGCCCACAAGATGCCTGAATGGGAGCGACTGGGTATAACAGAATGCCTCCCTTTGTCTCTAGCTGATCCAGAAGCCAATGAGCCCTTAGTGGCTACGGCCTATTACTTCTGGTCGGACACCCTCAATACTTTTCTCTTCAAAATTGGTCATGTTGGCCCAACTCTCTTAGATGTAGCCAAACTTTGTTGCTTAAGGCCAGATGGAGAGCAAGTATTGGCTTATAGTGCCAAGTCTCAATACAAGCTGATTTGGGCCAAGGGTGAAGGATGGAGCAAGTACATCAGTAACAACAACAAAGTCACTAGCCCTGTATCGGACGAGGAACACGTAGCATTTCTCAACCTTTGGCTTGACCGATTCATTTTTTGTGGAGCTTCATTGGGCCTGACCCAAGTTTACCAAGTGCTAGCCGAGAAGTTAGTAGTGGGACATCGGCTAGCGTTGGGCAAGATGTTCCTTGGGGCTATTTATCAAATGATCCACATAATTCGGAGCAGGCTTTTCACCGGTATGGGGTCACATGCGGTTGGCAATGTAGGCGGTCCCCTCTGGTTCATCCAAACCTAGCTATACTGCATGTTTAGGTGATCGTTCAAGATTGATTCCTCTGACATGACTCCCTTCCCCTTAGAAGAAGTTTTGGAGGACCAGGAGGTGGTATATAGGGATAGCTGATCGCTTGGGGAGCGGTTTATTCTGTGCTCTGTCAATGAATCCAAGATAACCCCAATTGGCTCAAAGAAATACCTGAATTTTTTCCTTCACCTGGGCAGTGACGATTTTAGCCAGCGCGACTTTTTTAGCTATAGTGAGGATGGCATTATCCTCGCCCATCTTTTATTCATCTATCAACCGATAGCAGCACTATGCCTAAGAGCACCCTAGATCTGTACAAAGTTTTCTTATCTCCAAGCACCCTCTCCGTCGGCTTTAATACAAGGAATCGCACCTTCCAACCGTCGTATGAGTTCTATCACCCTTCTGTTTATGCTAGACAACTGGGTTTCGGCCAAGTCCCGCCAGCTTTTCAGTTATTGGATCAGCTTTAGCTGAGAGAACATGATTGCAATGCTTCCGGGGCTGGCATTGTATTGCACTTAGCCGATGACCTCCAGTTGCAATCTCTACCACACTTTTATCTGAACACCCGAAGTGCAGGGAATTTCACCGCTTGGTGCTCGGCCATTTCTGCGGCCTTATTATCTGCAGATAGGACTCCATCGGCCATTATCGCCAGATTCGTTTTGAGCCTTCTAGATGAGCCGACAAAACTGACCGATGCTAGCAGTACTTCCAGTTCCAGCAGCGAGTCTAACTCCCACGGCTACACTAACACGAGCCTCGTAGATATTACTGGAGAGGTATCGGCTAACGTAGTCTTTTCCCTCTTGCCTTCTAGAACCTTGAATACTTTGAACTTCTACTAATCGGCTATTCCCTTATTTCACAGGCAAAATCAGCTGGAAAAAGGCCCATGGGTGATGCGTCTACTGCTGCTCCCCCTGCTAAGAGGCCTTCCTCTAGCACGGATATTACCGGCTACTCGTCGGGCACACTAGGAGTGCAATCTCGCTCCCTATCCGACCTTGATAAGCAGTAGCCTAGTAAGTTTCACCAAGTTCCTTCACATAATTGGCTTTTGTTCAATAATTAACTTTTAGCCGATATTTACTTCTCTCTCTCTCTCTTTTCAAAACAGAGAAGAAACGCGCCCAGGTTAATAAAAAAGTGTTGCTCGCAAGGGACAGCAAGCCCCAGAAGCAATCGGCCGTGAGCTCTCCGCGCGCTTCCCAAACAGCCAAGGTAAGTACCTTGTCACTCCATCTTTTATTTCTAACCATTATCGGCTTTACTTATCTCTTAATCTTTTTGTAGCCCATGCTTTCCCCTTCAGCGCAAGTGGCCAGTATTTTGGCTGATCTGCTAAGCACTGTATCTAAGCCTTTGCCACTATCTTCCCAGCCGACACCACCAGCTCCCTCAGCTACTCCTGCCCACGACACATCAATCCTGACCGACTCCCTGCTAGGCTTCACCTTGTTGGATCTGGATGACGACGAGGTGATTGTGACAGACGACTACCCAGCAGACATCCAGCAGATTCTTGATGTCTTCAAGGATGCATCAGTTGTAGTCATGTCGGCTTCGGGTATGCAAGAAAAGTTAAATAAACTATTTGATGTGGTTATGTCGCCGTTGGCCAAGCTACTTGAAGACACCCAGCCCCTCCGCAACGCCATGGCTATGGTCAAAACCAATCTGCCCCCGGAGGCAATGGCGGCGATGTTGGATGTCTGTCATCTGGACGATAGGAAGGCTGAGGTCACTGCGGCCAAGTCCAGAATCGCTCTAAGAGAGGCTCAAGACGCCGATCAAAAGATCCTGGACAAGATGGTGGCCGACACCAAGGCCAAGAAGTGTAAGTTTGATGCAGACGCCAAGGCCTTCAAGCTCAATAAGGAGGCGACTCTGAAGCTAGAGTTAGCCAAGAAATTCCTTGAGGCAGAGCTGGATAAAGTCACCAAGCAATTATTCGAAGGCCAGCAGCTAATGGAGGAATTGGCTTCATCCATCAAGTCCTGGAAGCTTGCGCTTGCTCTGTCGTGGCCGAAGTTAAGAAACAATTAGCTAGGGTCAATCCTTTACCCGGCAGCACTGAAGAGGACAACAAAGTTCTTGACGAAGTGCAGGAGACAATTGCGAAGGCCACGGCTGCTCTGTCAGCTCCGGTGCCGGACTCCACAACTCCAGGCTTTGATCGGTTATTGCTTGTAATGGGGTTGTTTAAACAATTATGAATGTATGTAATGCTGGCTGCTTGAAAACAATTTTTGAATTTTTAAGTACTTTGTAATGCCAATTGGCTATTTTACCGATTGTTTATTTATATCTTGATTCCTTCACAATGTGTGTAATCGGCTTTATACTTCTAGCTAGCTAGAATTAACTGCAACGAGTTAATTTGGCCTCCCAATCGATAACTTCTCATAACCGATCAGGAACTAACCCAAACACAGGGTAGTATTTTTTCAAGTATTTTTCATTAATCGCCTTTGGAAACACCACACCTTCCAATGTCTCTAGGATGTACGAATTTCCGTCCACAAGCCGATTAATCTTATACGGTCCTTCCCACGTAGGAGACTACTTACCAAATCGATTATCCCTAGAGCCGATAGGTAATATGGTTTTCCAAACTAAATCGGTTTCACAGAAAGACTTAGGCATCACCATTTTATTATAATACTTCACAACCCTTGCCTTGTTCTTTTTAAGCCGATCCAGTGTGTGCAAATGTAACTTTGCCAAATCATCTAAATTATCAACCATTAAATCCTTGTAATCTTGAACCGACAAACTATTTTGCCTGGCTATACGTATAGAGTCGATATTGATTTTCACGGGCAAAACGGCTTCCTGCCCATAAACCAATTGGTAGGGAGATAACTTCGTTGAACCATGATACGCAAGGCGATAAGCCCATAACGTCTCAGACAATGTTGCAAGCCAATTCCTTGGCTTTTCCTCAATCTTCCTTTTAATTAACTTGATCAAAATTTTATTGGACTATTCGGCTTGATCATTAGCCTGAGTATAATAAGACGAAAAATTCAATAACTTGATACCCAAACCTTTAGCAAAATTCTGAAACTCATCGAACATAGACACAGTACCCTGATAGGTCATAATAGTTTGTGAAATTCCAAACCGATGGATAATATGTTCTGTAACAAATCCGATGGCTTCAACACTTGTAACCTTTTTGAGCGGGATGGTTTCAACTCATTTAGAAAAATAATCGATCGCAGCTAATATGAACCTATGGCTTTTACAGAACGTAGGAAATATTTATCCGATTACATCTATCCCCCATCCCCTAAATGGCCAAGGCTTAATAATCGGGTGTAAAGACGATGCTGGAGCTAGTTGCACATTGCAAAATTTGTGACAAGTTTGGCATCTTTTGTAATATTTGAAGCAATCTTCCAGCATTGTCGGCCAAAAATATCCCGTACACCTTAGCAGCCATTACATTTTATGAGCTGAATCATGGGATCCGCAAATACCTCCATGCACTTCTCCCATAGCTATTTTAACTTCTTCGACTTCAAGGCACCTTAGCAACAAACCCTCTAAAGTCCAATAATATAATACATTATCAAGGACAACATACTTTAAAGCTTGTCGCCTAATTCCCCAATTAGTAGGTTTACAGGGATCAATCAAGTATTCCATTATTTTTGTCCTCCAGTCGTTGGTAGCTACACACATGACCGTTTTCTCGATTATGAATTGGCTATCATGGTGGTGATGGCCTCTCAACCTTATACCACTTGCCTATTTGCATGTCACCTTTAGGTTTAATGGTCCTTGAGCTTTTTCCTTCATGGTCGGTCTCTATCTGCAGTGAACCAACTGTCGACTTTTGTGGTCAGCAATGAATTTATGGGACAGGCGCTATATCTCAAACTCGAAGGTCACACAAGACAAAGGATTAGACAGGTTCAGGCCCTCGACGGTGGAGGTAATACCCTAGTCCTATTTGCTGGGATTATCTGGATCTCTTGGATCTAAGATTGCTCATGTCTCTGTTGTTGCCCGCCCTCTCCCTTATATAATGGGGGTGGGCGGTTTACAGAGTCCCGATCGGTTATTAGATTCTAGTCGGTTACGGGATAGAGTTTACATCTTTATCTCATCCTGCTAACAACTCGGATTACAATCATATCTCTTATATCTAAATATTCGTTCAACTGTCTATAGGATGTGTCTCCTTGCGCATGGTAGCAAGGCTTGGCGCAGAGCTTATCCTTTGGGCCTTCCGTTCAGCCCTGTCTCAGGCACTTCTGGGTTGGTTATGAAGACACCTGGGTTCTTATATTCCACAGAAGCCCCCGAGTGATTCATGATCCGATTGCTATATCTTTATCTGGGTCTCAACTTTGGATCAACATTCTCAGCTTCTAGCATAAACCTCTGACTGGTTTCTTCTTTTATTTGAATGCTTCTCCTTGCAGGGGATTATGAAGGACTCGAATATAACTCCCATTTTTTGTTCCAACTGATTATAAGTTGCCGCCTGACAAGTTTATTGTGAGTAGCTTCGTGGATCTGACCCATATCTCATATGAGGATTAGATACTTCTTCCCGCTCGAAGCGAAAACTCAATATCCTTCTTCTTCAAGGATCAATACCGAACAGTCTTCGAGGTTGCTTTGACTTCTGTGCCAATTCATTTTCCGAAAACCTCCTTGGCTTCTGAAACTATCTTCACTCCAAATCTCCTCGGCTTCTGATGTCATTACATCTTCGCATTTACTTCAACCTTGTCGTATCGGCTATAAAAGGCAAACCAGCGCTTTTAGAATTTATTCTCCCACGCTTAGTCCTCCAAGATCCACCTTCTTCCTGAAGGATTTCATGGACCGCCAGGATCCTGAACTTGCCGAAGAATGGGTGCTCTTCGACTTTGCCACGGCTGAATGGGTGGAAGACAAAGCCGTCGCCCTCGACCGCGCCGCCGTCGTCTCCTTCCTCGAGATTTTCCCCGCCCTTCATAGGACTAAGGAGGCTCTCGTGGAGGCGCTTGGTCGCGTGCGCCGCGGAGAAGTCTAAGACCCCTGTAAATGTAAGAAAATATTTTCCCAGGCATAATGCCTGGGGAATTTATATATAATAAAGAAATACCTTTCCAAGTGATATCCATGATTGTCGTTAGACATAGCTTAGTCCTAGCTTGGGGTATATCGAAGCTTGCATGGCTCTTTGGTCGGGTGATATCCATATCCAATCGTCGCAGGATATATCTTAGGTCCGACTTGGGACATATTAGGATTTGCCCGGCTCTTGGCCGAGTGATACCTATATCCGACTGCTGTAGGATATAGCTCTGATCCGACTCAGGACATATCATATTTATGTGGCTCTTGGCCGAGTGATACCCATATCCGACTGCTGTAGGATATAGCCTAGGCTTGACTTGGAGCGTATCATATTTATGTGGCTCTTGGCTGAGTGATACCTATATCCGACTGCTGTAGGATATAGCTTAGGCTCAACTTGGAGCGTATCATATTTACGTGGCTCTTGGCCGAGTGATACCCACATCCGACTGTTGTAGGATATAGCTCTGGTCCAACTTGGGACATATCAAGGTTTATCCGAACGGTAAACGTACTCGTTTATTACGATGCACAGCTTTTCGACCCATCTTGGGGCATACCATTGGAATCGTGCCTTATCAGGCTCAACCCGCGATATATGATTCCGCCATGCGGTAACCAATCTGTGACCCAACGTGGGGTATATCACAAGAAGATATTTTTAATCCAAACTGGAGGATACACACGTCCCGCTTAGTTCGATAAGCGATTAATCATCCCATCATGGGGAACTTGAATTACAAAGCTCAAAGGAAAAAACGACATAGCTGCTCTATGTCCAGGTGTTGTTGACAATCATGCCATCTTCACGCTTGAGCTTATAAGCCCTAGGACGTATCACCTCATCGATGATATAAGGGCCCTCCCAGCTTAGGGAGAGCTTATGCTCGCATTTCTGATTCTTTCTAAGGACCAGATCTCCTTTGGAGAATGCGCGGCTCCTTACATTGCGACCATGATAGCGACGTAAGCCCTGAAGATACTTTGTCGACTGAATTTTTGCAATGTCCCTAGCTTCTTCCAATCGGTCGAGATCTTCTAGCCGGCTTTCTTTCGAAGCGACCTCCTCATAGCTCCGAACCCGCTGGGATCCAAATTCTAACTAGGTGGGGAGGACCGCCTCTGAGCCATACACCAGGAAGAAAGGTGACTGCCCGGTTGCTCTGCTAGGGTGGTTCACAGCCCCCAGAGTACCGAGGCAATTCTTTGACCCACCGAGTGGCGTATGGTTTGAGACGATAAAAAATCATTGCCTTTAGGCCTTGTAGCACCATGCTATTGGCTCGCTCGACTTGCCCATTACTTCGGGGGTGTGCTACTGATGCGAAGCAAATTTTTATGCCGAGTTCACCGCACCAGTCTTGAAATATGCCACCTCTAAATTGGGTACCGTTATCCGTGATGATTCTGTTTGGTACGCCGAATCTAACCACGATTTCATTGAAGAATTCTTTGGCCTTTGCGGCTGTGATTGTGGCGACTGGTTTGGCCTCAATCCATTTGGTAAATTTATCGACGGCCACGAAGAGATGAGTATAACCACCTTGAGCCTTGTTCAAAGGTCCCACCATGTCCAGCCCCCAGACCGCAAATGGCCAGGTGATTAGGATGGTCTGTAGTTCCTGTGCCGGTTTGTTCACCTGTCGCGCAAAGAATTGACATCCTTCGCATGTCCAGATGATGTCCTCTACGTTAGTGACAGCAGTCAGCCAGAAAAATCCCTGACGATAAGCTTTGTCGACTAGGGTTGTTGACGCCGCGTGATTCCCACAAATTCCCGAGTGGATTTCTTTGAGAAGATCCCTCCCTTCTTGTTCTGATATGCACCGTCGTAGTACACCAGAGGAGCTCTTGCGATAGAGTTCTTCCCTGATTACCGCATAGCTCTTGCTTCGGCGTATTATTCGTTCGGCCTGCGTGCGGTCTTTGGACAACTCGTCCTTCGTGAAATAGTCCAGATACAGAGCTGTCCAATCGGGGGTGATGATCAGGACTTCTGCCTCTATGCTCTTCTCTAGTGGGATGTCCAACTTTGGCCAAGTGCTTATTGCGGGCTTATGAATTTCTTCGACGAATACTCCCACGGGCACTGTGGTCCGGCCGGATCCTATTTTTTCTAGCTCATCAGCCGCTTCATTACGGAGCACATGAACAAGTTCCAAGCCGTCAAAGTTGCCTTCTAGCTTGCGTACCTCCTGGCAGTAGGCAGTCATGTTGTCTTCGATGCAGGACCATTCTTTTTGCACCTCATTGACCACGAGCATTGAATCTCTGCGAACCGTCAAACATCGGATACCGAGCGATATGGCGATACGGAGCCCATGGATGAGTGCCTCGTACTCAGCGGCGTTGTTCGACGCAGGAAAAAGTATTTGAAGAACGTACCTCAATCGTTCTCCATTTGGTGATATGAGTACTATACCAGCCCCCGCGCCGCTGAGCATGAGGGAACCATCGAAGTACATCGTCCAGTACTCAAGTTCCTTGACGGCCATCGGGTTTTGAAGTTCTGTCCACTTGGCAATAAAGTCGGCGGGCGCTTGAGACTTGATGGCTGTGCGAGGTCTGAATAGAATATCAAAAGCTCCAAGCTCGACTGCCCACTTTGCAATTCTCCCAGTGGCCTCCTGATTGTGAAGTATATCTCCTATTGGGAAGGAAGTGACCACCGAAACAGTATGCTCTTAGAAGTAGTGCTTGAGTTTGTGAGATGTAAGAAGTACGACGTATAATAATTTTTGCACTTGTGGATACTGCACCTTAGATTCACTCAGGACCTCGCTTACGAAATAGACCGGGTGTTGGATCTTCTGCACATGACTCGGCTCCTCCCTTTCTACGATGATCGCAGCGCTGACTACGTGAGTCGTTGTCGCGATGTAAAGTAACAGAGGTTTCCCTGGCATCGGTGAAACCAAGACCGAAGGTGTCGTTAAGAAGGTCTTTAGATCTTCAAACGCTTGCTGTGCCTCAGGCGTCCATTGGAACTTGTCTTGCTTCTTGAGGAGTTTAAAAAATGGCATACCTTGCTTACCCAGTCAGGAAATAAACCTGCTGAGTGCGGCCATGCACCCTGTGAGCTTCTGGACGTCCTTTTGGTCAGTCGGCGGTTCCATATTTGATATGGCCTTGATCTTTTCTAGGTTGGCCTCAATGCCTCGTTGGGATACGATAAACCCTATCAGTTTTCCTGAAGATACTCTGAAAACACACTTCTCGGGATTAAGCTTCATGCTGAAAGCCCTTAGACTCTCAAACGTCTCGGTCAGGTCGGCGATAAGGTCCTTCTTCTCCGGAGTCTTTACCACGACATCATCCACATATGCCTCCACATTGCGTCCGAGTTGGGCGTGAAAACACCGCTGTATTGCGCGCTGATAAGTTGCACCAGCATTTTTCAACCCGAACGACATCGTGGTATAGTAAAAGGCCCCAAAGGGCATGATGAATGAAGTCTTGATATGATCTTCCGCCTTTAGGCGAATCTGGTGATACCCTGAGTAGGCATCAAGGAAACACAGGATCTCACACCCGGTGGTTGAATCAACCACCTGATCAATTCAAGGTAGCCCGAATGGATCCTTCAGACATGCCTTGTTGAGATCAGTATAGTCAACGCACATGCGCCAAGTTTTATTCTTCTTTTGAACTAGTACAGGGCCAACCAGTCGGGATGATACACTTTCTTTGATAAAACCTGCAGCTAGTAGCTTGGTGATCTCCTGCTTGATGGCGTTCCGACGATCTGGAGTGAACCGCCGGCGTCTTTGCTTGACTGGCTTTGCCTTTCATCGACGTGTAGAGAATGCTCGATCACCTCCTTAGGAACACCCGGCATGTCGGATGGTTTTCAGGCAAAGATGTCCTTGTTAGCCCGGAGGAAGGTGACGAGCATGTCTTCCTATTTATCCTAGAGCCCTATCCCGATTAGAGTCGTTTTGGATGGGTCGGATGAGTCGAGAATAATTCTCTTGGTTCCTTCGCCAGACTTTATCCCTGACGTGGCCTGCTTCTTGGAAGGGATGTCGCATTCTTCCTGCAATGTAGCGGCCTCTGCCTGGATATTCCTCCCCTCGGCGGTTGCCTCCTGCAGCTCAGCAAGTTCATAGTTCTCTCGGTCGCATTCCAAAGATCGCTTGATGTCATCGCGAATCGTGATGGCGCTTCAGGTCGGCATCTTCATCACCAAATAGGTGTAGTGCAGGACGGCCATGAACCGTGCCAGACCGGGTCTTCCCAAGATAGCGTGATACGCTGTCTCGAAATCTGCTACTTCGAAATTTATATACTCGGTCTGATAGTTGTTTTTGGTACCGAAGGTGACAGGCAAAGCAATCTGCCCGAGTGGAAACGAAGACGCCCCAGGGATCACCCCGTGGAATAGTTGTGAGCTCGGCCTTAGCTCAGAGCGAGGGACGTTCATGTCGTCGAAGGTTTTGGCGAACAGGACGTTGAGTCCACTCCCTCCATCGATCAAGACTTTCTTGAGCTTTACATTGCGAATAACAGGGTCGAGCACTAGAGGAAACTTACCCAGATGCAAAATTCGGTTGGGATGATCCGAGCCGTCGAAGGTGATCAGGACTTCAGACCACTTTAGATACTGGGGGGTTGCCGGTTCCACCGCATTGATCTCCCGAGCGGTAAGCTTTTGCTTCCGCTTGGACTCGTATCCGGTGGAGCCCCCGTATATGTAGTTCAGCTCGTGCTCGGGTTCTTGGTAATCATCCTCGCCTGGAGAGTCTTTCTTCTTGGCAGCCTCGTCCTTCGTTGGAGCCGATTGCTTGTTGCTTTCACGCAAAACGCTTCAAGGTAAAGCAGTCTTTGGCGGCGTGCTTTCCCTTAAGGTGGAAAGGGCAGATCACATCCATGATAGTACTGTAATCGGGCGCGCCTCCCTCCGTGTGGCTCGGGGTCGGTTGCGTTCTGCTACCGCAACTAGCTCCTCGCCTTTCCTTTTTTGTCTTTGTGCTTGGAGGACTTGGCCCTATCGCCTTTATTCTTCTGTTGCGGGCGATCTTCTTGGCACTCGGCCAGGGCGTCTGAGGCCGTGGCATAGCGGTGGGCCAATGCAAACATCTCTTTTACGGAGGTCGATGGTTTCCTGGACATTTTCTTGATCAGATCAGGATCGCTAACCCCTTTCTAAAAGGCTGCTACCACCACCGCATCAGATACATCCCTGATGGTGTTTTTCTTCTGCATGAAGCGCCAGATGAAATCTCTCAACGTTTCATCCTTCATCTGGTGAAGCTGATATAGGTCCCATAGGGTGCCAAGCCTCTCATAGGTTCCCTGAAAGTTCGCGATAAATTGATCGCAAAGATCACTCCAGGAGTCCACCGAGTTCGTTGGAAGTCCTGTGAGCCATGATTGAGTTGAAGGGGTGAGATTGACTGGTAGATAATTTGCCATCACGTTCTGATTGCCCCTGGCCGCTTTGACCGCCAAGGCATAGACCTGCAGCCAAGCTTCCGGATCTCGATCCCCATCGAACTTAACGATGCCCTTGGGGTTGAAGCCTTCGGGCCATACCACTCGGCGTAACCGAGAAGTGAACGCTCGGATTCCGTCGATGGATCTGTCGTCATGATGAGGGGGGTCCGGCATGGCGAGCCTCTGCTTCGGCGATTGTCATCAACGCGTCGGGGTGGAGTTCTGCGCGGCGAGTCCATGACTCGACGATCGTCGTCGTCGTCCCGACCCCGGTGATGATGGCCTCTATGATCGTTGCAGTCGTCGTACCGTTGATCACTTCGTCGATCGTGGCCGATGCCAAAACGTTCATAGTCGTCGTAGCGCCAACGTCGTTCTTCCTCATCCCGCTCTTGCTGTATGGCAGTGATGTCTCGACGAAGGTCGCGGTTGAGATTCCGGCAGGCGTCTCCGACTGGTTGTATGGGGTGCCGACTGCCGGTACTCCGACTGGTAACAGTCCGATTGCAAGCGACACGGGTAGCCGCGTGGGAGCGTGAGTGCGCTTCTCCTACCGGCTTTTCCTGATTCTGCTGAATGGCTACCGCCGTCACCATGGCCTTGATCTGGGCCATGATTGGGGCCGCCGGGCTATCAGATGCAATCATCGGGTCCAGCGTGTCGAGAAGTGTCTTGGAGGCATCGACGTTCTGCTGCGGCGTATGAAAGACAGCTTGGTCTCCCAATCTTGATTGTAGGATGTCCTCGTGGACATTGTGGCCGCGCGATCGAAGCGAGCGGGCCTGTATCTCCTTAGCCTTACGAAGAAGGCGATCTTCCTCTGCAGCTTCTTGAACCTCTTGTTGGCATTGGAGATCGGTCTTCTGCTCTTCTATAGCGAAGATGCCACGAAGATCGTAGCAATTCCTCACGGCGTCGACTGGTTTGCTAGCTGAGTCAAAGTGGCGTACCTGAGATGGGTCGGCTTGATCTTTACCAGATTGGATCTGGTTTAAGTCTAGGCAGACAAGTTCTCCGCGCGCATCTGCGACGAAGTCCAGGATTCCAAAGTAGAAAGCCTAGCTGGAGATGAAGGTGGCGATGATTCCGCTGGTTGTTGCCATTGAGTTTGTAGGAAAAGATTATAGCGCTCACCCTACCTGGCGCGCCAACTGTCGACTTTTGTGGTCGACAATGAATTTATGGGACAGGCGCTAGATCTCAAACTCGAAGGTCACACAAGAACTAGGATTAGACAGGTTCAGGCCCTCGACGGTGGAAGTAATACCCTAGTCCTGTGTACTGGGATTATCTGGATCTCTTGGATATAAGATTGCTCATGTCTCTGTTGTTGCCCGCCCTCTCCCTTATATAATGGGGGTGGGGCGGTTTACAGAGTCCCGGTCGGTTATGGGATTTCGATCGGTTATTAGATTTTAGTCGGTTACAGAATAGAGTTCACATCTTTATCTCATCCTGCTAACAATTCGGATTACAATCATATCTCTTATATCTAAATATTCGTTCAACTATCTATAGGATGTATCTCCTTGCGCACGGCAGCAAGGCTTGGCGCGGAGCTTATCCTTTGGGCCTTACATTCTCACATCTCGGTATACGGGCTGGTTATGAAGACACCTGGGTTCTTATATTCCACACCAACCATAATTTTTAGGGCCTCTTTGCCTCTAGGAGTGATTGGACATCAACATGTCGAGCAACCTTTGACCCTTCATCGTGCATCAGCTATTTTCCTTTTCCGGAGCATTGAACCATGTTTATCGAAAAAGGATTAGTGTCGACTTGCATCATTGGCTTCTTTGCAAACTTGAGTCGGCCGTCTTCTATAGCCGATTGTATTTGCTGTTGGAAAATATTACAATCGTTAGTATTATGAGAAAAAGAATGATGCCACTTGCAATACCTTCACTTTTTTATTTAATTAGCCGATGGTATGACATGTCCCTCAGGTAACCGTATAATGTTTTCTTGTAGTAGTAGGTCAAAAATACGATCACACTTAGAGACATCAAATGCGTATTTATTTTTGACTTATTCTTAGTCGGCTTTAGCCAAGAACAGACTAAGGATTTCTTAGATCCCTTAACCCATTCGGCTATATTTATTTTAGCCTTATCGTCTTCAGAAGATTCGCTTAAACAATAGTCGACGAGGTTAACTTTAGCTTTTCCCTTATCTCTATTGTTGTTATTAGCCTTAAACTTGTCACTAAAGGCTCTATTATCGGTAAAATGGCCTTCTTGAGCCGATACCCTATGCTGCAGATGACTTAAATCAGTGAACTCTTGTCCACCGAATTTTTCCCTCAATTGGGGAATTAATCCCTAGAAGGCCAAATCGGCTAGTTGGTTCTCGGTAAATTGACGCTAAAACACCAATTCCTTACCTCCCTAAACCTTTTGATATAATCCGTTACCGATTCCCCAAACTTTTGGCAAATAGAGCTCAAGTCAGAAATCCTAATTTCCAGGCTACTAGAGAAAAAGTACTCATGAAATTGGCTTTCCAAATCAATCCAAGAATGAATCGAATTTGAGGGTAAACTAGTAAACCAGGTAAAAGTAGCTCCTGATAAAGACAATGGGAATAACCTAATTTTAAGCCCATTGGACTGAGCAGCCTCACCACACTACGCAATAAAACATCTGACATGCTCCAATGTGGTTATGGAGTCTTCACCAGAGAACATAGCGTAGTCACGAACCTTGAAGTTGTTGGGGTAAGTTATACGATCAATGTAATCAGGATACGACTTTCGATAGCCGATAACCTTCCCCTAAGGTTGTATGCTGAATTGATCTCTCAATACAACATATATCTGGTCAGCCCAATTAACCGTATTAGCCAACATAGTGTTAGGAGCCTGCCAATTATGCTCATAATTGGCATTCTACCCCCCGAGCGTAAGCTTGGATTGACGAACTAGTTGAGCCGATGCATATTGAGGAAACTGATCATATCCATTATTCCTTCTAACAGTCGGCTCTTGTATCGGAACAAAGGGTTTTGAGTACGTTACAACCTTGTATGGGGCCAGATTCCTCTATGGATCGGCTCAACATACTGCGGATGGCTGTTAGACTCAATCGGTTGTAGAACCGATTGGGGAAAAGTATAGAACGGAGCCGATGGTGGCAAATTGGTTGATGCATCCAACTTAGTAGCATCGGTGTATGATTGGTAATGCGCAACCCCACTTGCCCGCGGATCTTGCGAAAGTATAACAGTAGGCTAGGTTGGCATCATAGTTAATGGTGAAGTCCTAGCCAATGGTTTAGGATCGGCTATTGTGCCTTGAGTGTTTTGAGTTACCGAATAAACATGACAATTTGGCAGAGTAGGCTTCCAACTGATGCCAACTCTTGAGCTATCGTTTTTATGCTATTAGCTATCATCGGCTTAAGAGTTGTGACTAGAGCCGATTATTGGTTAATCAACGCATGGTGCGCAGACTGATTAATCATAGCCAATAATTCAGCTTGTGCAGGCATTTATTGACTTATCGAGGCGTTAGTGATCCCTGCGTCGCCGAGGGTATTAACCGTTGGCAATGCAGCCTTCTAAGTGACGCTGTGTCGGGTTTTCTGATAACAACCCAACATCATCTCTTCAAGTGCAGCTTTTCGATCTTCAATCTCTTTGCGTTGTTTTGGCATTAAATCGTCTAGAGTAGGGATGATTATGGCTTCAGTGTTGAGATCAGATGGTGGAATTGACTTCCCTGTTGAAGACATCGTGTCCCACCGGGCGTACCAAGAGTGTGTTGGCGCGAAAAAACATGAAGAAGGGTCTATTGGTTACAACACACACGACGAATGCCGGGTTCAAGGATTTGAGGCGTGCCAACCGATTTGATCCTGCAATCGGTAAGGTGAATATAAGGTACGCTCAAAGCCGATCTAAAGTTACGATCGACAAAAGATCTAAATAGCAAAAAAAAGGCTGATCAAATCTATGATAATGATAAATCTAATTAGCCGATTAATGATAAATCTTAAAGGTTTCTTACCTTGTGGAAGCTTAACCAAATCCCATGTATGGTTTTTATGAAGGCTCACAATTTCTTCATTCATAACTGTCAACCACTTAGAAGAATTTTCACATGAGATAGCTTCAGAATAAGAAGGTTCAAAAATATCACAAATATCTTATGCAGCAAGAAGAGCATAACAAGCCATATTATCAGTGTCATGATATCTAGCAGGTAATTGAGTGTTCCTCCTTGGTCTATCTCGAGCAATACAATGATTATTAGTACTAGCAGATGCAGAAACTGGTTGTGACGAAGTACCACTACGTGCTGAAATTGGTTGTGAAGAAAAACCACTAGAAGAATCATTATCAATAGTAGGTAAAACTACCTCAAATTCTGCATTTCTTTCAGTAGCTTCAGAAGTTCCAGATTCATTTGTGGATAAACAACCATCACTGTCACTACCAGGTGAAAGTAAAGCATCTTCATGAAAAGTAATATCACGACTAATGATTAATTTGCGAGAATCAGAACACCATAAACGATATCCTTTAACACCTGAACCATACCCAACAAATATGCATTTTCTTGCTCTAGGCTCTAATTTTCCATCGCTAACATGAGCATAAGCAGGACAACAAAAAATTCTCAAATTAGAATAATCAACTGGTTTACCTGACCAAACCTCTTCTGGAATCTTAAAGTCAATGGATGAATTTGGAGAGCAATTAATCAAATAAAAGGCTGTAGAAACAGTCTCGGCCCACAAAGCACGCTTATTCCATAAACCTGCATTTGAAAGCATGCAACGGGCTCATTCCAGAAGAGTGCGATTCATACGCTCTGCCACACCATTCTGCTGAGGTTTACCTGGAATAGTTAAATGTCTTGAAATACCATGATTAGCACAAAATTGATCAAACTCACCACTACAAAATTCCAATCCAATGTCAGTTCTAAGTTTCTTGATTTTCTTGCCAGTTTGATTTTCAACCAAGACTTTCCACTTCTTGAAAACTGAAAAAGCTTCATGCTTATGTTTCAAGAAGTAAACCCAAACTTTGCGAGAAAAATCATCAATGAAGGTAATCATGTACTCACAACCTCCAATAGAAGGAAATCTAGAACGACCCCAAAGATCAGAATGAATATAATCAAGAATTCCTTTAGTCTGATGAGTTGAAACAGAAAAACTGACTCTCTTTTGTTTGCCAAATACACAATGTTTACAGAAATCAAGTTTGCCAATATCATGTAAAAAATCTTTCTTGCATAAACTATGCATACCTTTCTCACTCATGTGACCCAAGCGCATATGCCAAAGCTTGGTGATGTGAGGATTTGATGCAATTGTAGAAATAGCTGCAGAACCTATAACTGTAGAACCTTGCAAGTAATAAAGACTGTTCATTCTATTGGCTTTCATAACAACAAGGTTGCTTTTAGAAATCTTAAGAACACCATTTTCACCAGTATATTTATAACCCAAAGATTCTATGGTGCCCAAAGAAATAAGATTTCTTTTCATTCTAGGAACATGACGAACATTTGGAAGAGTCCTAACATTAACGTTCACTCATGTACACCAAAATGTGTTAAGCTCTTAATAGATTCATGGCATTTCTGTGTAATGAGAAGTGAGCATCAGAAATACTGAAGTGCACAGCCTCTATTTGAACTGCTGCAGTCTTTCATATTTAATAATTTTGTTCAGAAAACAGATAGATGAGCTGACAGTAAATTTTTGAACGTTGTCCAGATATATGGTCACTGCGGCGGTGCAGACTGGATTGTTGAAAGTGGGATCGAATGCATTTCCCTTGCATGCCTACAGTTTTATTTGCGGAGAAAGGTCAGAGGGAGTTAAAGAGTTGTCTCAGAATCAGCAGGAAAGCTAGGTATTATCCCCTCTGTTGTGCAGAACTCTTTTGAATTTGCGTTTTTGTTCATATCCTGTATATTGTAAATCAGTAACTTGTACAATCATATGACAATGTAATTATTTTGTTTTAACATTGTACTATTGTAGATCTTATGTTGAGCAAAGAAAGATAATGTTAATAATTCAAAGCCCCATCTGAGAGGATATATACAAACTGCTTTGCTGTTTGTTGAGTATAGTTTGCTGACGCTTCCGACTTCATCGCCACTATCCTATGCTCATGGCCACAGTGGAGCTCTGTACAGCAGGTAGCGAGCAATGACAGTGCTACTGTTTTTATAACTAAATTCTAAAGCTTTCTAGGAATTTCGATGTTCATGATGACCTTAAAAATCATGTTAATGTTTAATGTTGGCAAGCATACAGGTCGATCATTTCCTCCCAAATAATAAAACTTCTTTTCTTGAGCAGTCCCATATTAAACTTCTTTTTTTGAGCCGTCCCATATAATAAACTGGTACAGACTGATCGGCCTATTTGTGTTATCTCTCTGCCTTTTTACACGTATAAAATTATTGATGGTTAGGTGAGCACGCACTAGACAACTAGACACATAGACGCAGCGCCAAACCGCGTGAGGGTGGTTTTACGGGGGTTTTTTTTTGCCAAATGGTATGGTCTAGGTCTGGACGTATTTCTCTTAAACGGGGAAAGTTTTTTTTTTTGCAAAATGGCTTCAGAAGGAGCTTGATTCGAACATGTGGAACCATGAGTTTTTTGCAACACAGTTGGCGGGAGGACCTACACGCATTTTCGGAATTTTTGAAGGGCCCTTTTACGAAAGAGCCGGTAGAGGACTTGAGAATATTTTTTGGAATTTCTGGAGGGATCTAAACATAATTTTTGAAGGGGTTTTTTTTTTTGCAAAGAAGACGGGAATGACTCTGATGTTCCTATTGTTAATGTCCTGAAAATAAGAGATAGAACAGAGTGTGTAAATGTCTACCCATAAATGTTGAAGAGAGGAGAAGATAAATGAGGAGAAAATGTAATTAAAATCGCTTGAAGGCCTTATGTTTTAAAACAATCCTAAAAAATATATACCCTATATTTTAAAATAGAGGAGTAGTTTGGCAAAATTAACTGCAATATGTTGGAATTTGCCAGATCAATTTTGTTTCAACAATGTTATGAGCCTTCTCACGAGCGGCGACGCGCACGCACAAACCGTGCCACGCTATAATATACGAAGCACCACCTCAAAATAATTTTTTTAATTTAAATCTTAATTTTGGCCTTGGATTGAATTTTGCTGCTTTACGAATTCTTCACGATTTTCGCTATTTAAAGAAAATAAGATTTCTCGAATTTAAATTTTAAAAAATTGAACATAAAATCTAAAAAAAAATTAATTAAATCCTAAATAACCCTTGGATCATCTCAAAAAAATTATAGGGAAATTTGTAATCATTTAATGCCGATGGAAAGCCAAAAATAGTGAAATTTAAATGCAATAGTACCATTGCCAGCATTTTTAAAAATCGCACATGTTTTATCATGATCTGAAATTTTTATGGTAGCTTAGGAATGCTCTTAGGACCCTTCTCAAAAATTTTGAAAAATCAAATTCATTTTATGCCTCTGGAAAACAAAAAAAAGTGAAATTTAAATGCATTAGTAGCATTGTCAGAATTTAGAAATATCACACAAGTTCGATCATCATTTGAAATTTTTATGGTAGCTTATTAATTCTCTCAGGACTTTTATAAAAAAGTTTTAAAAAATTTAACATGATTTATTAGCTCAATTAAATTAGTGAAGTTGCTTTAAATGCATTATTAGCATTGCTAGAATTTTTAAAAATTGCACAAGTTTGATCTGAAGGGAAACGCGATATGCTACGCTAGCACAAAAAAATCTACCGCATAACCAGAAAGATACTTGCAAGAAGGGGATCATAGATCAGATTACCACTAGACGCGCAGTTGCGGAATCCTTCGCGCGTCAATGTAGTGGATCGTCCTCACCGCAGTCATTGCGTCGATGGAGTGGATCGTCCTCCCACGCCGCAGTCGCAGTAGCGCCACCGCAGTAGTCCACACGCCCAGGGATGAAACGCCGTTCGTCGGTGTGCAAGCACCTGGTCGATCGGCAGGGGCAGCGAGATGAGGAGGCTAGGGTTTCGGGTAAAACACTTCTAAACCGTGGAAAGCACACCCTGCGCCCACCCTCCTCCACTCCTTATATAGCCACGAGATGAAACCCTAAACCAGGACCCATTAGTGTGCTAAGCCCACGAGGTCCATTAATTACGGATCCAATCCAAATTAATGAGTCCTAGCCCATTAAGTGTGTGACCCTGCAGGTTCACGTACGTTTGGACATGGATTCGGAAAATTCCTTTTAAATCCAATAGTTGGTAGCGGCTCCTTGCAAAGCATGCCAACTCCCAAACATACTATGATCAAATCGGACAGAACCTATCAAAAGTACTCATGTAATAATCCCTTTGCCAAGTATATGAAGATTGAACTCAAGGCGAGAAGCAAGTCATCCTTTGATGATTCAATCCATCTCTCGTATCTGTGATATATTAATAAGTTGTGATTGACTCCTCAATCACGGCATGACCATGCACTTCCTTAATCATATCACACGAGTGGCCTTGTCATATATCTCCGTTTCATTGGAGTGGCAAATTCCATCTTGACTGCTCACTTCCCTCTGCACATTTTGTAGTAAACATTAAAGCTACCTTTATAACTATCCGGTTAGGAAGTAGTGTTTGATAGCCCCAAGGAAAACTATTACACATGTAGGCAATTTGACAATCTCAGGTCTAAGGATCATACATCTACTATGTATGAGATACACTGATGACACATAAGAATGTAACATTCTCGCAGTGTCCCATGGCGGGTCTATCTAACCCATGTTCTTCAACATGCGTCCATAATGTATAGATGATATCTCCATATCCCATGATCTATGAAGCATGATCATCGATCACTATATGTGTTGTTCTATTCATCGTTGTCCTATACGATGATATCCGATCAGAGATATTTATCGAATTACATCAATAAGTAAAGAGCTTCATAAGCAAGTCACATACTTGTTGATCAATACAATGATATACATTCATTGGACCAATAATCATATTATTATTCATAAACATAGTCATGTTACAATCATCTAAATGATTGCCTCAAGGGCATAACACTAACATTATCATGATCTAACCCAGAACTCATACACGGCACTTAAGCGCTTTACCATCAGAGCTACGTGGAGATGCTATGCTATTGTGTATAACAATATTATGAGCCTATCATTCGAGCTACGCAAGCGGCGCCCCGTGTGCAACCCACGCCAGACGTTGAGCGAGGGGGAGCTGGGCCGACGTGGGCGCGCAAGAGGCCGGGAATTCTACGGAATGTAATATAGGGACTGTTGGCAATCAATCATGCACCACTTGAATAAGTCCTTGGCGGAGGCACCAAGATTGGCATGAATTGAGCTATGTTTCATTCTAAGATGATCATTGGCAGACGCAAGGCTAGCGCACCGGCTCTGCCCCTCATGCCCACCCGAATCCCATGGACTGCTGCTATTTTTTTGCTGTAAGCTGGCGACGGAACACATGCTACCGGTTGGTGGAGGCACGGAGCTACAGAGGATGGGAGGACTCGGAGGAGGAACTAAGGAAGCACTGATGCATTCGAAGAAAAGCGGAGTTCGGCACGGACGCACGGTCTCACGGACCACGATTCGGGTGTGGTGCCACCGGACCAAGTCACTAGTCACTACATGATGGGACGGTGGCCCGATCTTCCGATAGGTACTGGTAAGTCGATTGGTGGAGAACTCGACGTTGACGATCCGGCTTCCAATCAGAATAGATTCGAACCCTGCAATCACTACACCACAGCTCCGATAGTTATCAACCACGCACAAACACGGTTGACCTCGCCAAGAAGGCTTATCCCTGCATGTGAATCGAGAACACAAGCAAGAACGTAGAAGATGCAATCTGAAATTGCGAATAATATTAAGCACACGAGTTGGAGTTCCACAAACCGATGAATGGCGAAGAACTGACAAAGTGTCTAGTTGTAATCTAAGCAAAACCCATCTATTCTTGCGACGGCTACTGAATATATATGAGGAAGAGGGCAAGGGAGGTGGCCAAGGGGGTGGCCGTGAAACCCTAGGTCGTACAAGGCCTTTGGGCCCAAGTGGAGGTGGCGCAGCACGTGGTAGATTCTGTTCGTCATATTGATTTGACGATTCCCGTTGATCCAGAAGGAGTTTGGACCTGAAACCACTTCTGTTGGAAAGCTCTCGTCGTGGCATTCTCCGTAGAGTCCAAGAACGCCTCAATTGGACTTCGTATGACCTATATATGGTTGTTTTGTTGACGTGCTGTCCTGGGGGCCGAACTGGACTCGTGAACGAATTGGGCTTGATCTTGGGCTGTGATTGGAGCATCAGAAGTTGTTGGGCCCTTGTCTTGGCTTGAGATAGAAGCATGGCTTGCTGGGCCGTCATGGTCTTATCATCCTCCCCTTCTTGATTTTGAGTCGTCCTCGACTCAAGCTCATTGGCGTGCAAAAGGTTAGTAACAAGAGGCGGCAAAGAAAGCAACATATTCTTTGGTTGTTGATAGAATGGCACATTAAAAGAAGATTTCAAAATAGTACAAATATAAACTCAATGCACTATGTACTTTTGTTTATCATTATATTTGCCAATAGCATGAAAACTAACACTGGATGACCATGACAAATTAGCAGGTATAGAAAATCTCTCCTCTAAACAATTGAGATCACATATGACATCAAATTCAATGTAACCCAAAGTATTCAAGGAAGACAACAGTTTAATCTCATCCTTTTTATTAGCAAGGTGAATAACATGATTATTTTCAGCACACGTGTTTAGATTAGAAATAAAACTAACGTGTTCATTCACTAGTGGAGGCATGGATGGGATAGCAATTGTCTCCTGTCCCTTCTTCTCTTATGTGTTTTCCTTCTCGTTCTTGTTCTCAATGTTCTGTGAAAAGTTAGTAGCAAGTGGAAACTCGACAAGATGCTGTTCTTTCAAAGAAAATTCTTTATTTTGGCAATTATAGACATTAATTTCAGCAAGATGTCTTTCATGTTCAATTTGATTTTCAATCTCACAAGCAAGATTAAATAAACTAGAGAGAGAACTATATTCCTTATCAACAAGAATACCCTGAATTTTCATATCAAGTCCATTTAAGAATTTTATTTCCTTAGCTTCTTCAGATTCATCTAAACCACAACGCAATAACAAAGTTTCTAATTCCTCGTAATATGACTTGACAGTTTTATCACATTGTTGTAGACATTGCAATTCATAAAGTAACTTTTTAGAATGATAAGCATGAACAAATTCATCTCTCATAAGTCGTTTCATATGTTTCCATGTTTGTGGTACTGGCTTATAAGTACAAAAATCATTCCACCAAATTGATGCACAGAGAGTTAAAGCACTAGCGGCAACTTTAATTTTTCGTTTATTACAGAGGTTACATTGCGAAAGAATTTTATCTACCTCTATTTCCCAATCAATATAAGCGTCAACACCAAATCCAATATAAGAAGGAAGAACTGGAAAATTCTTACCTTTACCAGTAGAAGGAGATGAATTAAAGTTTGGTTGGTGCTTATGCTCTTTTTGTCAAGTGCATTCGCCATGTTTTGAATTTGCTTGTTCATAGTCTCGTTCATCTCTCACAGCATCTCTCGGAGCTCGTTATGAAGAACACATTGGTTACTATCCTGATCCTCCTGTTCCCCTGCAATTGTTAGTAGAGAACAGAAGATAGCACAAAGTATTATCCCTATCAACTACTAGGTACTGGACAGTGGGATTACAAACTCTCACACGTCTTACCACACCCTTACAAATGTTCTTACCAAAGCAAAGCAGTGGTACAACCGGTGGTGGTTCGTGATACCGTGAGGGCGTGAGCGAAGCGATTGCAAGGAGAACCTAAACCGATAAGAAGTATGTGGAGCTCTAAGGTAATATTTAGTAGCAAGGAATAAGCAAAATCGAAATCAGATTAGCAAGCTGAATAAATGTCCAACATACTTGTCACAGTTGCTGGCCTAAACGTGTTCCTAGAACTAGTTCAACCTAGCAAGGGATATATCAAAGCACATAGGACTCAAAAGATGCAAGCAATTCTGATTATCAGCTTCTCTTTCCCTCTTTTTGCTTCTTTTTTCTGATTTTTTTCAGTGCGGCTCTTTTTTTTTGCACTTGCCTTTTACTTTTCTTTCTGTTAACTCAAAGGGAAAACAAAAAATCTCACGTTTTGAAACAAGAGAAGATGTTAAACAGATGACCGAAAAATTGGCAAAAATAGCACAGGAACATTCCAGGGCTCGGAACACAGTCTTAGGAGACGATTTTGAGGATCATGGATAGGTCATTTACATATTAACTTTTCAGATGCGCGTTGTTGTTCTCTTCGAAACAAAAAAAAGTACCCTCCAATCGGAGTTCGTATGCAAACGTTATGCCAGTTTTACTGAACATTGCACAATTGCCTGCGACTTTACTTCTTTCTTCCGGTTAGGGCTAAAAAGCAATAGGATCGCATGTGAACAAGGGTGGCCAGCAGTGCAGGGCGATTGGTACAAGGCGGCTTGCAACCTATCTAGGGCTTGCGGAGCAGAAAATATAAGAGCGGCGGCAGTGGCAAACAGTTCGGTTTTAGGGTTGGCGGTGGTGGGATGACTAATGGTGCAAAACAAGAACTAGGGCAACGAAAAAGGACCACTAGAAACTAGGATCACAACCTCCAACCAGCAACACGACGATGACGATGGACATAAACTTAACAAGCGAAACTAAAAAACGAAAATTGCAAAGGCACAAGGGGTTGTAGGACAGCGGAACCGATGAAGAACTTTTTGTAGGGCAATTTTTTTTCTTCTGGACTCTAGGACGATGGCAAAACAAAAGTGGGGATACAAGAATTACCTATCGGGCAACCGAAGCTCTGATACCACTTGATGGGACGGTGGCCCGATCTTCCGACAGGTACTGGTAAGTCGATTGGTGGAGAACTCGACGTTGACGATCCGGCTTCCAATCAGAACAGATTCGAACCCTGCAATCACTACACCACAGCTCCGATAGTTATCAACCACGCACAAACACGGTTGACCTCGCCAAGAAGGCTTATCCCTGCATGCGAATCGAGAACACAAGCAAGAACGTAGAAGATGCAATCTGAAATTGCGAATAATATTAAGCACACGAGTTGGAGTTCCACAAACCGATGAATGGCGAAGAACTGACAAAGTGTCTAGTTGTAATCTAAGAAAAACCCATCTATTCTTGCGACGGCTACTGAATATATATGAGGAAGAGGGCAAGGGAGGTGGCCAAGGGGGTGGCCGTGAAACCCTAGGTCGTACAAGGCCTTTGGGCCCAAGTGGAGGTGGCGCAGCACGTGGTAGATTCTGTTTGTCATATTGATTTGACGATTCCCGTTGATCCAGGAGGAGTTTGGACCTGAAACCACTTCTGTTGGAAAGCTCTCGTCGTGGCATTCTCCGTAGAGTCCAAGAACGCCTCAATTGGACTTCGTATGACCTATATATGGTTGTTTTGTTGACGTGCTGTCCTGGGGCCGAACTGGACTCGTGAACGAATTGGGCTTGATCTTGGGCTGGGATTGGAGCATCAGAAGTTGTTGGGCCCTTGTCTTGGCTTGAGATAGAAGCATGACTTGCTGGGCCATCATGGTCTTATCACTACACAACTAGCCACAACCCACAACTTGAACCAAGCCAAATCCGCAATCCCCGATTCCCCAATCGAACCTCAAATCCCTAGCCAATCTCAAGCGAGAGATGACTCACCGACAGCTCGGCATGCGGGCGTGTGGCGACGGAGGGGGCGAGGCCTGCGGCCGTGACAGGTCCTCAGCTCTAGCTCGCCAAGGTCGGAGGAGATGGGAGTGGGGACTTGGGGGGGAGCCGATCTGCTATGCCGTCGGGTGGGGGTGGTGCCGACGGAGTCCGGAGGGCCAGAGGGGGGACCGCCAAAGGTGGGGGACCGAGCTATTGCGTCGCTGCTGGTTGGGGGAGGCGTCGAGCTGGGCAAGACGCTAAGGTGGGGGACAAAGAGGCGACCGGGCGAGCTGGCGAGGTGGGGGATGACTGCACCACCGGTTGCCTGTGAGGTGTTGAGCCGCCGAGGGAGCAGCCGAGCAGGGAGGGGCGAGCGCCGCGGCTCTGATTCAGCCGAGAGGCAAGAGCCTGACTACCCGAGCGAGGAGCTGAGGAGGAGAACCTGAGAGAGGATAAGGTAAGTTTTTTTTAATTATTGCTTGATCTGTAGATATTAAAAACAATCAAATTTCATTATATAGTTTAAATTATTGGTTGATTAGTTAATTGTAAAAATGATAAAATATGACTGTATAATTTTGTCGATGATCGGAACCGCCGACCGCAGAGGGGGGATGTAGAAGATCGTGAGGGTGAGGACCAAGGTCGTGTTCGTTCAGGAATGGCGCGCGTCGCGGGGTGTACGTCGGGGAAGAGGCAATGAACACAAGGTTTATACTGGTTCAAGCCCCCGGGTTCGGGTAATAGCTCTATTCCAGTCTTGCCCTGAGGCGAAAGATGTATATGAAACTCTGCGGAAGAATACAAGCGGGGCCCAAACTCGGAGCCGCTCGGAAGCGAAGCTGTGAGGGGGAGTTCGGGTATCTTCGTCCCTCGGCGGGAATGTGTCTTCTCGGAGTCTAAGTATTCTGGTTGAAAGAGTTCGTTTTCTTCTCGCCGCCCTTAGGTCAGGGTGATCCACTGTCTTTTATAGCCCTTTGGGAGCTCCGCCACCTAGCCCCGAGGCTAACGTCAGGTGACCGTGGTGAGTCGACGGGAGTTGCTGAGAGGCGACGACAGTCGTTGGGAGTTGACGGGAGTCGCTGAGAGATGACGGTAGTTGTTGGGAGTTGACGGGAGTTGCTTGACCCTAGTTCCCACGCAGGGGCAAGTTTGGCACTAATTTCTGCGCATGGGAGAGTTTTTACACAAGAAAGACAAATTATTACAAATGCCATTTACCCCAGGAGGTGTAGAGGTCGTGGTGTCAAGCTCGAACCGGGTCCTTGTCCTTGCGCTCGAGCCCGAGCTCGCTGGACCCAAGTCCAGGCTTGGGGAGTGCACCCTCTAGGTCGAAGACAAGCCCCCGAGCTCATGGGAAGTGGCCACGAGACCCGGGGGGATGCTTTACACGTGGCAGGGCTACCGATCCCAGACAGCTAGCCCCCGAGGCTCAAGGAACGATCCCGAAGCTCGGGGTGTTCTTGAGTCTGATGTCTTTGAGGAGGGGTCGGCTCCCTAGTCGAGCTCGGAAGCTCTCGAGCGCGACCTCGTGTTCGGGGACCCCCCGGAGGTCTTTGATGTGGTTTCCCTCGGAAACGCTCGGGCTTTTGTCGTTCTGTCTTCGAATCAGAAACCGAGCCCGGGGATGCCCGAGCCCTGCTGCTTTGATTCCCTACGGAGGAGTCAAGGAAGCGGTTCGTGATGCCTCATGTCCTAACAGGGAGGACGAAGGACACGGGACGCGACGCTTCGCGCTTTCGGATAGGAAAAAGGCCGAACGGGTGCAACCGCGACGCTTCGCGTTCCCTGCCCGAAAGTCTCGGCGTGCCTTTTGA
The DNA here is from genome assembly GCA_036346275.1 of Otatea glauca. Classification (NCBI taxonomy): domain Eukaryota; kingdom Viridiplantae; phylum Streptophyta; class Magnoliopsida; order Poales; family Poaceae; genus Otatea; species Otatea glauca. Next base: position 19,534,365 of record CM070733.1, on the reverse strand, counting down.
GGAGTAACTGGCGCCAGCTGTTGGAGATCGGGCTTCTTTAAAACTCGGAGCCAACGCACACTTTAGAAATTCCCCATCTCTGCGCCGTGCCCTAGCTTTCTTGGTTTCCACTTGCCGTCTTCTTCCACCTTCGAACCAACTTCTCTCCTCCAAACGCCTTGGCCAAATTCGGGAAAAGCAATCTGACTGCGGAGAGCATGAAAGAGCTGGAGACGCTGGGACTGTTGGACCCAGCAACCTAGCTGCTCCTGGCTAGGGAGGCCGAGCCGCACCCCCGGGGAAGACAAGATCGTTAGCACGGAGCAGCACATGCTCTTTGGGCTGCGGCCCCTGGAGAGTGACTTCCTGGCGGCCGTTCTCGCACAATGCGAGATCGAGCTCGTCAATCTGGTATCGAACTCGATCCTTCTTCTTTCTATCTTTTCCCATCTTTGCGAGGGATTTTTGGGGATCCTTCCCACCCCTCCCTCTTTTTTCGTTATTACTCCTTGTTCTGCACTGCGAAGGACCCCGTGGTCGGGTGCCTGTACTTCCGGTTGCAGACTGGGCTTCCTTGCACTTTTCTTCAAGTCCCGACCCAGGACTCCCTCGGGCCATGGACGGAGAAGTGGTTTTACCTGAAGAAGGGTGAGGGAGGCGGTCTTGCGTACAATGGCGCCGCTGTTGACAGCAAGCGCGAGACCCCGGAGCCTAAGGACTTGACGGCCGACCAGGAGGCCCTCGCCGCCATCCACATCTGTGCGACGCACGGCCTCTCCGACCAGGCAGTGGTCGTCGACTACCTGCGGAGTTGGGTGTCCCCTCTACGAAAGAGGGTGCACCCGTTCTTTGAAATTCGAGGGAGGGACGACCCCACCAGGGAGGGCACCAGGGGTAAGTCTTTTCCAACTTCAATCCTCCTTGAGCCCGGTTGAACCCCTTTCTAACGCCCCCATTTTCCTTTTCTTGCAGCCCCGGCGGAATCTTGCGTGGCGGCGCACATGCAGGAGGTGTTCGGGAAGGCGGCCCATGCCTACACCCTCGACGACTCCGTCCCCAAGAACGTCTTGAGGCAGAGCAGTGAGGTAACTTCTCTTATTCCTTTGCCGAGCTTGGTCTGGGCTCGGGCTCGCTCTGACCGCATTGAGCCATGCAGGAGAGCCGGAGCTCCGGAGACAATGAGAGTCGCTGCTGCTGCCCCGGCGGGCAACGGCAAGAAGGTTGGCAAGAGACCCGCCCCGGATGCACTGAGCCATGTTGTCAAGAGGCCCCACGTCGAGTGGGGCAACCACGTGATGGTAAGTCGAACTCACCGAGCCCGAGAACACTCGGGCACGGGCTTAGCCTCTTTGTCGTTTCCAATTTTTTTCTTTTCTTACATTCTCTTCGTCTCCTTGCAGCAAGAACGGGCAGCAGCTGCCGCTGAGTTGCCGAGCTCACCCCCGACTTCGCGGTCGCAGGGCGTTCAGGGAGAAGACGCTTCCCCTGCCGTAGCAGGGGTGGGACGACGGGCCACACCCCCTCCTCCCAGGAGACAGAGGCTCGTTACCCAGGTACACGCGCATTTTTACTTCAGATTCGTAGTGTAGGTCTTCTCCTTTTCCTACTTTTAGAGACTTTCCTCGTTACAGACTTCGGGCGTCCGACGGGCAATAACTTTGATTATTGTCCAGGGCGAGTCCGAGGATAAGGAGGATGCGGGGACTACCTTTTGGTCCCCCGGGTGCATCCGCAGCAAGTTCAACCTACTGCGACGCCTGTGGAGGGCGGCGCGGTCGGGGGGTCCGACCAGGGGCCCCCTGGGCCGAATGCTGGCTCGGAAGGAGCCGTCGCGGGGGCCAGAAGGGAGGAGGTCTTGGCCGCCGGAGTCGATAGCACCGGGGCTGACGCAGCTAAGCTCGAGCCTCGCCACGCTGGTGAGGGCGAGGCACCTGCGATCGCAACCGTGCCCGATGGAGCTCAGGTACGCCAAGTCTTCGCTCACATTCTACCGGGTGGCTGATTACTTCCGAGATCGCGGTAACGCAGCCGAGGCATGCGTCAGCACGCACGCACGCAGAGTGGAGAAGATGCTCGCAGAGAGAAGGAAGAAGGCGCACTTCGACCGCACAAGGATTTATGACCTGGGGACGAATAAATTTGAGGTCATGTGCAAGCGCAGACATGCATCCGGGTATCTCGTGGGGGACACCGTACAACAATGTCAGCTAGGGGGCGAGCAAGTTACGTGCACGTGCAACAAACCGAAGCTTCAACACATTCCGTGCTCCCATGTGCTCGCCACATGTCGCGACATGGGTGGGAACGATGCATCACAGTTCATCTCGCATTACTACACCACGCATGCTTTGAAGAACACATGGCGTCCGAACATGAGTTCGTTCACAATCGGAGTGAACTACAAGATTATGGAAGGCCTAACCTGGAAACCATATCCCGCGACTAGATGCACACAACATGGGAGGCCAAGAAGCACCAGATTGCAAGGTGACATGGACACGGCTGATGTGGTGGACGGTTTGCGAAAATACAAATTATGTAAAGAACCTGGACACGATCGTAGGAGGTGCCCCAATCCACCCAGTATGTAGTCATTTGGCTTTGATTATGTGTGAAATGTTCTCTGCCCCCCGATGTATCATGTCAAATCACTCTTGTGTTGCCAAATTTGAAATAAGTCGATGCCAGCATTCTCTGAAGTTGTCTTTCTTAATTTATTGTATCTACTAGTCTTGTAAAATCACTCAGGTGTTGTCATCTTCGTAATACAGTGATGCCAGCTTCTCTTAAGATGTCGAAATTTTTCATCGTAGCTCGTAGTCATGTCAAATCACCCATGTGTTGTCCTTCTGCATGCTTTCTCAGAGTGGACGATTAGACGACGCACACCACAGCCTTCGCAATGCGATGTGACAACACGCTGCTATCAGCTTTCTCAAACTGATTCGACAACACTCTGCACACCACCAAGCGACACAGAACTACCCATCTCAGGCCGACAGAGGGTAACAGGTCGTGCAGCTTTTGACAGAGGGTGACAGGTCGTGCAGCTTTTGACAGAGGGTGACAGGTCGTGTAGCCTTTGACAGAGGGTGACAGGTCGTGCAGCCTTTGACAGAGGGTGATACGTCGTGCAGCCTTTGACAGAGGGTGACACGTCGTGCAGCTTTTCTCAGAGGGTGATAAGTCGTGTAGCTTTTCTCAGAAGGTGACAGGTCGTGCAGCTTTGATGATGGGTGACACGTCGTGCAGCTTTTCACAGAGAATGCCAAGCCGTCAAGATTGATAAGTGCTGTAGTTGTGTGGAGTAACCCCTCACCACCACTATAAAACCGGTCGAGGGGTAGACATCCAACACCGCCAAACCAGCAATAAACGTCAGCTAAATCTACACAAATTAGGACACGATGTCATTCTACCGTCGCCTCTTCAGCAAGCAGAACTTATCCCGCCTCGAATACCCGGATGCCAATAGCGTTGACGCCCCAGTTCTGCTGGAGTTACACCGACCCAAATGCGACTACAACTTTCCGGCGAAGATGATGCAACCTACCCACGGAGAGACGGCCGCCCGCGCTCACTACTGTTGTGCCCGCCCCTACCGGTAAACCTACTGGTGTCCATACAATACAGGGTAATAGTACCATTTCATGCATTGTTCTTTCTTTTTTCAGCACAACGACCGGTATTGCTTCTTCCAATGGATCGACGGGCCGGAATGACGTGACTATGAATTTATCTACAACTGCCATGACGCCTACCCCGCTTCGCCCGAGAACTTCACCCGGTGGGAGAGGCTGCCAGGATATATCCCCATTCTAGATCGACCAGAGTTCAGGGCCGGTGGGCAGGGAGCCGCCAACCAATCGGTGAGTTTCATGCAACATACTCATGTTTCACTCACAAAGTAGTAATTCTAAATTAGTTCAACACATACAGGAGTTCAAAAAGAAAATTGCAAAATTGCTCAAGTCAAAGGAGAAACCTCCTCAAGGGCCACCCAAAAGCCCCGACTTTTGCGAACACGACCTGCAGGCAGTGGTTGATACCTGCCACGATGATCTAGTGGACCGGAGATTCTACCGGTGCCCCTTGGCCGAGGATGAATGGTGCGGCTACTTCAACTGGGTGGACCCGGAGATGTACCACCTGTAGGGAAACGCGGTATGCTACGCTAGCACGAAAAAAAAAACTACCGCAAGAACCGTAAAGCTACTCGCAAGAAGAGGATCATAGATAAGATTACCACTAGGCGCGATTGCGGAATCCTTCGCAGCGTCGATGTAGTGGTTCGTCCTCGCCGCGATCGTTGCGTCGATGTAGTGGATCGTCCTCGCCCGCCGTGGATCGTCCTCCCACGCCGCGATCGCAGCAGCGTCACCGATGAGTCCACACGTCCGAGATGGAGCGCCATGCGTCGTGTGCAAGCACCTAGTCGCTCGGCGAGGGCGGCGAGAGGAGGAGGCTAGGGTTTCAAGTGAATCAAACCTAAACCGTGGAAAGCACACTCGCGCCTCCCTCCTCCCCTCCTTATATAGCCACGAGATGAAACCTAAACCGGGGCCCACCAAACATGCTAAGCCCACGAGGTTCATTAATTACGGATCCAATCCAAATTAATGCGCCCGACCCATTAAGTGTGTGACCTGCAGGTTCACATACGTTTGGACATGGATTGGAAAACTCCTTTTCAATCCAATAGTTGGTAGCGGCTTCTTGCAAAGTATGCCAACTCCCAAACATACTGTGATCAAATCGAATGAACCTATCAAAAGAACTCATGTAATAATCCCTTTGCCAAGTATATGAAGATTGATCTCAAGGCAGAAGCATGTCATCCTTTGATGATTCAATCCATCTCTCGTATCCGTGATATATTAATAAGTTGTGATTGACTCCTCAATCACGGCATGGCCATGCACTTTCTTAATCATATCACACGAGTGGCCTTGTCATATATCTCCGTTTCATTGGAGTGGCAAATTCCATCTTGATCGCTCACTTCCCTCTGCACGTTTCATAGTAAACATGAAAGCTACCTTTATAACTATCCGGTTAGGAAGTAGTGTTTGATAGCCCCAAGGAAAACTATTACACATGTAGGGAATATGACAATCTCGTGTCTAAGGATCATACATCTTCTAGGTATGAGATACTGCGATGACACATAAGAATGAAACATTCTCGCGATGTCCCATAGCGGGTCTATCTAACCCATGTTCTTCAACATGGTCCACAATGTAGAGATGATATCTCCATATCCCATGATCTATGAAGCATGATCATCGATCACTACATGTCTTGATCTATTCATCGTAGTCCTATCGATGATATCCGATCGAGATATTTATCGAATTACATCATTAAGTAAAGAGCTTCATAATCAAGTCACATACTTGTTGATCAATACAATGATATACATTCATTGGACCAATAATCATATTATTATTCATAAACATAGTCATGTTACAATCATCTAAATGATTGCCTCAAGGGCATAACACTAACAATCTCCCACTTGCACTTGAGTCAATCAATTAAGTATCTAATACCAATAGACCTTGTGTGCGCCTCATGCTTAGGTGTGGCGGTGGCTTTGTCAGCGGATCGGCCACATTGGCTTCGTATGTACTTTGCATATTCTCGACGTCACCTCTATCCACAATCTCGCGAATAAGGTGAAAGCGAGGAGTATGTGTTTAGACTTTGATGTGATCTAGGCTCTTTTGCTTGTGCAATGGCACCACTATTATCACAATAGATGTCCATTGGACTAGAGACACTAGCGACCACACCAAGCTCTGTGATAAACTTCTTAATCCACAGCCTCCTTTGCGGCCTCCGGCCGCAATGTACTCCGCTTCTGTCGTAGAGTCGGCCACCGTGTTTTGCTTGGAACTCTTCCAGCTTACTGCTCCTCCATTAAGTGTAAACACAAACCCGGATTGCGATCGAAAATCATCTTTGTCAGTTTGGAAGCTTGCATCGGTGTAACCCTTTGCAACCAGATCTTCCTCACCTCCAAAACAAGGAACATACCCTTAGTTCTTCTCAAGTACTTGAGGATATTTTTACGGCTATCCAATGACCATCACGAGATCCGCTTGGTATCCGCTCGTGACACTTAGAGCATATGAGACATCCGGGCGTGTACGGATCATGGCATACATAATAGACCCAATAGTGAAGCATATGGAATCTTGCTCATCTGTCTCGCTCATCAGATGTCGAAGGACACTGATTCTTGCAGAGACTGATGCCATGTGACATTTGCATGAAACCTCTCTTGGATTCATGCATATTGAACCTTTTCAATATCTTGTCAATGTACGTTTCCTGACTTAATCCAATTAACCTTTTGATCTATCTCTATAGATTTTTATGCCCAAGATATAGCATGCTTCTCCCAAGTCCTTCATTGAGAAACTCCTTTTCAATGAAGTCTTAACATCTTCAAGCATAGGAATGTCATTCCCGATTAATAATATGTCATCCACATACAAAATCGAAATACAAGTGCGCTCCCACTAGCCTTCTTGTAAACACAAGGCTCTTCTTCATTTTGATAAAGTCAAAACCTTTGACTACTTCATCAAAACGAATGTTCCAACTCCTAGATGCTTGCTTTAACCCATAAATGGATCTTTGAAGCTTGCATACCCTTTTAGCATATTTAGGATCAACAAAGCCTTCAGTTGTATCATGTATACATCCTCGTAAAGATTCCCATTAAGGAAGGCTGTTTTGACATCCATCGCCATATTTCATAATCAAAATATGCAACAATAGCTAAAATGATCCGGACAGACTTGAGCATGGCTACGGTGAGAAAGTTTCATCATAGTCAACTCCTTGAACTTGTTTGAAACCCTTTGCCACCAACCGTGCCTTATAGATCTGAACATTTCCATCTCGTCTATCTTTTCTTGAAAATCCATTTGCACTCAATGGTTTTTACACCATCGTGAATCGACCAAGTTCCAAACTTGATTGTCATGCATGGATTGAATTTGGATCTCATGGCTTCAAGCCATTTTTCGGAGTTTGGGTCCATCATTGCTTCTTCATAAGTCGTGGGCTCATCATTGTCCAACAATAATATGTCATTCCCATATCTAATAGGTACATGACGTGGCCTCCCCGACCTACGTGGGGCTGGAGTCTCTTCCACAGGTTGTACAACACTTTGTACATCTTGTGAAGGTTCAGAGGTAGCTTGAACATATTCATGTGATTCTCGAACTTCATCAAGATACACATCACTCCTACTGATTTCTTTTGAAAGAAACTCTTTCTCCAAAAAGACACCATTTCGAGCAACAAAAACTTTGTTCTCGTTTCTTTTGTAAAAGTAATATCCTTTTGTTTCTTTAGGATACCCCACAAAAAAGCATTTTTCTGATTTAGGTGCGAGTTTATCTGATTGTAAACGTTTTACATAAGCCTCACATCCCCATATCTTGAGAAATGACAACATGGGTCTTCTCCCAGTCCATATCTCATATGGCGTCTTCTCAACGGATTTTGATGGGACCCTATTCAAAGTGAACGCAGCTGTCTCTAGAGCGAAACCCCAAAGGATAATGGCAGATCTGTTTGGCTGATCATTGACCGAACCATATCTAATAAAGTCCGTTCGTCGTTCGGACACACCATTCCATTGAGGCGTTCCTGGCGGAGTAAGTTGCGGAACGATTCCACATTGCTTTAAATGATCACCAAACTCTTGGCTCAAGTATTCGCCACCACGATCGGATCGTAAGTGTTTTATTGTTTTGCCAAGTTGATTTTGTACTTCGTTCTGAAACTCTTTGAACCTTTCAAAAGTTTGATTTATGCCTCATTAAATAGATATATCCATATCTACCAAGTCATCGGTAAAAGTTACAAATCATGAAACCCACCCCTAGCGATCGAGCTCATTGGTCCACATACATCAGTATGTACTAGGGCCAATAATTCACTTGCTCTCTCACTAAAACACTCGTGAAAGGGCTTTTGTCATCTTGCCAAGTAAACAAGATTCACATGTTTCAAATGATTCAAAATCAAATGAGGTTAGAAGTCCATCACCATGGAGCTTCTTCATGCGCTTCTCATTTATATGACCTAGCGACAATGCCACAAAAGGTAGGGTTCAAATCATTAGGCGGTGCCTTTTACATTAATATTATAGACAGGTTTTTCTTGAGTTCAAGGGCGTACAACCCATCCACCATGGGGCAACGACCATAATACATATCATTCAAAAATATTGAACAAACAAAGTTCTTTATTCGAAATCATAACCTTCATGTTCCAAACAAGAAGATGAAATAATGTTTCTACTCAAAGATGGAACAAAATAACAATTATTGAGTTCTAAAACTAATCTCAAGGCAAATGCAATGGGTATGTGCCAACGGCAAGACCAGAACTCTTGCTTTATTCCCCACGCCAAGATCCACTTCTCCTTTTGCCAAGTCTCTACTCTTTATCACCTACAACGAATTGCAAATGTGAGCAACCGAACCGGTATCATATACCCATGAGTGAGTGAAGAAGTAGCAAGATTAATTTCTATAACATTAATACAAGTGGAAACCACATTTCCATTCTTCTTATCCGCTGTACTTTTCGCAGATTCCGTTTCCAATGCCCCGATTTCTTGCAATAGAAGCATTGGGTATCGGGTTGAGGGCCAACTTTAAGCACGAAGCTTAGTTTTGAGGCTCGCGATCTCATCTTGAGCCTTGCCCTTGCCCTTGCCCTTGCTCTTTCCGTTCCCCAGCCTTAGCCTTTCTCTTTTTGAAAGCGGTTGTTTTCGAACCATCATCACATGATTGGGTTTTTCTTAATGCTTTCCTCCATGAGCCTTGAGCATCCCATGTAGCTCGGTTAGGCTCTTCTCCATGCTATTCATATGAAAATTCATAATGAATGGCTCAAAGCTCTGAGGCGAGACGGAGAATAACATCTGTGGCCAAACCGAGGCTAAGGGAAACTCAAGTTTTCCAATCTCCCAATGTAACCAATCATCTTGATCACATGAGGATCGGACTGCCTTGACCGACTTACAAGCAAATAAAAGCTTTGAGATACCATACCTCTCAGCTCTTGCTTGATTCCCAAACATGCCCTTCAAGCCCACAATCATATTGTAAGCATCCTGGTCCTCATATTGCTTTTGGAGCTCGAGTCCATTGTGACTAGCATGAGACAGTGACCTCTCTGAAGCATTAACATGCTTTTCATATTCAACCCTCAAATTGCAGCGGCATTTTGGTGGTTCATCAGAATTGGATTCTCTAGAACATAGTCCTTCTTTTCATGCTTGAGAACAATTCTCAAAGTTGCGATACCAATCAACAAAATTAGTTCCATTCAGTTTTCCCTTTCCAAAACCGATCTCAAAGCAAAACCAGTGTAGCAGGAGTAGGAGAAGGTGCCATTGAACTACAACAAAAATATGCAAAGATTCTAAGCACTATGTTTATGTAAAACTTTTATTAAACTTTTAATTAAAGACACTCCTATTTTATGTCCTTTTATAGACACATAGTGAGTATTCAAGATCCATATTCATTAAACACTAGTGAGCTTTGGCATCACTGCTAGAAATTTAATGACATAGGTAAGCAACACCTTTGCTAATTACATCATATGTAACTCTTGTTTGTTGAGTATGAAAACAAGTAATGAATGCCTCCATCAACTTGACTCATGGCCAGGTCAACCTGCCCCAAGGGCTCACATGAGGAGGAGCACTTCCGTGATTCGGGTGCCAATTAAGAAACCTGCCTCATGTGTGTTTTCCTAGACACCAATTGTCTTGTATAGGTTCCTTCATTACTGAAATCAAATCCCAACCACTTATGTCCTCAAGCCCAAAACCGTTTTGATAGCTCGTTTAAATCTACCATTGTTATGCGTGATGTGTCCAACACATCCCTATCATCTATTGAGATAGCCATTGATATACTACTTTGGCTGTCATATCAATAACGATCTAAATTCTTGATAGGTGCAACAATTGGATGGACAATTTGATTTAAGATTTTTAACTATAAGGATGAACAAAGATTACTATGAACATAGCATCACATGCAATGAGCATAAAGAAAATAGCAAGGATAAAACACACATCCACAGAAAATCAAAATAAGTCGTGAAATAGCATGGCCCTTAGCATTAAGATCTCCATCATCATGCTTGGTTGTTCACCTAGCCACCTTGCTTGATTTGTTCACCTAGCCATCGTCTTCATCATTATGGATGCAACTCCTTACAACTTTTGATAATGAATTTTACATGAGGGTTTGAAGCATCACAAGTCGACACGCAGGTCGTTATACAATTTAAATAGCCTTATGGCTTAACACGACACGCAGGCCATGTGGAAATTACATGCATCACATACACATAGGCCATACTATTTCACATAATTCCCTGCAAAAACGAGTTAAACAAAAGCAACCCTCGACTCGGTCCGAGGGGCAAGTCAGTCAAGGCGGCGCCCGCCTGTCCGCACGGCCGGTCGTGGCCGGTCCGAGGCGCAGGCTGCGCGGGTCAAAGGCGAGGCGCGGGCCAATCAACAGATTGACCCAATCCGATCTAATATAATTGGCTTGGTCCCATATGGATACGTTTGAAACCCCGATGGCGGTAACCCGACCGGTAAGGGCAACGTCGTACCATGAGCGGACTCACCCAAATCAATATTGAATCATTTGCGCTACCATGGATCAACCAGTTGACCCAATCCAACTCGATCGATTGGCTTGGTCCCATATGGATACGTTTGAAACCACGATGGCGGTAATCCGGCCGTAAGGGTAACGTCGTACCATGAGCGGACTCACCCAAATCAAGATTGAGTCGGTTTGCACTTTCCTCAAACCCTAAATCGATCGATCTCATCGATGGTCGCCGTCACCAATTCATCACATGAACTGGTGAACATGTAATAGATCCAATCTACTAACCTCACACATCATATGTGCAACATCCAGATCACAAAACTATACGAGATGGCTCGATACCCTTGAAGGGAACGCGGTATGCTACGCTAGCACAAAAAAACTACCGCGCAACCGTAAAGCTACTCGCAAGAAGAGGATCATAGATAAGATTACCACTAGACGCGAGCTGCGGAATCCTTCGCGTCGATGTAGTGGTTCGTCCTCGCCGCGATCGTTGCGTCGATGTAGTGGATCGTCCTCGCCTCGCCGTGGATCGTCCTCCCACGCCGATCGCAGCAGCGTCACCGCAGAGTCCACACGCCGAGAGATGGAGCGCCGTGCGTCGTGTGCAAGCACCTAGTCGCTCGGCGAGGCGGTGAGAGGAGGAGGCTAGGGTTTCAAGTGAATCAAACCTAAACCGTGGAAAGCACACTCTGCGCCTCCCTCCTCCCCTCCTTATATAGCCACGAGATGAAACCTAAACCGGGGCCCACCAAAGATGCTAAGCCCACGAGGTTCATTAATTACGGATCAATCCAAATTAATGCGTCCCACCCATTAAGTGTGTGACCTGCGAGGTTCACATACGTTTGGACATGGATTCGAAAACTCCTTTTCAATCCAATAGTTGGTAGCGGCTTCTTGCAAAGTATGCCAACTCCCAAACATACTGTGATCAAATCGAACAGAACCTATCAAAAGAACTCATGTAATAATCCCTTTGCCAAGTATATGAAGATTGATCTCAAGGCGAGAAGCATGTCATCCTTTGATGATTCAATCCATCTCTCGTATCCGTGATATATTAATAAGTTGTGATTGACTCCTCAATCACGGCATGGCCATGCACTTTCTTAATCATATCACACGAGTGGCCTTGTCATATATCTCTGTTTCATTGGAGTGGCAAATTCCATCTTATTGCTCACTTCCCTCGCACGTTTCATAGTAAACATGAAAGCTACCTTTATAACTATCCGGTTAGGAAGTAGTGTTTGATAGCCCCAAGGAAAACTATTACACATGTAGGGAATATGACAATCTCAGTCTAAGGATCATACATCTTCTAGGTATGAGATACATCGATGACACATAAGAATGAAACATTCTCGCGATGTCCCATAGCGGGTCTATCTAACCCATGTTCTTCAACATGGTCCACAATGTAGAGATGATATCTCCATATCCCATGATCTATGAAGCATGATCATCGATCACTACATGTGCTGATCTATTCATCGTAGTCCTATACGATGATATCCGATCAGAGATATTTATCGAATTACATCATTAAGTAAAGAGCTTCATAATCAAGTCACATACTTGTTGATCAATACAATGATATACATTCATTGGACCAATAATCATATTATTATTCATAAACATAGTCATGTTACAATCATCTAAATGATTGCCTCAAGGGCATAACACTAACACCACCCACATCTCAAACTTCCTGTATGGGATAACTGGGGGGAGCAACCCTCTCCGTGGTGCTACTACCGCCCAGAAAAGCCAGACCATGAGTACACCTACGATATTATTCAACGACCACAGCGGGCATACTGCATTGACTGTAGGGCACACTTCCGTTGTACAAGGATAAGCCCAACACACACCTCCTGCACCATATAGTGGAGTGCGAGCCGAAACAGAGCAGGCGTCTCGGCAAGTCTCCGCCAACGGCCAACGCACCAGAAGTGCAAGAGGGTACCTCCTCTCGAAGAGGAAGGGACAAGGGGAAGCAGTCGGCCGAGGTCCGCACCACGCAACAAATCCTTGACGCGTTACACAAACCATCCGAGAACCCGGGTGGTATTAACATAGGGGACGTCGGGAATCGGGATGACATGCCCATATGGGAGGCTAGAAATCCACATAAAAAAGACCAAACAATTATGTCTTATACATCCGAGACGTACGGCATAGGCCACCCAATCGGTGACAGCTGGGAGCACTGTGGATCCCCATGGAGTTCTTTCATAGTAGGGATTGAGTGGTGTCCGAGAATAAATCGCAAAATTTACACGGGTGATGTAATATGCAGAAAATATCGGACATCATTCCCACTCTACCTAGATAGGCAGAACGATCACTTGTTCCACCATGACAAACAGTGCTTTCGTTAGTTAGTTTGTCAAGTAATTTCATCACTATTGTAATGCCCTTGTAATATAATCTAATCTATTGCTTATTTTATCATCTGAACTTTCGGTGTATGTGCCCTTATATATATTAAAATAATTTAAGTGCTTCGTGGGAACTATTCATAACATGAGTTGTTGTCGACTATAATACTTAGGGTTATTGCACTAGTGGAAATTAGATGCAAAGCAAGGTGTAAATTAAATATTTTTCCAGAATATGGTAGTGCATATATGAAAGATCAAATGTGGTCTATTGTTCATAAAAATTCCATCTAGACATGATATTTTACGGGCCACCGAAAAGGCTAAAAAACATGACATGAGTTGTTGTCGACTATAATACATAGGGTTATTGCACTAGTGGAAATTAGATGCAAAGCAAGGTGTAAATTACATATTTTTCTAGAATATGGTTGTGCATATATCAAAAAGCAAGCTGAAAGACCATGTGGAGGTCTATCCTTGTGTGTGATGAGTAATTGATGAGTTTTGAGCTTGGTTTGATTTGAATTGAATTGGATTTGAAGCAATTTGAGTGTTGGTTGCTCTTCTTAGTGCTACCGGCCTAGGGGTAGTAGCATCGGACCATTGAGAGCAATTATGATCGATTAATGATTTTGGGATAATCATTGAATATCTTTGTGGGCATTGCTATGTGAAAGGTTTTTCCTTGTCTTTGATGGTTGCAGGGCGACGGTGCTAGGTCATGCTGAGGCGGAGGATGACCGGGACTAGGCGAGGAGCGTCGGAGGATCAGACGGTTGGGAGATTGCCGGAAGATGATCGAAGACGGAGTCCGGGCAAGTCAAGAAGACAAAGAAAAGAGATGATGCTAGCTAGATGCCGCGTGGATCAATGAGGGCCATCGGATTGAGGTCTAGTTGATAGGTTAGCGGGTCTAGGTAGTATGCTTTGAAAATCGTGCAAGAAAATCTGGTATGTGTGTGGGTTTTGGGTTAGCCCTTGCATGGATGTGTGTGTGGGTTAATCTTAGCCCTTAGATGAGTGCTCTAGGGTTGAGGGACTCATCCAAGGGTGGTAGGTGGCCCAAGAGTAGTATAAATAGGGGTGGAGGGGTAGCCTCCTCCCCTTGAAGGTTTTTGAATGCTCCTTTGAGCTTTGCCCACATGAAAGTGAGGCTTTGTAACCTCTCCTTCCAGAAATGAAAGTTTTATCCATCCAACTCTGAATTTATTTTGTGCATTTACATTATGTCTTTACTTTGCACAATTTAAATTCAGCATTTACTTTCCCGCAATTACATTCTCGCAATTTACATTCACACAATTTGGATTTGCCTCCCCTCCTTCTAAATGCTGTTGATCTTGGATGTTTTGAGTGTGTTCATATGGTTTTACATCTCTTTTGCACACTTGGATTGAGTAGAGAACATCTTTTCTTTCAAGTTCCAACTTTGTTCAGAACTTGTTCTTTGCACAGCATTTAGTATTTGATTTTTATAAAAACATATAAAAATCCTTTTTAAGTGATTCTTATTGGAGGAGGTGCAGGACTCTGATATCCACCAGCAAACAAATTTTGGAGTTCACTTGTTGCACCGTTTGGGCGCCATGAGGTGAAAACCGAGCCCCAAACTTTTTGCTCGAAGTTCTTGACTGACTATGTTCTTCGATTTTTCCTATTTTTCTGTAAGTATTTTTGAGGAAAAATTTGGTGTTCTTCAAGACTCTTCTTCTCATAGGTAGAAAAATTATCAAAATTTTGTAGATTCAGAAACCCACCAACCTCCTGTTCAAATTGAGGACAATTTCTGGAAATCCTGCTTTTACTTTTTTGAAAGTGACTTTTGTGATTTGAATTGATCTCCTTTCTAAAAGCAAGAGTTGGATTGATTCCTCTTTATATTGGACACTAGACAACCAGGATTGTGACTCAAAAATCCCCACATATTTTATGGTACTTATCCATGCAAGCTAGGGGTACACATAGTTGTCTAGTTTTTAAGGTTTTTCACGATTTTCTTTGAGCGATCTTGTCGAGGTTTTTGTTGGAGTATTTTGGGGGAAAATTTATTTGCGATCATTCACCCCCCCCTCTGATCGCCATATCGATCCTTCAATTGGTATCAGAGCCGGTTCTGCTCTTTCTAGATCTTGACCGGTCTCAAGAGCCATGGCGACGGACAAATATTCCACCAAGCCTCCCATCTTTAATGGAGTTGATTTTCCTTTTTGAAGTCCCGGATGGAGACATACATCACTGCCCAGGGCTACCTGATATGGCAGAAGGTGAAACTCCTATGTGAGGTTCCTGCTGATGAAAACGTCACGGCCATCAATATGGCTGACGTTGAGGCGAATGCTAAGGCAAGGAACATTCTCATACAGGGTCTTAGCCGCTGTGAGTATGATAGGATTTCTCACCTTCGCTCGCTCCACGAGATTTGGGTAACCCTCGATGCTTATCATGAGGCTCTACTCAAATCAAGGCGGCGAGACCAGTTCAAGCGCGATGTGGAATATAAGAACCGGTACCCTCATGACAAGCCCAAGAGGAGGCCGGAAGATACTCCGCGTCGGGCCCATTTGCAGTGCGCGAGGATATATCCTAAAGGAAGTTGAACTTATATTTAGATATGATAGATACGGTTGTAATCCGAGTTGTTAATAGGGTAGATAAAGATGTAAACTCTATCTCAGAATCGAGCTAGAATCTTATAATCGATCGGAATCTCTTAACCGTCAGGGACTATGTAAGCCACCCCACCCCCGCTATATAAGGGAGAGGGCGGGCAACGACAGAAGGATCCGATCATCCAACCATAGAGCGATCAAGCCATAGAGCATAGCACACCTCATATCGCCCAGAGCATATTGCGCTTTGAGCAATCTTAGATCCAAGAGATCTGCATAATCCAAACACACAAGATTAGGGTATTATCTCCTCCTTGAGAGCCTGAACCTGTCTAAACCCCTTGTCTTGTGTGACCTTCGAGTTTGAGATCTAGCGCCTACCCCATAAATTTATTGCTGACTACAAAAGTCGGCGGTTAAGCGCGCGAGTAGGGGAAGCGCTATAATCTTTCCCACGCACTTCGATAGCGACAATCGGTGGATTCGTCGCCACCTTCGTCTCGGCGAGCCTTTCGCCGGAAACACGGACTTCGCCGCAGATCTTGTACGCGGAGAGCTTATCTGCAGTTCAAAACCGGATCCGATCTGGTAAAGATCAGGCCAACCCATCTCAGGTATGTCACTTTGACTTGGCCGACAAACCAGTCGGCGTCGCAAGGAATTGCTGCGATCTTCGTGGCATCTTCGTGATAGAAGAGCAGAAGACCTATCTCCAACGCCAACAAGAAGAACAGGAAGCTGCGGGGGAAGATCGTCTTCGTAAGGGTAAGGAGGTGCATAACGTCGTCGCCTCCAAGGCGCTTCTCGACAAACTGGACCCGATGATTGCATCGGATAGCCCGGCGGCCCCGATCATGGCCCAGATCAAGGCCATGGTGACGGTGGCCACAATTTAGCGAAATCAGGAAAAGTCGATAGGTGAAGCGCACTTGCGCTCCCACGCGGCTTTCGGCACGACCATGAGCCTACGCCTGCGCCCTGAGCGCCACTTTCGGCACGGCCACGAGCCATGCTCGCGCTTCGGCGCCACCGCCGGCGCGCCACGAGCCTCGCTGCGCCTCGGCGCCACGCCGGCGCGACGCCACGAGCCACGCTGCGCCCGAAGCGCCACCTTCGCAGACGGCCACGAGCCACGCTGCGCCCGGCGCCACCGCCAAGACGGCCACGAGCCACGCCGCGCCCAGCGCCTTCGGCGCCACGAAGTACGGCTTCGAGCGCCACCGGAGCACGACCATGAGCTACGCCGCGCTGCGCCACCGGCGGCACGACGCCACGAGCCTCGCTGCGCCCGAGTGCCACCTTCGGCACGCCACGAGCCTACGCTGCGCCCGGCGCCACCTTTTCGGCACGACCACGAGCCTACGCTGCGTCGGCGCCACTTTCGCGACGGCCACGAGCCTACGCCCGCGCCCTTAGCGCCACTTTCGGCACGGCCACGAGCCACGCCTGCGCCCCGGGCGCCGCCTACAGCTCATTTACAAGCCTACGCCTACGCCACGAGCAAAGATGGCATGATCGTCAGCAACATATGGAGCATAAAGCGGCTAAGTCGCTTTTACTCAATTATGTCATTGTAAATAAAATTGTTGACTTTCCGACTTGCTACTTAGTTGACCCACAACTAAGCGAAGAAGTCATGAGGTTCACCTAATAGCGTCGCATCGCACATCTTTTGAGTTGTATTTTTCTTCTTTTGCTTAACGATTGCGAGTGGATCCGAGTGCGATAACTCCAAATTGTGAATCTCGACCCCATGAGCGGCGAACTTTAGTCACCCAAAACACGTGCACAGGAAAAGAGCCATGAGCGACTCCCAACGTTCGGGGCTAGACTAGTCGGGTAGAGTGCTTAAACAAAAGAGTCAAACCACTCGGATGAATTCAAAATCAATAAAGAAAAGAGTAAAAACTCTAAAATTATATATACACCATCGGACATCACATCCGAGTGAATTGTTTTACATTGCCTAAGTTCTCGCATATACATGATTTGGGGCTACTAAATTTGGATGCGATGTGTGTGAGCTAACGCTTCAACGAGCGACATCAACAACCGGACGAATGAATTTAAAGGAGTGGCGCTGAATTTTGCCTCGGCGGGAAAAGCGTTTTGACTTCAGATATCGTTTGGGATCTGATGTCCCAAGATGAGCCGATTGCCGAATTCCAATAATGGGGCTAGGAACCACTCTGAAAGTTTAACGCGTGGAGCTCTATTGAGTCCTTCACGATCTCTTTGCCTACAACAGGGCACTCGGCTGTAAAGGAAAACTAGTCGGGAAGCTGCATCAAGAACTGGAAGCACTCGGCGTGAAGCATGACTCAGTTGGGCTACAACCAGGAAGGCGGCAACTCGATCGCAAAGGACTCGGGGGCTACTGTGGAATATAAGAACCCGGGTACCCTCATGACAAGCCCAAGAGGGAGGCCCAGAAGATACTCCCCGCGTCAGGCCCCGCTGCCATGCGCAAGGGGACATATCCTAAAGGAAGTTGAACTTATATTTAGATATGATAGATACGGTTGTAATCCGAGTCATTAATAGGGTAGATAAAGATGTAAACTCTATCACAGAATCGACTAGAATCTTGTGGCCGATCGGAATCTCTTAACCGATCAGGACTCATAAGCCACCCCACCCCGCTATATAAGGGAGAGGCGGGCAGCATGAAGGATCCGATCATCCAAGCATAGGCGATCAAGCCATAGAGCATAGCACACCTCATATCGCCCGAGCATATTGCGCTTTGAGCAATCTTAGATCCAAGAGATGCATAATCCCAAAGACACAGATTAGGTATTATCTCCTCCGTGAGAGCCTGAACCTGTCTAAACCCCTTGTCTTGTGTGACCTTCGAGTTTGAGATCTAGCGCCTACCCCATAAATTTATTGCTGACTACAA
Organism: Otatea glauca; assembly: GCA_036346275.1. Lineage (NCBI taxonomy): Eukaryota > Viridiplantae > Streptophyta > Magnoliopsida > Poales > Poaceae > Otatea > Otatea glauca. Next base: position 19,515,803 of record CM070733.1, on the reverse strand, counting down.
AAGTCGACACGCGAGTACAACAAGTTTGATCAACGCGCTGGTGAGAGTCTCGACGAGTGTTTTGGTCGGTTTACAAAGATCTTGAGCGACCTCTGAGCAGTTGGTTGCATATACCCTGACTCGGACAATACTCGATATTTCTTCACCGCACTCGACCTTCGGGTTTGGGAGATGAAGGTTACCACCATCAAGGACACCACCGACTTATCGACTCTGACTCTTGACGGGCTTTATTCCCGCCTCAAGACTCATGAGATCGATGTCGTCTCTCGGAAGACGAAATCTCAGTCGATGGCTTTGGTCACCGATCCTAATGGATCTTCTTCTGATTCTTCTGTCGGTCTCTCCCTCTCCACCCTTTGCAAGCAAAGCGATGACCAACTGGAAAATTTTCCAGAAAATGAGCTTGCTCTTCTTGCTCGCAAATTCTCTCATGCATACAAGAGGGTGAGAGAGAGGAAGAGAGGTGGCATGATCACCTGCTTTGAGTGTGGTGGCCCCAACCACATTGGCGAACTGTCCCAAAGCGGAGAAGGGCAAGAACGGCGTTGGTGGTTCGGGCAAGAACGACTACACCGACAAGAACCGCAACAAAAGCCTCGGTTCGTGAATGGCGCACGAAAGAAATACCGCAACTTCTCCAAGAACAAGAAGCTCTTCCACGCATCGCTCGCGGCAGCGACATCAACATCTTCGACACGGAGACATGGAGCGGCGAGGGCGAGGATGATCCACAAGAGAAGAAAGGCGGCGATGACTTCTCGGCATGTGCTTCATGGCCGGCGTCAAGCGGCATCGGCGACTCGATTTGTCAAATGACACGGACGAGTACCCTCCTATGACCAGCTCAATGAAGCTTTACGCAAATTAGAAAAATTTCATGCTAGAGCTAGAGTTAGGTGTCTGAGCTTGAGAAGGAAGTAGGTACCTTGACTCGGGAGTTAGCTTCACTTAGATCTTCTCCCTCCGAGTCAGTGATGGTGTACTTTGTGTGATGCTTTGCTTGTGGAGTTAGAGAACCTAAGGACTATGCATGATAGTGTGTTGTGCGAACTAGATAGTCTTAGGTTGAAGAATGCTAGCAATGAATCTGTTGATACTCCTTCTATAGATGCTAGTTTTCTTCATGCTCACTCTACTCCCTCTTGTGCTAATTGCCCTAAATTGCTTGCTGAAATTGATGCCATGAGCACTCACCTTAAGAAGCTTTCTTCTAGAAATGATGAACTTGAATTGCATGCTTCTAAGGACCCAGTCAGCTCATGTGAGGGCTGTAAGCAACTAAAACTTGACAATAATGCTTTGAATGTCAAGTGTGATCAACTTGCTAAGGACTTACTAGATAAGTCACAAGAAAGTTGCTTGTGATGTTCTATGATTGAGGGGGACTTGGATAAAATCCATGTCGAGCTTAGGAAGAAATTAGAAGACCAAGCCCATAGAATTAGAAATGCGTCTTGCGTTTCTTGTGAGGCCCTCAAGATTGAGGCAGTCGTGCTTAGAGAGAAAAATGCACGTGCTGAGAGAGCTCATCTTTCTGGTTCTTCTTCTTCTTCCCCATGTTCTTCTTGTGCCTCTTTCTTTCGAGATTGCCAGTATCTTATGAGCACTCTCTAGAAGTTTGTAGGAGGCAAGAAGAAGCTCAATCTTATTCTAGACCAATCCAAGATTAGTAGATTCAATCAAGGTCTAGGATTTGATTCCTTGGAGCACGCTCGGGCGCATCCTCCCACCATTGTGCGCGGCTACAAGAGTGGTGAGATTGTGGTAGCTCACAGAGTGAGCACCACCGTGTTTAGGTCTGCTGGGGTTGTCCATAGGACTTGACCGTAAGGGTGTTACTCTGTTGCTTCGTCTCTAGCAAGGTGAAGTACACATGCACCTTACAGAAGAAGGATGGTCACCTAGTAGGTTTACGCTCAGCGTGCCAAGATCACTCGGCGAGCGTGTTGTTATTCTTAGGGTATTGAGTGTCATCCCGGACTTTGAGTGCTCCTAAGGTACACGCTTCTAGACGAGTTAGAGAGTCGCTGTTTTTGGGCGCGCCCAGACTCGGTTTTCATCTTTGGTTCTTTGAATTTTAGTCTTGGAGCTGTTCATAGTCAGTCTTTCCGCCGTCCTTTTGATATTCCTCGTTTTTCCCATCGAGTTAGATATCAGCGGCGTGAGGTGTTTTATGGTAAGAGATTTAGGAAGCCTCACTGGGATGGTCTAGCTTTTGCACCACGGCGGGCTAACCCAGTTCCAGCTCCTAGATCATCTACTAGAGTTGCTCTCGATCATGTTAAGGTTAAACGGCAGAGAGACACTCGAGTCCAGTCTTCTTCTGTGGCTGGTACTCTGAGGCGTCGTGTGGTTCAGTATTGGGTTCCCAAGTCTTCACTCTATCCCAGATACTGAGTCATCTTTCTCTCTTGTGTCTTGATCAGGTTCGTCGGATGGGGAAGGGAGATGTTTGGATTGTCGACTCCGGTTGTTCTCGTCATATGACTGGAGATTCTCGATGGTTCTCTTCCCTAGTCCGAGCCCCCGGTGATGAGTTAATCACTTTTGGGGATGCATCTTCAAGTAGAGTCATTGCTAAAGGTACCATCTGCATTAACCAAAATTTCATTCTTAAAGATGTTGCCTTAGTAAGTAAGTTGCAATACAATCTGCTCTTTGTTTCTCAGCTTATCGATGACTCTTTCGAGGTAAGCTTCAAGAGTAATACCTGTAGAATCCTTGATTTATCAGGAGGGTTAGTTTGCGGGATTTCTAGATTTGGGAGAGTCTTTTGTGCTGATTTTTCTGCTTCTTCTGGAGACTCTCTTCGATGTTTGATTGCTTCTGAGTCCCGTGATCTCTCCTTCTAGCATAGGAGACTTGGTCACGTTAGTTTTGATCATTTGACCTGAGTTAGCAGCCACGATCTCATTCGGGGTTTGCCCAAACTCAAGATGGTCAAAGACTTAGTTTGCTCTCCTTGCTGATATGGCAAGATGGTTACCGCTTCTCATCCTCCGATCCCGTAGTGATGGTGATACACCAGACAGCTTTTACATATGGACTTTGTTGGTCCGGCTAGAGTGCGATCGGCGGGAGGGAAGTGGTATGTTCTTGTCATCGTTGATGATTTTTCTAGATACTCTTGGGTATTCTTCATGGCCTCGAAGGATGAGACTTTTCTCACTTCAAGGGTTTGGTCGAGGTTGTCTATTGAGCTCTGTGTGCATTACGAGCTATCTGTGAGTGATAATGGCACTGAGTTCAAGAATTCCTACTTTGAGAGTTTTTGTGTGGAGTCTAGTTTAGAGCATCAGTTCTCTTCTCCCTACGCCCCTTAGCAGAATGGCGTAGTGGAAAGGAAGAATAGGACCCTAGTTGAGATGGGCAGGACGATGCTAGATGAGTCTGAAGACTCTAGGAAGTTTTGGGTGAGGCTATAGCCACCGCTTGCCATGTTTCTAATCGCGTGTTTTTAAGAGCACATTTGCATCGCACTTCTTATAAGTTGAGGTATGGGCGAAAGCCCAGTGTGTCTCATTTTCGCGTTTTCAGTTGCAAGTGTTTTATCTTGAAGTCAGTAACCTAGATAAGTTTGAGTCTCACTCTTCCGATGGTATCTTTCTAGGTTACTCGACTTCTTCTCGTAGCTATAAGTGCAGAGTGTTGATGCATAGGATCATAGAGACACGTGATGTGACCTTTGATGAGGCTAGCCCAGAGCTAGACACGATGTTTGAGCTCTTCTTATCCCTCCGAGACCACCTTTGTAGAAGATGAGGATGATGGAGATGATGGTGTTCCACCGGATCAGTCCCCTCTACACCGAGGTGCCTCCTGCTTCCATTTCGCACCTCGGGAGACCAACCTTGCCTTCCGACTCTCCTTCAAATGAGTGGCTCTGTTCCTACCTCTTACGTTCAAGAGGTAGAGGCCACTTCCATACAGTCCTCCCGACATATCCGAGCTCATCCACCGATCGGATCATTGGTAATCTGTTTGAGCGGGTCACTCGCTCAAAATCGAGGTTTGTCAGATTCGCCTCCACTCGCCCGTTGCCTCCTTTGATCAGAAGGATGTTTCTCATGCATTATCCGATGAGTCGTGGATTAATGCTATGCATGAGGAACTTTGAGAGGAACAAGGTATGGCAGCTTGTCGAGCCCCCATCTGGTCATAATGTCATTAGGACCAAATGGGTGTTCAAAAACAAGCAGAGTGAGGATGGGGTTGTAGTTAGAAACAAGGCTAGACTAGTTGCACAAGGCTTTTCTCAGGTTGAGGATCTTGACTTTGAGGAGACCTTTGCCCCTGTAGCTAGGCTAGAGGCTATCCGAATCCTGCTTGCATTTTCTGCATCCAAAGGCTTCAAGCTTTATCAAATGGATGTCAAGAGTGCATTCCTCAATGGCTATATTGAGGAAGAGGTTTATGTCAAGCAACCTCGAGTTCGAGAACCCCAAGTTTCGAGTCATGTATACAACCTTTCCAAAGCTCAGTATGGGTCAAGCAAGCCCCGAGCATGGTATGAGAGGCTCAAGTCTTATCTTCTCACCATGACTTTAAAATGGGCATAGTAGACAAAACTCATTCATCGACACCATGAGTCTCATTTTCTTCTTGTCCGGTTATGTGGCGATATCATTTTTGGTGGCTCCTCTCATTCTCTTGTCTCTCGGTTTTCTTATGTGATGAGTCTGAGTTTGAGATGAGTATGATAAGCGAGTTGAGCTACTTCCTTGGCTTCAGATCAAGCAGACTCGAGAGGGCACTTTCTTGCATCAAGGCAAGTACACCGGGACCTCTGAGGCGCTCGACATGTCGACGGGAAGCCGGTGTTAACTCCTACGGCCACCACTGCAGTCCTCGAGCCTGATGAGGATGGTGAGCCTGCTGATCAAAAGGAGTTTCGTAGCATGATTGGCTCCCTCTTGTATCTCACTGCGTCGAGGCCGAACATACACTTTGTCGTGTGTATGTGCACCCGATTTCAAGCTTCTCCTCATGCCTCTCACTGTCAGGCGGTGAAGCGCATTTTCCGGTACCTTCGCGCTACCATTGATTATGGTATTTGGTACTCTTCCTCCTCTTGTCTATCTCTTAGAGCCTTTTCCGATGCTGACTTTGCTGGCTATAGGATAGATAGGAAGAGCACTTCTGGCACTTACCAATTCATTGGCACTTCTCTTGTTTCTTGGTCATCTAGGAAGCGATGCAGGGTTGCCTGACCACTGCCGAGGCCGAGTATGTTCTTTGCGACCAGATTGTTGTAGCTGTGTTCTCTGGATGAGATCGACCTTGCGGGACTTTGGGTTAGATATCTGAGTGTGCCACTTTTACGTGACAACACTTACGCTATTTGCATTGCTAAAAACCGGTCTGACATTCGGACCAAACACATTGATATTAGATATCACTTCCTTAGAGACCATGTAGAGAAGGGGATATCGTGCTTGATTGTAGAGAGTGACCTTGATTAGCGATATCTTTACCAAGCCATTGGATAGCTCAGGTTTGTTGCCACGAGGAGTGAGCTTGGGGTCGTGTGCCCTTACGGCCTTACGTGAGGGGAGCCGGCTTGTATATTATGTATTATATTATTTTTCTTAGGTTCTTCTTTCTTTTGTTTTGTTCTAGGTGCTATGAGTTTTTCTCTTTAGAGTTACGAGTTCACTTCATCTAGACTTGGCATGCTTGGCATGGACCTCTCATCTTATGCTTGAGGATGCTATTCTTTTCTTCTTCTTGGTTGAGCTCACTCACGGACTTATAGGTCTAGCGGTGTTGGGCCTCCTGGATAGACAGTGCATGTTTGCTCTGTGTTGGAGTTCAAGAGTTAGATGTCCTTTATCAGTCATTGGGGAAGATGAGAGCGAGTTTGAGCCTAGTGTTCTCTGCTATCTTTTCTAAACTCTATAGCCATTCAGTTTGCAGTTTTTCAATCTTTCTCTCCTCCTTTTTTAGTTTTTGGCTTCAATTGAGTTCATTTGGTTTTTTCTATGCCTAACTCTGCTAATAACTCAATTTGTGCTTAAAATTGACTCACATGTTGAGGGGGAGTTTGAAAATCTGTTCATGCATTGCATATAGGCTGCATTTTCTTTTGTTTCATGAGCTTTGTCTATTATGCAATTGATTCAATCTTCATGTAATGCACCTTGCTACATCTTTGAAGAAAATCACTAGCTTAGGTCTATCCAAGTTCATCTATCACACTAAGCTTGTTAAAATCTGAAAATTGAAAATCATAAATGAAAAACATGTTGCTTTTTCTTGTTAAGTTTCTTCTCTAGAAGTTTTTACCATGAATTGTGAATTTATGGAGTTCTCTAGAGTCCCTATAGCAACTTGAGTGAAACTTGCTTGATCCATATTTTAGTCCTTCAAAATTGCTCATATGTGCTAAATTAAGAAAAATTTGACTCTCTTTTGTGCAAAATTGAATCAACACTATATATTCTCGAGACTGCCTCCCATTGCACTTGGGATGAACTTGGAATATATCGTGTATGACCAAGATCATTCTCTTAAGAGTTACTCTTGGGGTGATCGAACATGGCTTGAGTCAATCATTAAGAAATGGAAATAACAAAAACATAAGTGGGTAAAGAATGCAAATAATGTCAAACATTTGCACCCCGCTATGTCTTTCAAAATATCAAAGAAGAAGAATTTGCATAAATTGAAAAATGAGCTCGAAGGACTCTATATGCACTTCAAGATTCCCCAAAGTGTTGAGTAGGTTGAACTCTAGGTTTTCCATTTGATCCTATGAGTGGTGTTTGCTTCTAGCTTTGAAACTTTTGCTAAGTTTTGCACTTGTTCAAATCTTGCTAAAATAAAATCTTGTAAACAAAGCTTGTGAGCAAAATGAATTTGTTCTTGGAGACATCCTAGTTCAGTCATTTTCTAAATTGACTAGCTTGGTGTCATACCTTGCATTTATGATCACTTGGATAATTCTCAAAGCTCACTAAGGATGCATTTCATGCATACATATATAAAGGGGGAGAAAATAAAAATAAAAAAATTCTTGATGCCTATATTGCCAAAAGGGGGAGAAAATGTAGAAAAGGCATCTTCAAAGGAAAAATGTTAATCCACTTTGGTTCTTATGATCTTTGTGACAATTGCAAATTTTTATGATCATAAGCATATTCGAGTGTTCCTTGTGAGTTTTATTGGATCTTTTAGAGCTTTTGTTGAAAACTTGCTCTCTCTAAAATTTAGCTCTAAAATCCCTTTTCTGCCAACTTGGTCATGATCTTATTTCCTTATTCTGGACCAAGTTTGGCTTTGCATTCAAATTGCTTTATTCTCTCTTATTCAAACTCAAAACTTATGCCTTTTCATGTGTTTGTCAATATACTCATCAAGGGGGAGATTGAAAGACCATGTGGAGGTCTATCCTTGTGTATGATGAGTAATTGATGAGTTTTGAGCTTGGTTTGATTTGAATTGAATTGGATTTGAAGCAATTTGAGTGTTGGTTGCTCTTCTTAGTGCTCCGAGCCTAGGGGTAGTAGCATCGGACCATTGAGAGCAATTATGATCGATTAATGATTTTGGGATAATCATTGAATATCTTTGCGGGCATTGCTATGTGAAAGGTTTTTCCTTGTTTTTGATGGTTGCAGGACGACGGTACTAGGTCATGGTGAGGCGAAGGATGGCCGGGTGTCGACTTTTGTAGTCGGCAATAAATTTATGGGGTAGGCGCTCGATCTCAAATTCGAAGGTCACACAAGACGAGGGGTTTAGACAGGTTTAGGCCCTCAGCGATGGAGGTAATACCCTAATCCTGTGTGCTGGGATTATATGGATCTCTTGGATCTGGGGTTGCTCAAAGCACAATATGCTCTGGGCGATATGAGATGTTCTATGCTCTATGGCTTGATTGCTCTATGCTTGGATGATCCCATCCCTATGTTGTTGCCCGCCCTCTCCCTTATATAGCGGGGGTGGGGCGGCTTACAGAGTCCTGATCGGTTTGGAGATTCCGATCGGTTACAAGATTCTAGTCAGTTAATAGGATAGAGTTTACATCTTTATCTACCCTATTAACGACTCGGATTACAACCGTATCTATCATATCTAAATATAAGTTCAACTTCCTTTAGGATATGTCCCCTTGCGCAGCGTGGGCCTGACGCGGGAGTATCTTGGGCCTCCTCTTGGGCTTGTCATGAGGGTTGCGGGTTCTTATATTCCACAGTAGCCCCGAGTCCTTTGCGATCGAGTTGCCGCCTTCACGGTTGTAGGCCAAGCGAGTCATGCTTCACGCCGAGTGCTTCAGATTCTTGATGCGACTTCAGACTAGTTTTCCTTCTGGTAAAGTGCCCTGTTGTAGGCAAAGAGATCGTGAAGGACTCAATAGAGCTCCACACGTTAAACTCTCCAAGTGGTTCCTAGCCCCATTATTGGAAATCGGCAATCGGCTCATCTTGGGACATCTTGTATCCCAAGCGATATCACGAAGTCAAAGCGCTTTCCGCTTTCGAGGCAAAATTGATTACCACTCCCTTTAAATTCATTCGTCGCGAAGTTCTTTGATGTAAATCGTTGAGCGTTAGCTCACACACATCGCATCCAAAGTTAGTAGCCACGAAATCATGTATATGCGAGAACTTAGGCAATGTAAAACAATTCACTCGGATGTGATGTCATTGGTGTATATATAATTTTAGAGTTTTTACTCTTTTCCTTATTGATTTTGAATTCATCAAGTGGTTTGACTCTTTTTGTTTAAGCACTCTGCCCGACTAGTCTAGCCCCGGCGTTGGGAGTCGGCTCATGGCTCTTTTTCGAGCACGTGTTTTGGGTGACTAAAGTTCGCCGTTCATGGGTCGAGCTTCACAATTTGGAGTTATCGCACTTTTCGGATTCACTCGCAATCGTTAAGCAAAGAAGAAAAATACAACTCAAAAAGATGTGCATGCATGCGCTATTAGTGTAGCCCCGACTTCTTTGCTTAGTTGTGGGTCAACTAAGTAGCAAGTCGAGAAAGTCAACAATTTTATTTATAATAACATAAAAAGCGACTTATTTGCTTTATACTCCATATGTTCCGACGATCATGCCATCTTTGCTCGTGGCGCGGCGTGGCTCGTGGCCGTCTAGAAGGTGGCGCTTCGAAGCGCAGCGTAGGCTCGTGGCCGTCTTCGAAGAGCGCTCGAGCGCGGCGTGGCTCGTGGCCGTCGGCGAAGGCGCTCGAAGCGCGGCGTGGCTCGTGGCGCGCGAAGGTGGCGCTCGAGGTGAAAGCGTAGGCTCGTGGCCGTCCGAAAGAGCGCTTCGAGCGCAGTGTGGCTCGTGGCGTGCGAAGGTGGCGCTTCGGGCCGTCTTGCGAAAGTGGCGCTCGGCGCGGCGTGGCTCATGGCGTGCGAAAGTGGTGCTCGGCGCGCATGCGTGGCTCATGGCCGTGCGAAAGTGGCGCTAAGCGCGGCGTGGCTCGTGGCGTCGCGAAGGTGGCGCTTCGAAGCGCGGCGTAGCTCATGGCGTGTCGAAGCGCGTGGGGCGCAAGTGCGCTTCACCTACCGGCTTTCACGATTCGCTAAATTGCGCCGCCGTCACCATGGCCTTGATGCGGGCCACGATCGGGGCCGCCGGGCTATCCGATGCAATCATCGGGTCGGTTTGTCGAGAAGCGTCTTGGAAGCGACGGCGTTACGTATTAGCGTGCGGAAGCGGCGATCTCCCAACACGGATTGCGGGAGGTCCTCGTGGACATTGCGGCGCGAGATCGAAGCGATCGCACTGCACCACTTTACCCTTACGAAGCGATCTTCCCCGACTTCTGTTCTTCTTATTGGCGTTGGAGATCGGTCTTACGCTCTTCTATCTCGAAGATGCCACGAAGATCGCGATAATTCCTCGCGACGCCTTGGTGGTTTGCCGGCCAAGTCAAAGTGACATACCTGAGATGGGTTGGCCTGATCTTTACCAGATCGGATCTGGTTTTGGACTAGACAGACAAGCTCTCCGCTCGCATCTGCGACGTAGTCCAGGTTTCCGAAGTGGAAGGCCTGGCCGAAGACGAAGGTGGCGACGAATCCACCGATTCGCCATCAGTGCGTGGGAAAAGATTATAGCGCTTCCCTACCTAAGCGCGCTGGCCGCCGACTTTTGTAGTCGGCAATGAATTTATGGGGTAGGCGCTCGATCTCAAACTCGATGGTCACACAAGACAAGGGGTTTATATAGGTTCAGGCTCTCGTGGAGGAGATAATACCCTAATCCTGTGTGCTGGGATTATGCAGATCTCTTGGATCTAAGATTGCTCAAAGCGCAATATGCTTTGGGCGATATGAGGTGTTCTATGCTCTATGGCTTGATTGCTCTATGCTTGGATGATCCCATCCCTATGTTGTTGCTCGCCCTCTCCCTTATATAGCGGGGTGGCGGCGGCTTACAGAGTCCTGATCGGTTTGGAGATTCCGATCGGTTACAAGATTCTAGTTAGTTAATAGGATAGAGTTTACATCTTTATCTACCCTATTGACGACTCGGATTACAACCGTATCTATCATATCTAAATATAAGTTCAACTTCCTTTAGGATATGTCCCCTTGCGCTTGCAGGGTGGGCTTTGGCGCGGGAGTATCTTCTGGGCCTCCCTCTTGGGCTTGTCATGAGGGTACCCGGGTTCTTATATTCCACACCGGGACTAGGCGAGGAGCGTCGGAGGTCCAGACGGTCGGGGATCGCCGAAAGATGATCGGAGACGGAGTCCGTGCAAGCCATGAGGACAATGAATGGATGTGATGCTAGCTAGATGCTGCTCGGATCGATGAGGGCCGTCGGATTGCGGTCTAGTTGATAGGATAGCGGGTCTAGTTAGTATGCTTTGAAAACCATGCAAGAAAACCCATTTGTGTGATGGGTTTTGGGTGAACCCTTGCATGGCTGGTTGAATGGGTAAATTCTAGCCCTTGATGGATGCTCTAGGGTTTAGAGGCTCATCCAAGGGTGGTAGGTGGCCCAAGAGTTGTATAAATAGGGGTGGAGGGGTAGCCTTCCCCCTTGAAGGTTTTTGAGGTTTTTTAATGCTCCTTTGAGCTTTGCCCACATGAAAGTGAGGCTTTGTAACCTCTCCTTCCAGAAATTAAAGTTTTATCCATCCAACTCTGAATTTATTTTGCGCATTTACATTATGTCTTTACTTTACGCAATTTAAATTCAGCATTTACTTTCCCGCAATTACATTCTCGCAATTTACTTTCACGCAATTTGGATTTGCCTCCTCTCCTTCTAAATGTTGTTGTTCTTGGATGTTTTGAGTGTGTTCATATGGTTTTACATCTCTTTTGCACTCTTGGATTGAGTAGAGAACATCTTTTCTTTCAAGTTCCAACTTTATTCAGAACTTGTTCTTTGCGTAGAATTTAGTATTTGATTTTTATAAAAATCTATAAAAATCCTTTTTAAGTGATTATTTTTGGAGGCGGTGCGGAACTCTGATATCAACCTGTAGAAAATTTTTCGAAGTTCTTGACTGATTATGTTCTTCGATTTTTCCTGTTTTTTCTGTAAGTATTTTTAAGAAAAAATTTGGTGGAATTCTTCAAGACTCTTCTTCTCATAGGGAGAAAAATTATCAAAATTTTGTGATCTTCAGAAACCTACCAACCTCCTGTTCAAATTGAGGACAATTTCTGAAAATTCTGCTTTTGCTTTTCTGAAAGTGACTTTTGTGATTTGAATTGATGTCCTTTCTAAAAGCAAAAGTTGGAATGATTCCTCTTTATCTTGGACACTATACAACCAAGATTGTGACTCAAAAATCCCCACATATTTTATGGTACTTATCCATGCAAGCTAGGGGTACACATAGTTGTCTAGTTTTTCGGGTTTTTCACGATTTTCTTTGAGCGATCTTGTCGAGGTTTTTGTTAGAGTATTTTGGAGGAAAATTTATTTGCGACCATTCACCCCCCTCTGTTCGCCATCTCGATCCTTCAGCTTTTTGAGGAGAAATTTGGTGGAGTTCTTCACGACTCTTCTGCTCATAGGGAGAAAAATTCTCAAAATTTTGTGAGCTGCAGAAACCCACCAACCTCCTGTTCAAATTGAGGACAATTTCTGAAAATCTGCTTTTGCTTTTCTGAAAGTGACTTTTGTGATTTGAATTGATCTGCTTTCTAAAAGCAAGAGTTGGATTGATTCCTCTTTATCTTGACACTAGACAACCAGGATTGTGACTCAAAAATCCCCACATATTTTATGGTACTTATCCATGCAAGCTAGGGGTACACATAGTTGTCTAGTTTTTCGGGTTTTTCACGATTTCCTTTGAGCGATCTTGTCGAGGTTTTTGTTGGAGTATTTTGGGGGAAAATTTATTTGCGATCATTCAACCCCCCTCTGATCGCCATCTCGATCCTTCACAAGCAAATCTGGTCTGTTCTTCCTAAAAATTACATTTAAACATGATATTTTATGGGCTACCGAAAAGGCTAAAAAAATCACACTCTCCTTGATCTCAGAATCGCACTCTCTCTGATCTCCTCTCCCACCATCATTTTGCAATTTATAAAAAAATCAATTCTTTAAATAATTTCAAATTATTGATTGTCCGGACTTTTATTGGACACATTTATCAGTACCTAAGTTCAATGACAGTTGCCCAGCCACTTCCTCCAAAAGAAGTATTTTAAATATGTTTCCCCTGCCATAGCAGCCCTCCCATGCCAGCTCACGTGCGCCTAGGCAGAAGCTTGAGTCACATTTCGGCCGAGCTATGCCCCGGCAGCAACAACGCCGCCCACACCCTACTGTGGAAAACTCCCAGAGTCGGTTTTCCTTACCGTGGTAGACCTCACAAAGCCAGCTCCTGGGCAATGCCGAGCTGCTGCCACGACAGCCATTCCTACCCCATTTCTTTGCCCAACAACCTTGCCTCTCCCCTTTTCTCTGTCACGGCATGTAATGGCGTCGCCCCTGGAACTTGTGCCCTTCCCCCCGTGATGCCAAGTCCGCTAGCTAGCCCCATTGAAACCACCGTGCCCGCACGCCATCTCCTCATCTGTCATGGCACCAAGTCATCGCCGTGGTGCATGAACCAACACGGCCCCTCCCCGCCAATCTCCTACCACAACAAAGTTCTGACGTTGCCCACCTTCTGCCACAACAATCACGACCATGCCCCTATGCCACCACTCACGCCAAGACACCAGCCGTTGATGCTATCATTTCCCCTCTGCTCTGCCCTGCTCTGCCTTGTGCACATGCCAGCTCTGGGAATCACTGTGAACTACCGGCCACGCACATTTCTCCATGTATGCCACGTCAACTTCCCCATCCCATCACTTAGCACCCCTTCTCTGTCCTGAGCCAAAGTGAATTACACCTTTTGAGTTGACGGTGAACCGCAAGAAAGGGGGCAAAACCAAATCAGGTGTATTCAATCGAGTATACTTCACTTCGAACTACCCGTCGCGTCTTGGGCAATCACTAATCATGTTTCCTTGCTCGGTTTTAGCTCCCAAGGCTCGGAGTGCAGCCGCCGCCACTTCTTCTTCTCCCCCTCCGGTCACTCGGTGGCGGAGCAAACCGGTTATCCTCCTTACCAAGCCAAGCGATAAAATGGACTTCCTTCAATTCCCTGATTCTTAATTTTTTTCTCGCTCGAGCTCATGTTGCTCTTCTTCCAGTGTGCGGCCACCTGGCAATGGGCATCGCCGCACGGGCACGGTGGTGGCCCACCTCCGGCCACTGCCGACCGCATTCGAGGCCACTCCTAGCTCTGTTGAGCCACCCTACAGCCTCTCAAGCTGTCTGCCATGCGAATCTGCCGATAGATCTTCGCCGGAGAGGCCACGGCCAACTCCCCAGTTTTGCTCAGACTGATAGTGGGGACCTAATCGTCAGTCTCTCACCTCACACATACGGCACAAGTCACTGACTCGTGGGTCCACCCTGTCAGCCGTGTGGCTAATTTGAAAATTTCCCAAAAACGAAATGCGCCTTCGTAGCTAGGAAGCATACATTCCAATTTTGGTATTTTTCAAACCCCTGCACATTCAAACAAACATAACTTTTGTATTTTATCTTAAAGTCCAGTGAAATAAATTTATAAATTCATTTTAAATCATTTAGTTTCATAATATAAAAAAAATATTTGTTTTTTAAACCACAGTTTGAATTATTTGAATTTAATTTGAACTAAACCCTAATATGATCACTATACAAAATAAGTAAACCCTAACTCAAAAAATAATTAAATAAATTTCTAAATGCTCCTGAGACCATAAGAATTCCATTTATTCAAAAATATTTATATTTGAACCTAGGTTGGAGTTAGTTTGTAAATAGGTCATTATTCAATACATAGAAAATTCAACTAACAATAACTAGTGCATGAAAATTCAAAATAGAGTGAAACCAATTTCTAGACCATCATAACCTTGTTTATTAAAAAATATTTCATGTTTGGTTAAGCTTGAATTAAGTTTTATATAACCTTGCTTTTAATACACGTATGAGTAGAATATAACTGAAACCCACAAATAAGTATTAATATATGTAAAACCTATTTTTATATGATCTATAGGACATGAACATTTAATGCTGCAAAAATGATTGGATTTGACCCCAGTCTGCATTAGTTTCTATTTATAAGTTAGATTTTGGTCATAGAAATTCATATAGTAGTAAGTATAGCCATTAATCTCTTAAAATTGAGAAAATCAGTTTCTAAACCTTCTTAGGACTATAATATACCTGGTTATGCAATAATAGTTCATAATTAATTTAGTTTGCACTAAGTTTATAAAAGACCTTAGGTGCTAAGTACATATAGTTAGATATGGTCATGTAGCACAAATAAGTGTTTATGTGAACCAGTCTGCGAACATTCTAAAGGTCCAAACCATCTAATTGTATAAAAATCATTATGATTAGTCATGGTTTGCACTTAACCCCCCTAGTTGAAACATACTTTCATATAATATATACTTAAGGATTCAAAATATAGGCAAACAAATTTAAATAATATATCTTAAAATAAATGTTAGATCATTTAGTACCAGTTTTAAAGGTCAAGACCATTTCAATATGTAAAAAGAATTTAATTTTTGATTTAGTTTAAATTAAGTTCATAATAGATTTCATTTTCTATGAAAATAAAAACTAAAACATTCATAACTTTCACAAAATAAAAGCTAAAATATGCTAAACTTGTTTCAATACACTTCTGAGGTTAAGACCTTCTAATGCTATAAAAATGGTTGCATATCTATGTAAATTACACATGCAAATCTAAAAATCTAACCTTTTATAACGTAAGTGCATAAGAATAAGAAATGAATACAATATCACAAATAAACCCTAATACCAATAAGACCAGTTTAAAAATACTTATTAAGGGCAAGACCATTTAATCCTACAGAAATAATTGTATATAGACATGCTTTGAGTCTGAATCCTATTAAAAAGCCTAACCCTTTGTGCTATAAACCTCAAAATCAATAACACAAATGAATAAACTTATGTAATAAGAAATCAAGATTAAAAGTGTTTTTATCACCAGAACCTTCAATTCTAATTCATTTTGAATTTGTTTTCATTTGATTTCTTTTTGCCTCTCATTGTTATTGCTTCTTATTGTTGTTATACGATACGATAATCACATGTAGATACCGACGTGCACGAAGCTACTACTGAAGACTTCGACCCCGAGTCAATACCTGAACCAACAAAGAAAGGCAAGCACCCCCTTGACCATGTTGATCCTATTATTTCAATTAGTTTATATTATTTTTTTCAAAACTATTATGCATGCGCGTATTTTTTTGTAAATTTGCTATATTGTGGTACCGGTAGATATAACCTAGCATTTCATTGGACTTCCTTAATAAGTATTGTCATGACAACCTTGATAAACCTAAGTTAGGGTTAGACATTATAGAAATGTCAAATTGGTATATTCGATTATATGTGCAATTGCTTAGCCATGCTATAGAATTAGGATGACTAATGGTCGGGTGTATTGTTCGTGTGAAGATTGAAATATTGGTCATGTTGAGTATAGTAGTTGTTGTTATTTTGGTTTAAAAGTCAAAATAAAAACTATAGTTTGACGTGGGCGAGATGTGGCAGTAGTCGGGTGTGCATGGGACTTGCACGTAGTGTAGGGGGAGTATCCCCATCCGGGTCGGTTAAGGACCGAACTATTGTGTTGTTTTCAAGCTAAGAAATTAGTGCAACCACAAGTGCTAGTATAGGATAGCCTTAACCTATCAAGTTATTTAGGTCTAACTTTGCATGTTGGAAGGCTGTAGTAGTAAGGGCTTTCTGGGATGGACTGCTCGAAGGGGCGCCCACACCAAGGTGATGGGAACAACGCTTGCCGATACAACGGTGTACGCTTTACTATGGGGAGAAGTGGAACAGTGGGATGTGAAACCATTTGTCGTACCGAGAGTATAAATATCTTCTGCCACCATAGTAAGGGTTTGTCGTTACCAGGCTGGTGCAAAGTTAGGTCTAGATAATGTAATGGTTATATTATGATCTCTCTACGGCACACCGAAGGAAGTGTTCTAATATCGATTGCACAAAGGGTTGATCATTTCTTGTGGGTAAAGCTGTATACCTCTACAGAGTTTAAATCTTTTCGAAAAGCCGCGCCTGTGGTCATAGGCACTTGGTAAAGTCATCACATAGTTAGAAATTTTAACAATTTACAAAATAGGGATGAATATGGAAATATTGTTGGAAAGTCTATATTTCAGGTGTTATGCCAGGGATTGGTAAAATATTGATGTGATACTCACAATCATGGAGGACTGTGAGTTATTATGTTATGATTATCACTTGTGATTTACATGTTGGTTAAACTTGCTCTTACAAATTCTGCTTGTAAATTACTACTTGCTATTCACGTTCATTTTTGCTTATTGCAAAATAACCTTAGAAGCCTTTCTATTGATATAGACTGCATTTTAATATATATGCATTTGTGATACACTACAAGTCTTGCTGAGTACGTAAGTACTCAACCTTGCTTAATTTGTTCATTTAGTGGATGAAGAAAGCGATGTCCCCGAAGATATTTACTTCACCGCAGGTTAAACGGATTATATCGACAAGCTTTCTAGGGTTTACTCCTTGTCAGTTGCCTATAGAGGACTGACCCGTAAGGTGCTAACTCAATCTATGGTTGTCCGATCTGAAAGCGCTCGAATGGCCAGAGCTGAAGAAGTAGAGAGCATCCGGCGAGAGTGGAGCTATCTGCCACATGACCACACCCTTTGGAAAGGGCATGGAACGTGCCAGCCAGTACATCTAGGACCCAAGCTAGCTATGGGATATCCTCCAAGTCCACGTCTACTATGGCCCTCCTGTACAAGATCATGTGTTTGTCCACACTGTCCAATGGGACGAGCAGAATATGACCTAGTCGAAGAACCAAAGCAGGTACGCCTCGTAGTGACGATGCACGATGTACTCCCCCGCTCCATCCCCCATCATCTGTGGCTGCAAAACATAATGGTCAGTTCGATAACGAAAATGCAAAATGAAATGGAAATGTCCAAATTAATTTACAGGTACGCAGAACTGTGTGTCACTTCTGCGTCAGATCGTGCACACTAAAGAACGGTGCGTAGGCTATCTCCTTGGGTAGCACTCCGTTGAACCTACTGAGCAGCTCAGTATGCCACTCCATGTCAATGTCCTAAGGCAAAACTGTGTCCCAGTACACGAAAGGCCCAGTAGGTAGCTGATGTCCTCAAGTGTTGGGGCCATCTCCTTGAACGGGAGGTGAAATATGTGTGTCTTTAGTCACCAGCGATTGACGAGAGCCATCAGTAAACACCTATCATACGAAAACCTCCTTGAGGCATCACACCTGTTGTGCACGTTGGCGCTTGTCGCCACTACCATTCGTGCTAAAGGAAGCAGCCATGCCACTTTCAACCTATACGAAGACATTGTCAATACACTCGTGCGATATGTACGCCACATCCTTACGTAATTATGAAATGACTGCACTCACCTTGTAATCCATCGCACGTTGATTCATCATGCCCTCGTTGGGGTGCGCAAGCAAAGGGAGTCAAGCTCGATCGATGGCTCACCCTCTGTCGGGGCCAAGGTGGATAAGCGGTTGCGTTGTGTCACATCTATCATCGGGTCAAGTAGCTTGTACTGTTGTTGCACATGTGCCTCATCGCCCGCCATACCTGCAATTCAAGTGTTCGCTG
This sequence comes from Otatea glauca, assembly GCA_036346275.1. NCBI lineage: Eukaryota > Viridiplantae > Streptophyta > Magnoliopsida > Poales > Poaceae > Otatea > Otatea glauca. The sequence continues at coordinate 19,497,615 of CM070733.1, read as the reverse complement.
TTTGTACAATGAAAAAAATGAGTTTATAGATACAAACGGAGGCATATAAATTGAACATTCAAAATGAAAAAAAAACGTAACTAGTAATGATATACAAAATGCATTCATAGGTACAAACGGAAACATAAAAAATGGATATTCATGACGAACATGTAATGACCTAAGATTTTTATTCTTTGTTGAATTATGTTTACAATAATATATTATGTATTCTGAGTTTTTATGCATATTTAGCTACTTATTTAAAATATTTTCCTATTATGGACAACAGTGTTTGAATTTTTGAGAAAATTTAAAAGATGATAAAATATTGAAAATCCATATCTGTTTCCGATCTGATACTATCTGACAAATATCCAATCCAACATAATCCGTATCCAAAAATTATCCAGATCGGTCAGAAACTATCCACTCTGTTTTCATCCCTAGCTATGCCCATATACCACAACAAGCTACTCTACCCTACATGAAACAAGTGCTACAAGCATACATAAAATTAATTGTTCAACTACATCTCCCCCCACATACTTTTCATAATTTTTCATGTCCAATCGGATCCATCCTAAGCCATAAAAATAGTATTACAAATCTACAAATACCTACATATTTACATAACTATTTCTACTGTACATAAATACCTCCATATTTACACAACTATTGCTATTGTATTTTTTTAATAGTCTTATCCATAAATATATGTTGTATTTTATGTTCGAATGCAAATTATTGTGATGTTCCCTTTATACCCCTAATAAATATCCAGATTTACTTGATATTCTCTACATGTATGCATTGAATATAGTGCTTAGAGATAATAATTAGGAGTAGTCTAGTCATTTTTAATATCTTCTTGGTCTATGTGTCAATAGAAAATATGCTCTATAAATTTGGACGGAGGCAATAGTTCTCTACACACACGAGTAGTCACAGCTAAAATATACTCCATCCACTCTTATGTAAGTGACATCCTAGAATATATGACATCATACTTTCTAAAGTTTAACTATTAATATGTTTAAAAATATCTAGGTTGGTGACATGAAAATTATATCATTAGATTTATCGTTAAAAATAATTTCACAATATTATATTTTCTTATTAATATACAATAAGATAAACATAAAAAAGTAATGGTTAAAATGATATGTTGAAGACCGTGAAAAATAAAAAACGTTATTTAAAAAGGAACAAAGAGAGTATTAAGTTTCCACACAGCAAAGCATATTCTTGTGATGAAGAATCGACGAGGAACGCATTGCGGTCTCGCGGATATTTTAATGGGTTGAGGGGAAACTTTTCTCTCGTCCCTACCATGAAAATAATTTATTGTTGAATGATGGGAACTGGGAAAAAGAGGACCGACACTTGTATGAAGTTTTCCTGATTGATTACCAACTGTGATTCTACGACCCAAATATGAGATCAAGAAGCAGTGAGCCCGTAAGAGGTTTGCGTGCCACGGCTTTGATATCATTTTATCTGAATTCTCTGTGTACGCTTTTGGATTATAAAGAAAGTACAATTCTGGTGCAACACAGTCAGTTCTTTCGTTTCTCCTCGTACATGATTTGGACTAGTTCAGTGTCCGTGCGTTGCTACGAAAAATAAAATTAGTAACGAAACATAAAGGTCAAGCAATAAAAGAAAATTTTGCTACAAGATCAAATATCTATTTCTCCCGATTACAAAAGTTTTTATGGTTTCTCCTCCGACATGAATAAAAACCAAATATGTTGTACATAGTACATAAGGTATTCATGACATTAGAACATATTTAGAAATGATAATATTGGTATATTTAAAAATACAAGCATGCCACTATACAATTCACAAGGTGACATAAAACAGGCGTGTCTACAATCTTCAAGGGGCGGCTGCTTAAGAGATAAGACACCATGACACACCAGATTTAGTCAGCCGTCCCAGGTCAGAAGAAGTTGACAGTTGGCACAGATAGATGCTGATATCTAGATTCTAAAACTGCAGGTGAATTGTCTTAAACAGAAAAGGTTATGTTGTATTTCTGTTTTCTACTAATAATACCGGCTTCTGAACTGCAATGTTAAAACGACATGATCTTTCATACTCACCTTTACACATGCACCCAATGTTTGGTCTGACTATTTGGCTAGGAGCCCAAAATCTACCTAGGGATGGATTCACATCCTATCCACTCGGGACTTTGTATGTACCATATTTAGATGCATGACAGTATTTCCAACTATATTAGAACATATTTAGAAATGATATTCTTGATACACGTCTTAGAAGATTTGAAAATAAATAGTTACATTGCAACATGACTTGTATATCATTTTTATCAAAACCTTGTCTATGATGTGAGTACTTCTTTGTAGACAATGTTTTTTGTGAGGTTTTCGTGAGTTTTCTTAAACTTTCAACCCTTGTCCTTCTCTTTATTCTGCGATGGCAAGTATCTTGATGTTGCTTCTAGTGATGGCTCTAGATAGTGCAACATGCAGTTGCCCATGAGAGAAAACAGGTTCAGGGAGGTAGACTCCGATATTCGGGATGGTCTGCCCTTGCGCCTTGTTGATTGTCATTGCGAAGCTGAGCCTTACCGAGAACTACTTTCTCTTGAATCTAAATGGGAACATCTCGTCATCAGAGGGACATAGAGTTATTCGAGGCAGGAACACCCTCTTCCCAGCATGCTGGCCAAGCACAACCTCGGCATCTATAGCATTCTTTTGGAATGCCCGGACTACAAGTCTCGTCCCATTGCATAGTCCATTTGCAGGGTCAATGTTCCACAACAGTATCATGGGACAGTTAATCTTGAGCTTGAGTACATGCGGAGGTAGACCGTTAAGGGTCAGGGTGTTTAGGAATTCAGGATGGTAGTAGCTATGGGGATCATCCTCCGCACAATCGAAGCTATGTTACACCATCTCCTCCCGATGAAATAGGTCAATCATCTTCATATTGATCCTATCAATGTACTCATTTCGGGTCGACAGGATGGCTCGAGATGTGATATAGTTGGCATCCGATAGGTTGTCATCCAGTGTAGGGAAAACACTCTGTATGAGTTTATCGATGTTTGTACCATTTCCCGTATATGGCACACAGATCTGGTCGGGAAGCCGCACGCAGCCATCCTCATTAGTCTCCTCAATACCATTCCCGATCCGCAATAGGTACTCTGCGTACTCAGGATCACTCTGGGCCCTCATGTTACGTACGAGCCTTAGCTGCCGCATACAATCCTATAGGTATGACTTACGCAGCGTCGCATCAATTATTTGTGACCTTGTCCCTTTACGAACAACCGGTAGAACCTGCATGTAGTCTTCACCAAACACGATCGTTTTCCCACCGAACGACATATCACGTTGGTCCATGATGTCTGCAAACAAGTGAAACAACCAATGGTACAACTGCAAACCAAGCAATAAGCATTAAACAGTAGTGCATTTACATACGGGCAGAGGGATTTTTGTCTCCTTAATTAGTGGCTTGTAATCATCAGGAGCCTTGTATCCTAGATTTAATTGGAGTATCTCACCTACAGATAATATACACTCAAGTTAATAATACAGCATTTTTTGAAGAGAGTGATACAAAGCATAAATGTACATACCTCAATAACACAGCCAACTATGATATCACCAACCTCTCGCTTATACCTCAAAAAGTCAAAGAGAACAAACTAGGCTAAGCCTAGAAGTTCAACCATAATATTAATTGTAAGTTCATAAGAAGAAAAGGAGGATGGGCATGAAGAAAGAGAATAAACTATTTAGATTATTCAGCCTCGCTACCTATGAATCATATAATCTAGATTCTCAGTTTTTTTTTCTGTAACTCTACTTTAATGACCAGAAATAATATCTTTTGAATCATCAAGAGCCTAATAGAAATGCATAAGTTAAGGTTGAAGCAAAACTACAGATCAGGTGGATTGCAGAAATAAATTCAGTATCGAGCCAATTATACCAAATAGATCAGAGAACACCAGGACAAGCAGCATATCTAATCTACAGGTTATACAAAACGATTAAGTAGTAGTTACAAAACCAGCTCATCCCCTAGAGAGTGCATAGGAGGCAGCATAAGAAAGAAAGGGAGAAATATGTGTAGCAAATTCATGCTATTCCGAATATATGTCCAAAGATTGAGAGTTCTAGTTCAGATAAGCACGAAGACACATTAATTTTCATGTCATTTTCCATGTTCCACACATAAGTATAGACATAAGGAAAACTATAATCTAGGACGTTTAATGCTTCATATATAAAGGACAAGGAATCTGGAAAGGATTATTAGATTTGGTTAGAGAGCATTGAATTTTAGAATAGTACATAAACAACCAAACTGATGTCTGCTACAGCATTAATTCTAGATAATAAAATGGAAACTAATTAGCCACTCACGCTTGTAAATAAAAGGTATCCTTGTACCAAAAACATAAAAATATCAAACCTTCGAGTGGCAAACATTGAATTCAGAAACCAATTGATAATCAAACACAAACACCTGGTGCATTGACTGAGGGTAGTAGAATTCAATACAAAGTATAAATCATTTCTTCCATACTGTCAGTTACCATGGCCCCAAAAAAATCTAAGGTAACAAAATAGCTTACCAATTGATGCACCGCTGGGAGCTAAGGTTCCATCTGAGCAGCACACATCGACCTGAAATCATGAATAACTCATTTTGGATACTAAAAAGGCTCCAGTTTTCAATCTCAACTCTCAAGTTCGGCTCCAGTTGCTAACCATTCTTCATGATCCAACGTGCAATAAAAATAGCCACTACCTTTCACATCAGGTTCCAATCCAATAGAGACTATAGAGTCAAGTAACTTCATCAATTCATCCTTCTTACCAGCTAAGTGATACCCATCTATTAGTTTTTCACAGGTTTCTATTTTGTTCATGTTATATTTTTTGCACAGGTCTTGGATAGAGTATTTGCAAATTTGTCATTACCCTATGAGAACCTAACCTTCTTCAACCCATTGGGATATCAAGATTATTACATTTTCTACTCCCATAAGAACATAAGAACAAAAAACCAAAGCACAATCTTCATTTTCTACTACTCAATCTTCTACTGTCATTTTCATTTTTACTCAATACCTGGCTTTGGCGAATGAAAATGCAGTGGCTGTAAGTGCTTAAGCTGATGAAGGGGATGTAGATGTGGCTATGCTGTTCTTGTGGTTCTACTTTTGTGTTCCTCTTCTCCACGCACTGACTGAAGAAAGCGACTCTGGGCCACTCCGCTACCGCCGCCGGGATTCCTAGCCCTGCACCACTGGATGCCGCACCATCGCAAGGTCCTGATGCACCTTCCCTTGTCGCCAAACAGTAGCCCATCTGCAGGAGCGGCAAGAAACGGAGGGGTTATATAGCAACCAGAAGAAAGGCGATAAAAGAGAAAGAGGCGAGAAGAGACTCATCTCCACGAATCGGAGCTTTGCTTCCATCGGAAGGGCATCAATCATCCAATCCAGAAAGCACTGGGAGCAATGCAAGGGAGGAAATCCCCAAGAATACGCGCATCATAGCGGGAATCCGTTCGGCTGTCAGAGCAGATCGGAGGGGAGGAGAATCTGGATCGGGAGGGGGCAGGCTGAATGAACAGCAGATCGGGAGGGGAGGGGAATCCAGACCGGGAAGGGCGGGCGGAGCGAACAGGGAGGATGGTGACTTTCTTTTCCGATCGTGTGTGGAGAGGAGAATCCGGATCGGGAGTGGGGCGGGCTGAGCGAACAGCAGGTCGGGAGGGGAGGGGAATCCGGGCGCTCGCGCAGGCGTGGGGGGCACTGGAGAACGGACCACTGCCACCAAGTCGTAATTAGAAGTAGTAGAGATTATAAAGAAAGCTCAATTCTGGTGCAACAAGGCATGAATTAAAGATTGTAACACATCGGTCCTTTAATATCACATTGTCGGTCTAATTTTAGTTATACTACTGTATAAAACCTATTGGTTCAAATCATAGCACCTTCGAATAATCCTTTTGGGTGAAGCAAGGACCCAAGCTAAGTGAAGTGCTACACATGCGCGCCCGCTCTATAGGTGGACTAGACTTCTAGTGGATTTTGTACCAGGGTGTAATAGATGGTATTCGAGCATCAACCTTCGTTGCATAGATGTGTACGGGATAGAGGAGTGGGTATATGATACATGGCACGTGTGGGTCTAGAGCGGCCACATGGTGTGGCATATATATTGGCACTAGATGTACTAACATGTATCGATAGGTGTTTCTATGTAGATTGCTACCAAGGCGCCAACACTTTAAAGGGGGGAGACACCCCACCCTTCAGTACCACTTTGCAAACTAACTTCAGTTACACTAGTATATAATACTTGTTTGTCCAAATTATGGTATTTCTGGATTAATCTTTTTGGGTGAAGTGAGGACCAAAGCTTAAATAAAGTGCTATACATGCATGTCTATTCTGTAAGTGGGATAAGCTTTTAAGCAGATTTTAGGGTAGAGTGTTAAAAGGATAGCCTTTCCCAATAATAGTAAATCGATGAAAGTTTAGTAGTATGCTCATGGGAAACCTTGTGCTGTGTTATACTCTGATATCTCTTCTTATGCGCAGCAGCCCCCGAATCAGATCAGAGTTTTGTGAGATACGACATGAGTGTGCACGGTCTGAAGAATAAAGAAGATGAATCTCATAGAGAGAACCAAAATATCGACTTGAAGCAACCATAATAAGAGAGAAAGATTTGACGAAGCCGACCGCAAATTCTTTAGACACAACCTCAAAAGAGTACAAGGGATGTTGATCTCTAACAACCTCTCGAACCTTTAGGACCCTCATATTCTTACCCTATACAAGAATCTAGTGCTAAAGAATAACCTAGCCTTTAATCATCTCATGAACTTTTTTCTCTAGAAAAGTTAGTTTGTGGCTTCTTGGTTGCTTGGGTTCTCCATGACCATCCCCTAGGTTTATATAGCCTCCCTAGTCCTCCTCCAAAGTAAATAGGAATCTTACTCCTATTAGGATTAGGAATCCCTCTCCTATTAGGATTAGGAACCCTAGTCCTATTATGATTCATTTAGTACACATTTTTAAATCCTAAAAGGCTATATATGAGTCACCATATTTAACAATATCCACCTTGACTCTTATCTATTGAAGTCACCATGTTACTTCAAGAACTCGCTCTAAGTGGGCTTCGCATTTTTTGTCTTTTTCTTTCCACCTTTGGAAGTGTCCCACCACACGGGCTTATGCATATCACTGTAATATGCGCATCGATATTTGAGCTTGGCCTCCCGAACCCTCCACTTAAGATATCTTTTTTTGTGTAATTTGGTTAACCACAACTCATATTCTTAGAGCCCTCTATGCTATATGTTTGTACCACCTTCAAGCTCTACCTTCTAGATAGCACTACGTGGTTAGTCCCCCACAGCTTCCTTCTTCCAACAGTTTGTACCTTCACCTTTAAGTCTATTAGATTTTGCAACTGTCTTTGCAGTTCCACACATAACTGCATTTAAGATCTGATTACATACCACTAATGACACTTTTTCCTACTTCTAATCAGGATTTTTTAAGACCGCCCATTGGCTACCCTTCCTTTAGGTTTACCTATCAATTGGTATCCTCTATTGCTCCAGATCTTTTCATGATCACCTGCCCTTTGCAAGGAACTTGCATGACTCCACTTAGAAGTGATACTTCAGAACCTTCGAGTTCAAACGACCTCATAGATATTAGTTTCTTCTTTATATTGGGAACATACAGAACTTCCATCAATTTTCGACTTGTTCCATCATACATCTCCAATGTAATTGTTCCTATCTTAGTAATTGCATACCCCATGCAATCAGCGAAGTGAACGGTTCCATACGCTAGGCGTAGAGATCATTCATCAAACATCTCCCTCACTGAAAATATTTGGAAGCAACAATCTGAATCTAATATCCATTCATGAGAAGCACCTGGTTGACTGACGACAACTACGTTCAGATCATCTTTTGCTACCGCAATTGAGCATGCATCCTTCATTTGCTTCAAACCCGAACAGTCATTTATCATATGATGTTCCTCGTCACATAGAAGCATACACGTGTGCCCTTGCTTTTGCCCTTCTTCTTCCTGTAACTCTTGTTTTTGCCTACAACACCTAATGCAACTAATGCTTGATCACCCGAGGATAAATATTCAGATGGTTTTTTCATGGACTCTGCTTCTAATAGATATGCAACTGCCTCGTTGAAGTTGAGAGTGTTTTTTAACGAGAATATTCATCACTAATTGCTCCCATGATGGTGGCAGAAATGATGTTAGTATGACGACTTTATTATTCTCCTTAATTTTCTCATCCACACTAATCAATTATGTAATAAGTTTTTTGAAGACATTGAGATGGTCAACGAATCGCGTATCTTCCTCTATAAGCAACCTGTACAGATGTCGTTTTAGCACCAACCGGTTTGTCAACGACTTTACCATATACAATTCTTCTAATCCTTCCATAATTTCTTCATTGAATTCTCCTTGATCACCACTTTACCTTATCTTTGAGATATAGATGGATTGTACTAACAGCCTTCTACTCCATCACCTTCTAATCTTCAGTGGACGTTTTTTCTAGTTTGTCCCCTTCAAGAGCAACGATTAACTCTTGTTGGATAAGGACATTCTTCATCACACATTGCCACACGCTGAAATTTTCTCTTTCGTCAAATCTATCTACTTGATTGCACATCGTTAAAATCAATCTTGATTTTGTGCCACCTGATGCTTTATCGACCTTCTCACAAATCTAATTAACCCGACCTTGGCTCTAGTACCACTTGTTATACTCTGATACCCCTTCTTATACGCAGTAGCCCCCAGATCGGATCAGAGTTTTGTGAGATACGGCATAATGTGCATGGTCTTAAGAACAAAGCAGATAAATCTCATAGAGAGAAACAAATTAACGATGTTAAAGCAACCATCCTTGATGGGAACGGTGGCCCAATCTTCCGACAAGTAGTAGTAAGTCGATTGATGGAGAACTCGACGTTGACGATCCGGCTTCCAATCAGAACTGATTCGAACCCTGCAATCGCTACACCGCGCCTATTTGTGGTTCTTGATAATACTCCTCGACAGATCTATTTCCTTGATTCAAGCGTTGCAATTTCTTACGTAAATCATGTTTATAAGATGGAGGAATGAATCTATTATGCATAGCTCGCTTTAATCTATCCCATGTATCAGGTCGTAAGCCACAATTAACTATTTTATTCCACCACATGATAGCAAAATCTTTGAACTTATTAGTAGCTTGTCTGACTCTATGTACTTCAGGAACTAGATGGGAGTTAAATTTTTGTTCAACAGTCATTTTCCAATCTAAATAAATTTCAGCATCATATGCACCAGAAAAAGATGGTATGGTAAATTTGACTTTAGAAAAAGGATAATCGTATCCATGACCATTGCGCTGATTAAAATTATTACCTCCCATGCCATGACGGTTGTGATTCAGGCGTCGTTGTTGTCGTACATCCTATGCAGCGGCATGAGCAGCGAAGGCGTTGCGGTCTTCTCCGTCCTCTTCATCTCCTACGATAGACTCTTCATGCTCCTCTCTTCGAGCCCCATTGAGAGGTGGCTGTCTCTTTCTCCATCCTTGTGAGCAAATTGGCAATACTTCGCTCTATTCTCTCCAATCTATGCTCATTATCTCGACCGATCTTTGCAATGTTTGCATTAATGCCATTTAGTGTGTTGTTAAACTCGCTTCTCGGTATACACTCCTCTCCATCCACTACTTCGGCTTGCAAACCTATCATTGTTAGTAGAAGACAAAAGACAACACAAGAGTATTATCCGTATCAACTAACTAGGTGGTGGAAGGTGGAATCACTCACTCTCAAGAGTTTTACCACGCTCTTACAAATGTTCTTACCGAAGCAGCGGTGGTACAACCAGTGGCTGGTTCATGATACTGTGACTGGAGCGTGAGTGAGGCGATTGCAAAGGAGAACCTAAACTGATAAGAAGTATGTGGAGCTCGGAAGGCAATATTTAGTAGCAAGGAATAAGCAATATCGAAATCAGATTAGCAAGCTAAATAAATGTCCAACGTACTTGTCACAGTTGCTGGCCTAAACGTGTTCCTAAAACTAGTTCAATCTAGCAAGGGATATATCAAAGCACACACGACTCAAAGGATGCAAGCAATTCTTATTATCTGCTTCTTTTTCCCTCTTTATGCTTCTTTTCTTCTCTTTGATTTTTTTCAGTGCGGCTCTTCTTCTTTTTTTGCACTTGCCTTTTTTTCACTTTTCCTTCTTTTAACTCAAAGGCAAAACAAAAATCTCATGTTTTGGAATGAGAGAGATCTTTAAACAGATGACCGAAAAGTCGGTAAAAACATCACAGCAAACTTCTGGGGTCCAGAACTCGGTCTTAGTGGCCGATTTTGAGGGTCAAAAATTGCATAGGTCTAAAGACATGTGGATTTTTTGGATGCGCGTCGTCGTCCTTTTCGAAACAAAAGGAGTACACCCCAATCGGAGTTCGTATGCAAAAGTTATGGCCGTTTCTTGAACACTACGCAATTTAGAATTGCCTGCGATTTCATTTCTTCCTTCCGGTTAGGGCTAAAATAGCAATAGGATCGTAGGTGAAAAATGATGGCCAGTGGTGCAGGGTAATTAACACAAAGCGGCTCGCGACCTATCTAGGGACTCAATTCGGTTCTAGGGTTGTGATGCAAAACGGTGGTGGGATGACTATCGGTGCAAACAATAACTAGGGCAACAGAAAGGGACAATAGAAACTAGGATCACGACCTCAAACCAGCAACAAGACGACGACGATGGACACAAATTCAACAAAGTGAAACTGAAACGAAAATTGTTAAGGCACAAGGGGTTGTAGGACAGAGGAATTGATGATGAACTTTTTGTGAGGCAATTTTTCTGGACTCTAAGACAGTAAAACAAAAGTGGGGATACAAGAATTACCTATCGGACAACCGAGGCTATGATACCACTTGATGGGAATGGTGGCCTGATCTTCCGACAGGTAGTAGTAAGTCGATTGATGGAGAACTCGACGTTGACGATCCGGCTTCCAATTAGAACTGATTCGAACCCTGCAATCGCTACACCACGACTTCTTTGGTTATCAACCACACACAAACACGGTTGACCTTGCAAAGAAGGCTTATCCTTGCATGCGAATCGAGAACACGAGCAAAAATGTAGAAGATGCAATCTGATATTACGAATAATATTAAGCACACGAGTTAGGGGTCCATAAACGATGAACAGCGAAAAACTGACAAAGTGTCTAGTTGTAATCTAAGCAAAACCCATCTATTCTAGCGACGACTACTAAATATATATAAGGAAGAGGGCAAGGGAGACAACCAAAGGGTTGGTCGTATAACCCTAGATCGTATAAGGCCTTTGGGCCCAAGTGGAGGTGGCGCAGCACCTATCAGATTCTATTTATCATATTGATTAGACGATTTCCATCCATCCAAAAGGAGTTTAGACGTGAAACCACTTCCATTGGAAAGCTCTCGTCGTGGGCTTCTCCATAGAGTCCAAGAATACCTCAATCGGACTTCGTATGACGCAGATATGGTCATTTTATTGACGTGCTGTCCTGAGACTCCGAACCCAATTTAGAGTCCGACTTGAACTTGACTTTGAGACCAAGTAGACTTGGACTTCGAGGGATGACGTCCAGGTAAGCTTGTAATACTTCTCCTATATTCCTAAGCAACAATACATCACAAGAATTTAGTAGCAACCCATCCAAGAAAACATGAACAGCGAGGAACGAGTTCACATGGTGGTTTAATTGTCGTGCACGTGCTTTTGTAATTGGTCCTTATATATCTCGAGAAGTCGTGCTACACGTATCCAAAGGAGTGATGTCCTCATCAATCCTACTCTTATTAGGATTAGAATTCCTTCTTCTATTAGGATTAAGAATCCTAATCATATTATGATTCATCTAATACACCTTTCTAAGTTCTTACCATATTTAAAATGTTGGAAAGCACACTTGTCAATATCATACAACAGGCTATACCGATTTGGCTCTTAGAATAGTATATTCCGGTACCGGCCTATACCAACGTAGCGTTTCTAGCTTAATATAATAATATATATTTATAAATAAAATATATATATATATTTAATTATGTGTATACTAAAATTCACTCGTAATATTATTCGAGATACTGAAAAGTCTTTTCTTTGGTTGACTTAGTGAGTGAACGAAAGCACGTACTATATTGACGATGCTTTTGCGTTTTTTCTATCGACGAAATGATATTGTAATTTCCAAACAGTCATTTCCTTCCGTAGCTTGCTTCATGGTGTTGTGACAGTGCCAGCCAGATCCAGTGATTCTAGATAGGTACTAGGGTGTACGAAATGTTGCATCAGTCCGTACGAAATGTCACAGTAGCTTCATCCGAGAGCAGGTTAACAAAAATCGAATTTTTCACCCAAAAAGTTTGAATTCAAAATTTTGAACTCAGCAGTCAAACAACGACGAAAAAAAACCGAAAATCAAACGATTTTATGGATTTTCAAGTGATTTTCAACAAATTTCAATCGATCTTCGCTTTTTTCGATTTTCACCGATTTTCGATTTTTAGCACACCGAAGGAAAATTAAAAAAATTAAAAATTACAAAAAAAATGCCAATTAATCTATAAAACACCTCAGAGAATTTTTTAAAATTTAAATCATTTATTGCTTCTAAAAACAATCCAAAAATGCTATTAATGAAAAGCAACAAAGGCACTTTCAAATTTTTATAAAAATGTAAATGTTTTCTTATATCCTAAAATTTTAATATAATCATAACTGGTGCCAAAGGATCATGTACTAAAATTTTCAGAAATATTAGACTTCATTTAGTGCCCATATAAAATCAAAAACAGAAGAGCATGTACAATGATTGTAGCACTTTCAGAATTTTTAAAAAATATACATATCTGATCATTATCTGAAAATTTTACAACATCATTATAATTATGTTAGAACATCACACAAAAAGTTTAAAAAATATTAGACTTCAAAAACTGAAGAGCATATATTTTGATAGTATCACTTTCAGAATTTTTTTAAAATACACAGGTACGATAATCATCTAAAAATTTTATAGCATAATTAGAACTACCTTAGAACCTCACAAAAAAAATTCAAATTTTTTTAAAACTTTTTGCTAAATTTTTTCAAATCTTTTAAATTTGCATTTGAACTCTACGATTTACCAAGCGGTTTTTATTGCCGAGCCACTTCGATAGAGGCGAAAATCACAATTTTCAATTGAAAATCGTCGATTTTGTGAATCCTGTCCGAGAGAGATGCTACATAAAGCTATAACGGAATTGGTCCGGTCATTCTTGAGGCTTTACATGTTTGATCATTGCTTTTACCTACTTAATTCCAACCTACCATTTGAAATTTACACGAAACCCTTCTCCGTGGGGTCATTTTCCTCTCACTCATACAAATTCTTCCGAACAAGCCCCAAAGATCGGTTTCAACATGTAACATTGCGCCTCCAAGACTCCAAGAACACGCCATTTTAACAGTCAATGGGGCAGATTCTTTTCACCCTCTCCAATTCTTGTATCCTGGTCACCTGCTTTTTTATCTAATGAAGTGAAGAAAAATATCAGTCGCAACTCGCAAGTGTCATTGAGTGAAGTCGATGCTCGAGTCAACGTCTGACCCTGCGCGGAAGCAAGAGAGCTTTGCTCGTCAGCAACCGTGTGTCATGACGTCCATCACTCGCATTTACCACGAATGGAAATGTTATTTTTGCTGCTAGACTCGACTTGGAAGAAGTTACGCCGACCCATATACATCAAACAACTCCTGAATTACCATTCCTCGACTGTCAGCCGTTCAACAGAAAAAAGCCGACATACCAAACTAGTTACTACAGTAGAAAATAAATTACTAGACCTAATATCGTGGCCCTCGTCCTCCCGATCACGTGGCAGCTCACGCACAGCCTCGCTTCACCCGAAGCCTCAAGGCTCCCCTCATCCCCTTTCCTCCCGCGCTTACCACTCCAATCCCTTCTTCTCATACCTTCAAAAATCATCCGAGATTTTCAATCGGAAAACTTCCAAAGAATATCATAAAATTTTATAAAGGAAAATTCAACTAAAAATTAAAATTGAAAAAAATTTAACTTGAAAAAGTTAAAACCAAGGAAATTTCAAGAAGAAAATTTCAAATCGGTAAGTTTCATCTTGGAAAATTTCAACTCAAACAAGTTCATACCAGAGAAATTTCAAATAGGGAGGTTCCATCTCGAAAAGTTTCAACTAACAAAATTCTATTAGAAAATTCAAACAGGAGAAATTTCAAATCGGGAAGTTTTTAACTCGGAGAAATTCCAAATCGGGTTAAAGTTTCAACTCAAAAAAAGTTCAAAGCAAGGAAATTTCAAATCGGGAAGTTTAGTCTCAGAAAATTTCAACTCAAAAATTTCTACCTGAAAAAATCAAATCAGACAAAATTTCAAACCGGGATGTTTTAAACTTGGAGAAATTCCAAATTGAGAAAATTTCAACAAATAAAATTTTAAATCAGGAAAATTTCAAATCACAAAAAATTCAACTTAGGAAATTTTTGAATAGAGGGAATGGGGTGCGGCTCCGGCAGCGAGGACATGTGACGGACAGTGCCGAGAATGTGTCTTCGATGCCATGTGGCATCGAGGATGCGTGCCGCGAAGTAGGAGCGATAGTGAGGATGTGCGGCATTGAGTTGCAGCGGTGTGGTGGCTCTTCCCCAAACTGGACACGATGGTGGCGGCAGCGCTCTCCTATTCATGGTAGGACATGGCTGCCGCTGCCGAGAGGTGATCAGAGACGATGGTGGCTGTCTCCTTTTCTCCACTTCGAGAGACCATGGTGTTGGACTTGGTTTCTCTTCACGGAGGGATACCTCCGTCGACGCCGAGCTATCGCGGAGCACAAGCAAGAGCTCCCCTTCGCTTGCTGCTGCTGCTGCTTTGGGCTTTCCTCTTTGTGTTTTTGCTTCTACGATTTGGGGAAAATTCACGAACAGGAAGAGAGAGCAGCTACTTCTAGTGAGTTCCCTATTGTCCACGTGCTGGTATCAAAGTGCGTCTCGAGGAAATGTGTGTAAGGTTTTAAAATTTCTCTTCGATTTATAACTAACGAATCAATGCCTATGTCAAAACCTAAATAAAATACAGAAGTGTAATTATAAGGTTTTGACAATTAAAACCCAAATCAACTAGGCTCACTATGTGCACTAACTATCTACGTCTCTAACAATAATTTACAATTTTAAAAATAAGCAATTAATCAATTTAATTCTATGAATATAAATTGCTTGAATATAAATAAGAATTGAATGCAAATCACAAGATATACTATACTTTTTACCGTGGTGTTTGGAGACTTACAGGTCTCTCCTAGTCCATGTTGAGGTAAGCTCAAACGAATTAAAACGGCTCCACAAATTGAGCACTTACTTCGAATAATGGTTCCCCCTATGAGTAGGTGAGTTCCAACCTTCACAACTTGTTGGACCTTCTCACAATCTTTGTTGAGAAGGTCACCGAACCGCGCGCCTCCCAACCGTTTAGGTGTTGGCAAACACCAAGAGTAATAGGCCAAACCCTCTATCTTGAACCACACCGAGTGCAACACATTCACAATGGTAACCACTGAGTGCAACACATGTACAAGGCTCTCCTCCAAGTGCAACACATGCACAAGAAGCGCTCAACCCACTTCACTCTTAACTTAAGAACTAAATTGAAGAGTGCAACACATGCACAACTCAACCACAAAGAGCAACAACCTCTCCGAAACCACAACAAGCTCAAATGCAGCCCCAAAGCTACTTTTATAGCCTCCCAAAAGAAAACTAGTCGTTGGAGGGTAAAATGGGCAAAATTAGCAAAACTGTCACTACCGCCCATGTAGGGCCGGTAGTGCCAGCCTCCAGACCAACGATCGGATTTAGCACAAAAACTAGCCGTAGGAGCGGTACTACTGGTCCTAGGGTCCGGTAGTGCCAGCCTTAGAAGAGCACCGAGAAATCCTTCTCTGAAAAATGATTACCAGCTACTAAGCGCCGGTAGTGCTGACCATCGGCAGTACCGCCCCACAACCCTGGTAGTGCCGGATTTGCAACACATGCAAAATCCTCACTTCTGGAAAATAACTACCTCTCTTAGGGCGGTACCATCGACCTCCGGTGATGCGGCACTCGGTCGATGGTACTCTGGGACCTCTGACAGATCATGGCCCCAACACTACGGTAGTGCCGATTTTCAGATAAAACAACAGATTTCACAAAGAAAACTTTCCAATTAAAATCAAGACTCAATAATAATAATTCTTTGAGCCATGCGGTGATCAACACATGATCACACCAATTTGCAAAATACATTTGCAAATTCTCATCACATGCTCCAAATAATTTCATTAAGCTTAACTTATTTGCAAAACGCATTTGCAAATAATAAACCAAAAGTCTACAAGATCAACCCTTGAGCTATGTTGTGGAATATAAGAACCCAGGTGTCTTCATAACTTGCCCAGAAGTGCCTGAGGGAGATACAGGGCCGAGCGAAGGGCCCAGAGGATAAGCTCCGCGCCAAGCCTTGCTGCCGTGCGCAAGGGGATATATCCTAGAGACAGTTGAACAAATATTTAGATATAAGAGATATGATTGTAATCCAAGTTGTTAGCAGGATAAGATAAAGATATAAACTCTATCCTGTAACCGATTAGAATCCAATAACCGATCGGAATCCCTTAACCGATTGGGACTCTGTAAACCGCCCCACCCCCATTATATAAGGGAGAGGGCGGGCAACAACAGGGAGACGAGCAATCTTAGATCCAAATAATCCTAGCACACAGGACTAGGGTATTACCTCCTCCGTCGAGGGCCTGAACCTGTCTAAACCTTTGTCTTGTGTGACCTTCGAGTTTTAGATCTAGCGCCTGCCCCATAAATTCATTGCCGAACACAAAAGTCGACAGTTGACGCGCTAGGTAGAGGAAGCGCTATAATCTTTTCCTACAAACTCGATGGCAGCAACCAGTGGAATCATCACCACCTTCATCTCCGGCCAGGCTTTCCGCTTTGGAAACCTGGACTTCGTCGCAGATGCGCTCGGAGAACTTGTTTGCCTAGACCTAAACCAGATCCAATCTGGTAAAGATCAGGCCGACCCATCTCAGGTGTGCCACTCTGACTCGGTCAGCGAACCAGTCGGTGTCACGAGGAATTGCCACAATCTTCGTGGCATCTTCGCAATAGAAGAGCAAAAGACCGATCTCCAACGCCAACAAGAGATTCAAGAAGTCGCGGAGGAAGATCGCCTTCTTCGTAAGGCTAAGGAGGCACATGTGCGATCACTTCGATCTCACGGCCGCAATATCCACGAGGACATCCTACAATCAAAACTGGGAGACCAAGTTGTCTTCCATACACCGCTACAGAATGTCATCGCCTCCAAGACGCTTCTCGACACGTTGGACTCGATGATTGCAGCTGATAGCCCAGCGGCCCCGATCGTGGTCCAGATCAAGGCCATGATGACGGCGGCAGCAATTCAGCAGAATCAGGAAAGGCCGATAGGAGAAGCACACTCACGCTCCCACGCGGCTACTCGCGTCGCTAGCAGTCGGACTGCTACCAATCGAGTCTGCGGCGATCGGCGCCACACAACCGATCGGAGACGCCCCGGAATCTCAACCGCGACCTCCGCCAAGACATCTCCGCCATACGGCAAGAGCGGGACAAGGAAGAACGACGCTGGCGCTACGACGACCACGAACGTTTCGGTACCAGCCACGATCGATGAAGTGATCAACGGTACGACGACTACAACGACCATAGAAACCATCATTGCCGGGGTCGGAACGACAACGACGATGGCCGAGTCATGGGCTCGCCGCGCCGAACTCCACCCTGACGCGTTGATGATAATCGCCGAGCCAGAGGCTCGCCACGCCGGACTCCCCCTCATCATGACGATAGATCCATCGACGGAATCCGAGCGTTCACTTCTCGGTTACGCCGAGTAGTATAGCCCGAAGGTTTCAACCCCTAGGGCATCGTTATGTTTGACGAGGATCGAGATCCGGAAGCTTGGCTGCAGGTCTATGCCCTGGTGGTTAAAGTGGCTGGGGGCAATCAAAACGTGATGGCAAATTATCTGCCAGTCAATCTCACCCCTTCAACTCAATCATGGCTCACAGGACTTCCTGCGAACTCGGTGGACTCCTGGAGCGATCTTTGCGATCAATTTATCGCGAACTTTTAGGGAACCTATGAGAGATTTCATCCGGCGTTTCATGCATAAGAAAAACACCATTAGGGATGTATTTGATGCAGTGGTGGTAGCAGCCTTTCAGAAAGGGGTCAGCGATCCTGATCTGATCAAGAAAATATCCAGGAAACCACCGGTCTCCGTAAAGGAGATGTTTGCATTGGCCGACCGTTATGCCATGGCCTCATACGCCCTGGCCGAGCGCCAAGAAGATCACCCGCAACAGAAGAACAAATGCGACAAGGCCGAGTCCTCCAAGTACAAAGACAAAAAACGAAAAGGTGAGGAGCTAGTTGCGGTAGCAGAACGCGACCAGCCCCGAGCCACACAGAGGGAGGCGCCCGATTACAATACAATCATGGATGCGATCTGTCCTTTCCACCCTAAAGGAAAGCACGCCGCCAAAGACTGCTTTACCCTGAAGCGTTTTGCGCGTGAAAGCAACAAGCAACCGGCTCCAGCGAAGGATGAGGCTGCCAAGAAGAAAGACCCTCCTGGTGAGGATGATTACCAAGAACCCGAGCACGAGCTGAACTACATATATGGGGGCTCTACTGGATACGAGTCCAAGCAGAAGCAAAAGCTTACCGCTCGGGAGATCAATGTGGTGGAACCGGCAACCCCCCAGTATCTAAAGTGGTCTGAAGTCCTGATCACCTTCGACCGCTCGGATCACCCCAACCGAGTTCTACATCCGGGTAAGTATCCTCTAGTGCTCGACCCTGTTATTCGCAATGTAAAATTCAAGAAAGTCTTGATTGATGGAGGGCGTGGACTCAACGTCTTGTTTGCCAAAACCTTCGATGACATGAACGTCCTCCGCTCCGAGCTAAGGCCGAGCTCATAGCCGTTCCACGGGGTGATCCCTGGGGCGTCTTCGTTTCCACTCGGGCAGATTGCTTTGCCCGTCACCTTCGGTACCAAAAACAACTATCAGACCGAGTATATAAATTTCGAGGTAGCGGATTTCGAGGCGTATCATGCTATCTTGGGAAGGCCCGGTCTGGCTCGGTTCATAGCCGTCCCGCACTACACCTATTTGGTGATGAAGATGCCGGGACCCAAAAGCGTCATCACGGTTCGCAATGACATCAAGCGATCTTTGGAATGCGACCAAGAGAACTATGAACTTGCTGAGCTGCAGGAGGCAACCGTTGAGGGGAAGAATATCTAGGCAGAGGCTGCCGCATTGCAGGAAGAAGGCGACATTCCATCCAAGAAGCAGACCACGTCAGGGATAAAGCCTGGCGAAGGAACCAAGAGAATTATTCTCGACTCATCTGACCCATCCAAAACGACTCTGATCGGGATAGGGCTCGAGGATAAATAGGAAGGCATGCTCGTCACCTTCCTCTAGGCTAACAAGGACATCTTTGCCTGGAAACCATCCGATATGCCGGTGTTCCTAAGGAGGTGATCAAGCATTCTTTACACGTTGATGAAAAGGCAAAGCCAATCAAGCAAAGACTCCGGCGGTTCGCTCCAGATCATCGGAACGCCATCAAGCAGGAGATCACCAAGCTATTAGCTGTAGGTTTTATCAAAGAAGTGTATCATCCCGACTGGTTGACGAACCCTGTACTAGTTCAAAAGAAGAATAAAACTTGGCGCATGTGCGTTGACTATACTGATCTCAACAAGGCATGTCCGAAGGATCCAATCGGGCTACCTCGAATTGATCAGGTGGTTGATTCAACCGTCGGGTGCGAGATCCTGAGTTTCCTCGATGCCTACTCAGGGTACCACCAGATTCGCCTAAAGGCGGAAGATCATATCAAGACTTCATTCATCACGCCCTTTGGGGCCTTTTGCTATACCACGATGTCGTTCGGGTTGAAAAATGCTGGTGCGACTTATCAACACTCAATACAGCGGTATTTTCACGCCCAACTCGGACGCAATGTGGAGGCATATGTGGACGATTTCGTGGTAAAGACTCGGGAGAGGAGGGACCTTATCGCCGACCTAACCGAGACGTTCGAAAGTCTAAGGACTTTCAGCATGAAGCTTAATCCCAAGAAGTGTGCTTTCGGAGTATCTTCGGGAAAACTGCTCGGGTTTATCGTATCCCAACGAGGCATTGAGGCCAACCTAGAAAAGATCAAGCCATATCAAATATGGAACCGCCGACTTGCCAAAAGGACGTCCAGAAGCTTACAGGGTGCATGGCCGCACTCAGCAGGTTTATTTCCTGACTAGGTATGCGAGGTATGCCATTCTTTAAACTCCTCAAGAAGCAGGACAAGTTCCATGGACGCCTGAGGCACAGCAAGCGTTTGAAGATTTGAAGACCTTCTTAACGACACCCCCGGTCTTGGTTTCACCGATACCAGGGGAACCTCTGTTACTTTACATCGCGGCAACGACTCGCGTAGTCGTATTGCAATCATCGTAGAGAAAGGAGGAGCCGGGTCACGTGCAGAAGATCCAACACCCCGTCTATTTCATCAGGGAGGTCCTGAGTGAATCTAAGGTGCGGTATCCACAAGTCCAAAAATTATTATACGCCGTACTTCTTACATCTCACAAACTCAAGCACTACTTCCAAGAGCATACTGTTTCGATGGTCACTTCCTTCCAATAGAAGATATACTTCACAACCAGGAGGCCACCAGGAGAATTGCAAAGTGGGCAGTCGAGCTTGGAGCTTTTGATATCCTATTCAAGCCTCGCACAACCATCAAGTCTCAAGCGCTCGTTGACTTTACTGTCGAGTGGACAGAACTTCAAAACCCGGCGGTCGTCAAGGAACTCGAGTATTGGACGATGTACTTCGATGGTTCCCTCATGCTCAGCAGCGCGGGGGCTGGTATAGTGCCCATATCACCAAGTGGAGAACGGTTGAGGTACGTTCTTCAAATACTTTTTCCCGCGTCGAACAATGCCGCCGAGTATGAGGCACTCATCCGTGGGCTCTGTATCGCCATATCACTCGGTATCCGACGTTTGACGGTTCGCGGAGATTCAATGCTCGTGGTTAATCAGGTGCAAAAAGAATGGTCTTGCATCGAAGACAACATGGCTGCCTATTGCCAGGAGGTACGCAAGCTAGAAGGCAACTTTGACAACTTGGATCTTGTTCATGTGCTCTGTCGGGACAATGAAGCGGCCGACGAGCTAGCAAAAATGGGATCCGGTTGGACCACAGTGCCCGTGGGAGTATTTGTCGAAGAAATTCATAAGCCCACAATAAGCACTCGGCCAAAGTCGGACATCCCAGTGGAGAAGAACGTAGAGGCAGAAGTCCTGATCGTTACCCCCAATTGGACAGCTCCGTATCTGGACTATTTGACGAAGGACGAGCTACCCAAAGACCGCATGCAGGTCGAACGAATAATGCGCCGAAGCAAGAGCTATGTGGTAATCAGGGAAGAACTCTATCGCAAGAGCTCCTCTGGTATACTATGACAGTGTATATCAGAATAAGAAGGAAGAGATCTTCTCAAAGAAATCCACTCGGGAATTTGTGGGAATCACGCGGCGTCAACAACCCTAGTCGGCAAGGCTTATTGTCAGGGATTTTTCTGGCTAACTGCAGTCACTAATGCAGAGGACATCGTCCGAACATGCGAAGGATGTCAATTCTTTGCGCGACAGGTGAACAAACCGGCACAGGAACTACAGACCATCCCAATCACCTGGCCATTTGCAGTCTGAGGGCTTGACATGGTGGGACCTTTGAAGAAGGCTCAAGGTGGTTATACTCATCTCTTCGTGGCCGTCGACAAATTCACCAAATGGATTGAGGCTAAGCTAGTCGTCACAGTCACAGCCGCAAAGGCCAAAGAATTCTTCTATGAAATCGTGGTTAGATTCGGCGTACCAAACCGAATCATCACGGATAACGGCACCCAATTCAGAGGTGGCATATTTCAAGACAGGTGCGGTGAACTCGGCATAAAAATTTGCTTCGCATCAGTAGCACACCCCCGAAGCAATGGGCAGGTCGAACGAGCCAACGACATGGTGGTACAAGGACTAAAGACAAGGATTTTTATCGTCTCAAACCATACGCCACTCGGTGGGTCAAAAAATTGCCTTCGGTACTCTGGAGGCTGCGAACCACCCCCAACAGAGCAACCGGGCAGTCACCTTTCTTCCTGGTGTATGGCTCAGAGGCGGTCTTTCCCACCGAGTTAGAATTCGGATCCCCGCGGGTTCGGAGCTATGAGGAGGTCGCTTCGGAAGAAAGCCGGCTAGAAGACCTCGACCGACTAGAAGAAGCCAGGGACGTCGCAACAATTCAGTCGGCAAAGTACCTTCAGGGCTTACGCCGCTATCACGGTCGCAATGTAAGGAGCCGCGCATTCTCCAAATGAGATCTGGTCCTTAGAAAGAATCATAAATACGAGCATAAGCACTCCTCAAGCTAGGAGGGCCCTTACATCATTGATGAGGTGATACGTCCTGAGACTTATAAGCTCAAGCGTGAAGATGGCGCAATTGTCAACAACACCTGGAACATAGAATAGTCCAAAGTTTCTACGACAGCCGAAAAAGCATCCTTAACTTCCTCCCAGAGTTCGGCGGCCCGGTCTTCATCCACATTGCAGGCATAGCCATCTTTAATGGCTTCAAAATCCACTCGGGGATAAAGCGATATGGTGATCGTCAGGGCCTGGCTAGCACCGTTGGTCGCCGTTTCCTTCAAGAGTCTCTTAAGCTCCTTGGGGGCTTCCTCCAGTTGGGAGATAACGTGGTCCCTACTGAGCGTCCTCTTGCCTCCGGGATGATGCAACCTCAAAAATGGCTCGGAGGCCTCGCGAAGCTTAGCACAAGACGTTTCAAGGGCCTCGACTTTCTCGTTATAAGCGGCGTATTGCGCCCGCGTCTTGAACTTGTAGTTTGCAAAGCAAAACAGATTATTAAGAAATACCAAGAAGACAATGAAGGCAAGAGAGGGCCAAGCTGCTGAGCGTACCTTCTAACTCCTTCTCCGATTTCAAGTTGGAGGCCTCCGAGGCCTTAAGTTGCTCTTGGAGCTTTGCAATAGTAGAATCCCGAACTGACACAGAGATAAGGAAATCAAAAGACCAGACGATTAAACGAGAGCCCGGGATGGTCTAGGAAATATCTACCTCGAAGGGAGCCAACAACATCTAGCTTCTCCTGCCACAGGATTTTCTTCTCTTCCCGCAAGGCCTGGACTTCTGACCGAAGATCTTGCAGCTCGGCTGCATGTCTAGCTTTGATCTGCTCCAAGTCGGCCAGATATTCCTAGCACGTCTTGACCTTCGGGAGCATCTTTTGGAAGTATTCGAACTTTTTCGCAGAGCGTTCTCCCAATTTCTGTAACCATCACAGGGAAAAGGTAACAACATGCTAACCGGCACAAGCAAGAAGGCGACAAGAGTAGTGAAAATATTACTCGGGCCAGACGAGCACAAGCGACGGCGTGACTATAAAAGTCATTCCTTTCTTCCTCCTCCGCTGGGTCGTCGAGGGACTTCAAGCCGTCTTCCTCATCAACCCACGCGGTTTGCATTATGAGTTGGGGGCGAGCAAGAGTCGGCGGATCTCGGAAGATCTCTTCTACCTCGGGGGATGGACAGGAGACGGGCTCTCGAGCAACGGGACCCGATGCCGAAGCACGGGGTGTCGATGAAGGCGGCTGTGGTTTCAGAGGGCACCCCTGTGTCTCCAGGCGAGGCAGATTGTGGGGCCTCCTCAACCAGGTCAGGTACGTCCTAGGACTTAGTTCCTTTAGTGGCCCCAGATGGTGTCTCGACGGGAATATCATAAGAAGGATTCCAATAAGAAGAACGATCGGTGAATAAGCCGGCAAAACGCGTCAAATAAGAGTCAATGGGACACCCAACCTATCGGACTTCTTTATCCTCATCAGGGGTTTCTTTCGAGTGGCAGAACTACTTCCGGAGGGACCAGTCAGGGCGCTATGATCTGAAACCCTGGGCTCCTCCCGAATGCTCGAGTCACTCGAAGTTGGACTCGGTTGTACTACGGGCTTATGTGGAAGGGGAACTGAAGGCACCGGGGCTTGTGCTAGCGGTTCTTGGATTTTGGGACTACCAGTCGGGCGCCGAGGCTTCGGAGGGTCCTTGATAATCATTTTCTTCCACTTCTTGGCGATCGGGTCTCCAGCTTGGGAGCTTGCAGGTCGCTTTAAGTGGGCGCTCTTATGTACAGGCATTTCTGGGAGAGGCGCGTCACTGAAGAAAGCCAATCGATCCTGGAAAGGAGTATTAAAACTGTTAAAAGTCATTCAGAGACGAATGTGGAAGTCTATCAGCTAAACTTTCTTACCTTAGGAGGAGGATTTGATGCAGTAAATGACTTTGAGCATCTGGCGGTGGACATCTCTACGCTTGGGATGAAAAAGTCGCCTACCCGAGCTACCTGCTCCTTCGACGCTGTTTCGGGCAGTTCCCGGGTTGGATCGTCCCTTCCTTCAAATTCATATCCCAGATGGACTCGCTCCTTTAGAGGTTGTACCCGGCGAGCGACAAAATGGAGGGCCAGACCAACTCTCGTGAGACCGTCTTCCTTTAATTTATCAATCAGCACCAAGAGATCCTGCACCTGATCCATATCGCCAGCATTAGGAACAGATGTCCAAGAAAGGGACACCTTAGGTGGCGCCGAGCAAAAGAAGGAGAGCGGATCGGGATTGGCACAATAGAACCATTCACGGTGCCAACCTTTATTTGAAGATTTGAAGGAATGGCAAAGTAGGTTTTCTTTAATCCTTCCATAATTGAAATCAAGCTCCCCAATTACCTTGGGGTCGCTTTTGAGGATAAAGCTTTAAAAGGTAAAAGTGGCGAAAGAGATTGAAATGAGGGCGGATGCCCAAGAATGCCTCGCAGAGGTGAACGAAGATGGAGATTTGCAGGATAGAATTGGGATTCAAGTTCACTAATTCAATACCATAGAAAAAGAGAAGACCACGAAAAAAAACGCAGGTAGGAAGGCCCAGCCTGCGTTGGAAGAAAGATTCGAAAACCACAATTTCTTCAGAACGAGGGGTAGGGATGGATTCACCTGCGGCCGGTCGTGCGAAAATTAAAGTCAGGGCTGGAAGAACCCCGTCATCCGCCATGGACTTCAACCGCTCTTCCGTCGTTATCGAGGTGGTCTAATCTTGGGGCAAAGGCAGCGAGGAGGTGTCTTTGGAAGAATGAGAAGACATTTTCGGAGGAAAGATCAACGACAACGCAAAAATGCGAGCGTAGCAGCAGTTAACCCTAGCGGCTGAGAAGTCGGAGAGACAGGGAAGCAGAAGGGGTAGGAGTGTGCGGTGGAAAAAATGAGCCATCGATCAATGCACAACTTAGTCTTAAAAGGGGGAAAATCAGGTTTTCGCCGAGTCGGCGGGAAAAAGATTGCAGAACAATTAACCCTGCTCTATGCTTCGTAATGATTCGCTAGCTCGGTGTCCTGACATACGGAGGCAATCATGGTTTGACCAAGTCATATTTGGGACATGTTGCTCCCCACGATGGGATGTTTAACCACTTATCGAACTAAGCGGGACGTGGGTATCCTCCAGTTTGAATTAAAAATAACTTCTTGTGATATACCCCACGTTGGGTCGCTAGTTGGTTGCCGCATGGCGAAATCATATATCACGGGCTGAGTCTGATAAGGCACAGTTCCAATGGTATGCCCCAAGATGGGTCGATAAGCTGTGCATCGTAATAAACGAGTACGGATACCGTCTGGATAAACCTTGATATGCTCCAAGTCGAGCCTAAACTATATCCTACAGCCGTCGGATATGGGTATCACTCGGCCAAGAGCCACGTAAATATGATACGCTCCAAGTCGAGCCTAAGCTATATCCTACAGCCGTAGGATATGGGTATCACTCGGCCAAGAGCCACGTAAATATGATACGCTCCAAGTCGAGCCTAAGCTATATCCAATAGCTGTCGGATATGGGTATCACTCGGCCAAGAGCCACGTAAATATGATACGCTCCAAGTCGAGCCTAAGTTATATCCTACAGCCGTCGAATATGGGTATCACTTGGCCAAGAGCCACGTAAATATGATACGCTCCAAGTTGAGCCTAAGCTATATCCTACAGCCGTCGGATATGGGTATCACTCGGCCAAGAGCCACGTGAGTATGATATGTCCCAAGTCGGGCCAGAGTTATATCCTACAGCAGTCGGATATAGGTATCACTCGGTCAAGAGCCGCGCAAATCTTAATATGTCCCAAGTGGGACCAAAGCTATATCCTACAGCAGTCGGATATAGGTATCACTCGGCCAAGAGCCGTGCAAATCTTAATATGTCCTAAGTTGGACCTAAGATATATCCTGCGACAGTCGGATATGGATATCACCCGACCAAAGAGCCATGCAAGCTTTTGATATACCCCAAGTTGTGTCTAAGCTATGTCTAACGACAGTCATAGATATCACTCAGAAGGTATTTCTTTATTATATAAATTCCCAGGCACTATGCCTGGGAAAAGACTCTCTTACATTTACAGGAGTATTATACTTCTCCGGGGCGCACACGACCAAGCGCCTCCACGAGGGCTTCCTTAGCCCTATAAAGGGCGGGGATAATTTCGAGGAAGGCGTCAACGGCGGCGCAGTCGAGGGCAACAACCTCTTCTTCAGCCCATTCGGCCATGGAGAGGTCGAATAGCGCCCACTCCTCGACAAGTTCTTGATCTCGGCTGTCCATGAAATCCCTCCGGAAGAAGGTGGAGCTTGGTGCAGGAAAATGGAGGACTAAGCGTGAGAGAATAAATTCTAAAAGCACTGGTTCGCCTTTTATAGCTGATACGGTAAGGTTGAAGTAAATGTGAAGAAGTAATGATATCAAAAGCTGAGGGGACTTGGAGTTAAGATAGTTTCAGAAGCCAAAGAGGTTTTCGGAAAATGAATTGGCACAGGAAGTCAAAACAACTTCGAAGAGTGTCCGGTATTGGTCCTTGAAGAGGAAGGATATTAGGGTTTCGCCTCGAGCAGGAAGAAATATCTAATCTTCATATGAGATATGGGTCAGATCCACGAAGCTACCCATAATAACCTGTCAGACGAAAGATTATAATCAGTTAGAACAAAAAATCGAGGGTTATATTCGAGTCCTTCATAATCCTCTTGCCGCAAGGAGAAGCATTCAAATCAAAGAAGAAACCAGTCAGAAGTTTATGCTGGAAGCTAAGAACGTTGATCCAAAGTTGAGACCCAGATAAAGATATAGCAATCGGATCATGAATCACTCGGGGGCTACTGTGGAATATAAGAACTCAGGTGTCTTTATAACCGGTCCAGAAGTGCCTGAGGGAGAGACAGGGCCGAGCGAAAGGCCTAGAGGATAAGCTCTGCGCCAAGCCTTGCTGCCGTGCGCAAGGGGATATATGAACAAATATTTAGATATAAGAGATATGATTGTAATCCGAGTTGTTAGCAGGATAAGATAAAGATGTAAACTCTATCCTGTAACCGATTAGAATCCAATAACCGATCGGAATCCCTTAACCGATCGGGACTCTGTAAACCGCCCCACCCCCATTATATAAGGGAGAGGGCGGGCAACAACAGGGAGATGAGCAATCTTAGATCCAAGAGATCCAAATAATCCCAGCACACAGGACTAGGGTATTACCTCCTCCGTCGAGGGTCTGAACCTGTCTAAAACTTTGTCTTGTGTGACCTTCTTGTTTTAGATCTAGCGCCTGCCCCATAAATTCATTGCCGACCACAAAAGTCGACATATGTAATGATCAACACATAATCACGACACTTTGCAAAACACATTTGCAAATGCCAACACATACTCCAGGTTCAATCTCATAAACCTTCAGCTTATTTGCAAAACACATTTGCAAATAATAAATCCATTCAATTAAAATCTTTTAATCTTGAGCCATGAGATGATCAACACATGATCACAACACTTTGCAAAACACATTTGAAAATGTTTATCTCATGCTACAAGATAAGAAGCATAAACATCAATATTTTGCAAAAACTCATTTTGCAAACACCAAGCAATAAACTTAATTAGCCTTTCTGATGATCAACACATAATCTCTAGCGATTTGCAAAACACATTTGCAAACTCTACTAATCACAAGCTAAAAAAATCAATGCATGAGCTTTCACTATTTGCAACACATGCAAATACTTAGCTCCATACAAAGAACAACCGTTAAACAGAATGCATGAGCTATCTCCTTTTGCAACACATGCAAATCAATAGCTCCATATAAAATCCAAATCAATTAAAAAGCAAGTATAAGCTTCCCTTATTTGCAACACATGCAAATCTGAGCATTATGCAAAAACCAACTTAAGAGAGTGAGCTCTAGCAAACCAGATTGAGTTCATGTTGAAGCTCAAGCTAAATGGCTCAACCTCTCTTAATAGTATGGCAACCTAACTAGCAATCTGGTCTCCCATCCAAACACCGAGATCAGTAAAAAACTAGGATCACATCCTTAGCTCTAACTAATTATACCTTTACCTCTAGTACATCCACTTGGAGCTTTTATGATTACCATAATCTTCTCTCCAAGTCGGGATCTTGTCTCGTTCATCAACACATGATAAATTCCCTTTGCTCTTCGCTTCAGGATCTCTTCTTGACGGTCATCAACACATGATGACATCCTTTATCCCGATTCTTGACTTGATGGCAATCAATACATGATACCATCCAAATCTTCATCATCATTGGACTCAACCTACTTGACAACTCATGGAAGATTGTTAGTCCAACAAATACAGTTGTCTCAATCATCAACGCACTCCATTAACACCTAATGGATGCCCCAAGATCCTTCCATCTATTCATTGATGATTGACCACAACCCAAATCAATTTGAATAAAAAATATTGATTTGTCTTGAGTATATTGATACAACTAATTATTCATACACTTAAGAACTTTTCGTTTGTCCTTTAATCAAGAAAGAACACCATCAACACATGATAGAAAGCTTTATGATTAGACAACAACCGAACAAAATTTAAATTGCATTTAAATTGTCATGAGTATATATTAACTACACAAGTTTCATATACTCATTTTGATGGTTTCTAAGTAATGATCTAAATTATGTGGAGTGGCAAAAAGGGATCAATACTATTGAGACCATCAAACATAGAGTAAACTCCATTAAATGTGCATATAAATAATTGAACTTTGAATCAATATGCATATATTCAATTTAAGATTGCTTTGGAGTTTATCCTATTCTTCCATGAGTATACTACAACTACACAAGTTTTTATGTACTCAAGGGTTTGTTTCTAAATAATGATCATTAATTTATTTGGTAATATGAATGGGATCAATACTTATGAAATATCAAGGTAAAGTATGGACTCCCCCTAAATTTGTGCATTCATGTATATATGGAATTAGACACAAAGTGCTCATATTGAGGTTTAAACTATGGTGGAGTTCATCTTCTAACTTGAATCTAAAGTATGCTATAGAAATATTAGAGTTGTAATGATGCATACCTTTGTGATTTCTATTTTTCATCCAAATGAGACTAA
This sequence comes from Otatea glauca, assembly GCA_036346275.1. Classification (NCBI taxonomy): domain Eukaryota; kingdom Viridiplantae; phylum Streptophyta; class Magnoliopsida; order Poales; family Poaceae; genus Otatea; species Otatea glauca. Next base: position 19,467,807 of record CM070733.1, on the reverse strand, counting down.
TAAAAATAAGAAATAATTGATAATTTGCCCCTATTTACTTGTGCCATTGATCATTTCCCCGTGTTGTCTCACTGACAGACGGGTCCTGGGGTCACATGTTAGTAAGACAAACGGGGCAAATGATCAATTACACCAACTAAAACAGGGCAAATGATCAATTCTCCCTAAAAAAAAGCTCAATAAAAGAGTTAGTCTCACAATGATTAGATTTATCATTAAATAGTGATTAAACATTAATCCAAAATCAATCACCAAAACCAAAAAGGAGCTTGAACTTACAATGTATCACATGAGGAAGTGTGCTTGCGCGAAACAAACGATGAGATTAATAATTGAATGGTTTACTGTACTAGCCCCTTGATTTTTTTATAAAATTAGCCCCATGCGAAATAATTTACAAATATGGCCCCCTCACCCACCCTGCTTATCATGCCAACGGAGCGCGGAAGCAAGATCCCGTGGTCTGGCAACACGGAATCTTGCTTCCGCAATGTGCTCGCGCGAAAGCAAATGCTCCTGTGGATGGGCAGTGCGGAATGCGTGCGACGAGCATGGCGTGGCAGGCTTGGGCCGTCGCGGGTAGGAGCGGGCAATGCTAGGCAATGTAGTCAGAATGGGCAAAAGGAGAAAAGCAAAAGAACAAAGCAAAAAGAACATGATAGCTGCAGATCCTTTTCCCCATCCATGCCCCACTTGTACTTTTCAGGCTCGACTCTCACTGCACGCGTTCTACACTACCCATTTGCGGGAGCATTTGCTTCCGCGAGCACACCGTGGAAGCAAGATTCCACGCTACCAGACCACAGGATCTTGCTTTCGCGCTCTCTTGGCACGGTAAGGGTGGGTTAGGAGGCTATTTTTGTAAATTATTTCATATAGGGGCTAATTTTGTTAAAAAAAATCAATGTGCTAGTACAGTAAACCATTCTTAATAATTACACATTGCAGAAACCACCATGATAAAGATTTCATTGCTTCTTTTCTATTTTAGGGAGATTTTATTGCTTGTTACGAAGGACTGATCTAGAGTATATAAAGCGTGTGATATATATCCCGAAACTTGAACAGAATATTTAGATCTCTAAACTTGTATAAGTATATCTTAGAGGTATATACATCACATAATAAGCAAATAATGATTACGTGCTGTTTTTACCTGTTTAAGCCAAAGTTTGACCGTGAAGCTTGTAAAAGTTGTCCGGTAACATATGGAAACTCCTACAGAGCCAAAAATACTAGGGAATAACTAGCCATCGCACGTCCGATCATTGTTTATTTCTCGGATGCGTCAGTGCAACTTTTTTTTTAAATGTGCACAATATTTTTTTTCAATGTCTACAACATTTGTTTCCGCGAGAATATTTCTACTATTATCGAAAGAAAATGTTGCACGTGTAGGAAGAAAATGTTGTAGGCGTAGGAAAAAAATGTTACAAGCGTCCGAAAAAAACGGACGTCCTAACCCAAGTCATTCCTAATATTTAGTGCGCTAATATTTTTAAATGGCGATCACATGGTCAAATTATGATTGACATTGAGCTGAGGTGTCATGTCATCCCAACTTACCAATAAAGAAGGATCTGCACTTTTGTTGATCCACTTTTGCAATTCTCAAATTTAGAGACCCCAATGACATATCCCACACAAGTTTAGGGTATATGAGTGACCAATTTTCTTTGGAGGGGTATTGCTCAACTTCGCCAAAAACTCCGATTAGCATAGGCTAGCTTTTCTTCTATTGTTATATCATAATTAACAACATGTTCCAAAAAAAATCCATAGAATCCTTTTTAAGCCATAATGGCAATATACTTTTACTAAAACTAGTATAGTGCCTTGTCTTCCGGTTTCCTTTTCCCAGCACGTAATATATGATCTTTTCCTTTTCTAGAACGTTTGTTTCATTTTTCTTAATTCCAGGATATTTGTTTCTTTTTCTTTGAGATGATCTTTGGAGGTGGGGAGATCTGTTGTGGGCCACGAGGATGAGTTAGACACATTAAACAATGGCCATCGGATGTGGGTGAGTAAAGCGAGGAAAGATCGAGAGGTTAATTTTGATGGAGGCAAGTTTACGGGACGTTTATTTGGGTGCATTAAGGTTGAGCCATCTCTAGTGGGGTGCATTATTTGGGGTGGGCGTAGAAAAAAATGCTTAGGTGCATTATAAAGAGGTATATATTAGAAAAAAAATCTGATATCCATAGCTTAGGGGCCTGTTTGGGGGAGCTGCGGTTGAAATTTGAAAAATTTCGCTTTTGGTTTCTTTGGTCATAAATGACTATATTTGGCATTTGTGGCTTTTCTTGTTATCTTGGTTTGTAAGCCATTCTTCTTGTTTGTAGTTTTGGGGACAAGCGAGCAGGGAGGCGATAACCTAGCGAAGCCTGAACGACAGTGGAGAGGTGGCGTGGAGGTGGCGAGGTGGCGGAGGTCGGGAGGTGGAGTGGCGAGATAGGAGATAGTCAAGCGAAGCCACGGTGAAAAGCACCTCTTGGTAGTGCGACTTTTGGGTTCTTCTCTTGTGGCAAGCTTAGCTTCCAACTGCTTATACCATGCTTTGTCTGGGAGCTTTTGGACTAAAGCTAAAGCACAGCTGAAATACAGCCCCCTAAACAGGTCCCAGATCCAAGTAAGTCGTGGCAACCTCTCAAAGGCTCAGACGGACACCACGAGCTAATCATGCGCCAATCGTGGTAGTACCGTAGTGCTCCACCGTACATCGCGGCGCCTTCGCATGTGCCGAGAGACCAAAGCCGTTGGATGCATATGAACGGTGGATCAGGCGTGGAACGCCACGCGGTGCGGTGCCTCCAGTACGCGAGACCAGCCGCGTCCGGGGGTTGGGTTACCCACTCGCAGCCGGCTACCTGACAAGCAGCAGTCGCGCCGCGAGGCATCTCCCCTCCCTCTCGGCCCTCGCTCTCCGCCTCGCCGGCCCGCCGACCGCCGACGCCGCCTTCTCCCCACCGGGTCAGGTCCCTCCCTCCTCCTCTCCCCTGGGCCCCTGGGCCTCCCTGCCCTGCGAATCTGTCTCCTCCCCGCCGCCATGGCCGGGTAGTGCCCCCGCCGACGCGTGAGCTGCGGTGACCCACCGGTGCTCTCCGGCCAGCGAGCGCTGCCGGCGTCTCTACCGCCCCTCCTAGGTATTCGCCGCGTCCTTGGTCCTCCCTGTGAAGACTATGCATCGATCGCCCCTGTTAATACGCTTGGCCGTACTGCTCCTTGCAGGTGTTCCCCCGTCGCCGCCGCCATTTGCTGCCCCTTGCCGTCCTAACACTCGTGCAGTTGAGGTAAAATCCTTCGCTCTTGCCCGATCTGTGATGGAATCGAGGCTAATTTAGCTTAAGATAGTGCTCGTTGGGGGTAAGAGAGTGATCACTTTTGATTGCTTAGTAGTTTACTGCTTTGGATTATTGAACCTGGGGTCCTAAATGTGATACATTCACCTCAAAAAAGAAATTTACATATAAATTCTATTACACTCATTTAGAACGGCTTTTCAATATATCTGGCGCTCAGATGACTTCGGACATAATCTCTCATTCTTTTTATTGTCTGAAAATAGGGAAGTGAAAAAGCTCATAACTTCTGTGGCCCGCACTTTGATGAGATGAGCCCATTGCTTTCCTATTATACTAATTTATTTTTCTTTGCAGCGGTACTGGTGAAATCTGTAAAAGGTTCTTTCTGTGACATGATATTATTCAGTTTAATGGATTTTCCTTAGCTTGAGGATAAGGATCTGAATTTCATTTGCACACTTGTAATTAACCATTCCAACTGTTGTTTGTCTTACATTCGTTGCTTCTTTCTTATGAACCTGCCATATGTATTATTTCTGGGTAACATAGCCCCTTCACTTGTTTGCAGTTTTGTGGTAAAGTGATGGCAGAAGTTCATGATGGCCATTATGATTCGTCCGCTGACAGTTTACGTGTTGAGCCTATATATGAATCATTCCTGTGTCCACTCACAAAACAAGTTATGCGGGATCCTGTCAATATAGAGAGCGGTGCTACATTTGAACGTGAAGCCATTTTGAAGTGGTTCAAGGAATGTAATAGCAGTGGAAGGAGACTTGTCTGCCCTGTTACTAAGAAGGAACTCAGCAGCACTGAGTTGAATCCAAGTATTGCTCTGAGAAACACTATTGATGAATGGATGCATCGAAATGAGGCAGCCAAACTTGATGTAGCCCGTAAATCCTTAATTTCTGAGAGTTCAGAAAGTGATATTTTGCAAGCACTTGAATATGTAGCAGAGATATGCCAGAGAAGTAGATCCAACAGGCATGTAGTGAGGAAGCTTGGATTGATAAGTTTGATCACCGACTTGTTGAAGAATAGCAGTACAAAAGTACGGCAAAAAGCATTGGAATGTCTTCGCTTTGTAGCAAAAGATGACAATGAAAACAAGGTGCTCTTTGTGAATCTAGTTTCTTTTAGTTTTCAACCTGTTGCTATTGTGTTTGTAATAACTCGGAATATTCTTTGCAGAATGAGATTGCTGTGGGGGATAACATTCGTACAATTGTGAAGTTCTTATCTCATGGGTACATCCAGGAGAAAGAACAGGCTGTCTCTCTCTTATATGAACTTTCGGAATATAAACCTCTTTCAGAAAAAATTGGCGGTGTGCCTGGAGCTATTCTTATACTTGTTGGCTTGTCAAGTAGTAAAGTAGAAAATTTGTTGACAATTGACAGAGCTGAGAAGACACTGGAGAATTTAGAGAGCTGTGAAAAGAATGTTAGACAGATGGCTGAAAATGGTAGGATGCAACCCCTTCTTCGGCTTCTCCTTGAAGGTATAATATATATGTTTTTCTTTTCTCAACAAAAGTGATTGTGTTTATTACATTTTGCAACAGAAAGGTAGTGTTATTCGCCACCCAATATTCTAGTTACTTTGCTTCTTGGTCGCATTTTTGTTTTCCTATATCCCTTTTGTTTCTCATTTTTGTCTCACAACCCATATTGAGTAGTCATTGTTCAGCACTATTTGGTTACATACGCATGAAAAAGTATATGCCAACTCCAATATGTAAAGCACCAAATTATCATGTGTGCAGAGCGATTATTCATGTTGTGATATTGTGCATTGACCGGCTAACTACCTTAGAATTCATGGTAGTAAGTTTTGAAGATAGGGGTAATCAGTGATGAGGTTGCTGCATGTCTAAGATGCACAATTTGCAAGCCATTGCTTAAATATACTCATATATAGCTTTGTTATTGTAGTATGCTTCAGTGTTTCGATGTCCCATACTGGTTTCTATAGGTTCTCTCTAGCATCAGCTATTTAGGTCCAATTCACATCTATCTAGTACTACCTTGGGCTGAGTAAGCACAGGCTGGTAATATGTAGGCCTTGGAGGATTTCTCATTTAAGCATGTGTGGTAGTAAGTGCATGCATTGTATATGGTTTCCCATATTATTGGAATATTTTTTTTGACAGGAATATTATTGGAATATTACAAATCTTCTCTACTTGTTACAAATGATTTTTATTATTCAATGTTCTCTCTTGTGTGCTTTTGTATTCAACAGTTCATTGCTTCTTGTGTGCTCTTGTATTCAACTGTGCATTGCTTCTTGTGGTGCTTTTGCAGGTTCACCTGATACACAGTTATCCATGGCTGCATATCTCGGGGAGCTTGTTTTAAGCAACGATGTGAAGGTATTTGTGGCACAAACAGCAGGCTCCGCACTGGTCAATATCATGAAAAGTGGGAACAGGGAGGCCAGAGAAGCAGCTCTGAAGGCATTGAACCAGATTTCATCTTACGATACCAGTGCGAAGATATTAATTGAAGCAGGTATCCTTCCACCTCTCATCACAGACCTCTTCACCGTTGGCAGTAACCAGCTTCCAATGAGGTTGAAGGAGGTATCAGCAACTATTCTTGCAAATGTTGTGGCATCAGGTGCAAGTTTTGAGTCCATTCCACTTGATCAGAACCATCAGACCTTGGTGTCAGAAGACATTGTACACAATCTGCTTCATCTCATCAGCAACACAGGACCTGCAATCGAGTGCAAGCTACTCCAGGTCTTAGTTGGTCTTACCAGTTCTTCTACAACTGTCCAAAACATAGTTGATGCCATCAAAAGCTCAGGTGCTACTGTCAGCTTGATTCAGTTTGTTGAAGCACCACAAAGAGAGGTTCGCATGGCTTCCATCAAACTCTTGAATAAAATATCACCTTGTATGGGTCAAGAACTGGCTGACGCTTTTCGTGGAAATTTTAGTCAACTCAGTAGCTTGGTCAGGGTCATTGCCGACAACAATGGTATTTCTGAGGAGCAAGCAGCAGCCGCTGGCCTCATAGCTGATCTTCCTCTGCAGGACTCGGTGCTCACCAGGCGTCTTCTTCAAGATGGGGCCTTTGCCATAATCATATCAAAAGTGACAATGATCCGACATGGGGAGATTCGTGGGGGCCGTTTCGTCAACCCTTTTATTGAAGGTCTAGTTAGGGTCGTCTCCCGGATCACATTTATCTTGGATGATGATCCAGATATTATTGCTGTTGCTCGTGAATACAATCTCAGTGCACTCTTCACTGATCTGCTTCAGATGAATGGTCACGAAAATGTACAGATTGTCTCAGGTACTGCCCTACAAAATCTCTCACTCCAGTCTAAGCATCTAACAAAGATACTGCCAGCTCCCAACCCAGGATTTTGTTTTTCAATATTCCCATGCCTCAATCAGAAGTCTGTAGCAACAGGGGTGTGCAGAGTTCACCATGGGATCTGTTCTGCAAGGGAGAGCTTCTGTCTCTTGGAAGGAAAGGCAGTGGAAAAATTGGTTGCTTGCTTGGATCACAACAATGAGAAAGTGGTTGAAGCTGCTCTAGCGGCATTGTCCACTTTATTGGAGGATGGAGTGGACATTGATCAAGGTGTCATGGTCTTGTGTGATGCTGAAGGGGTCAGACCAATTCTTGATGTATTGTGTGAGAATCGGACTGAGGAACTGAGGCAGCGAGCTGTGTGGGCTGTGGAGAGGATCCTGAGGATGGATGAAATAGCTTATGAGATCTCGGGAAACCAAAATGTTGGTACAGCCTTAGTTGAAGCTTTCAGGCATGGTGACTACAGGACAAGACAAATTGCAGAGCGAGCACTGAAGCATGTAGATAAGCTGCCCAATTTCTCTGGGATATTTTCCAAGATTGGGGCACAATGACCATGTTACACAAAAGTAGGCCAGTTCTATTTTATACATCGATTGCAGATCCTTTTGAGTTGCAGAAGAACGTAGAGCTCAAATGTTTGTGCGTGCCAAATCCCAGGAAAATTGGACTGCGTTCCCAGCTTAATCTTGTCAGTTTTGCTGATTTCTGCTCTCCAAATAGTTCCCGAACCTATCAGATTGCTTGAATGGGAATCAAAGATATTGCCCGTGTTGTATAGTGTGGTGTATACTTTCTACCTGTAATCTTGTGTCTTATTCAGATTGGCCAGGTCCATAGCATGCTATATTTCCTGTGTTCATACAATAATTACACTTAAGCCCCAGCTTGGGTTGGGAAAAAAGAAGGGAAGTCTTCCATTAAGAAATTTTGCAGTTTTCTTCGTTCTATTTATTGCTTGTTGAGTGCGAGTGTTTAGTTGCTACATTAAAACTACATTATGATTTTGTGTGGTTTATGTTTGTGTAACATCCCATTTCTTGTGCTCGAGGGACTACGGAGAAAGAGGGAAAAAAAAGGTCTGTGCCGGGCTGTGACAAGTTAGGATCCTATCGTGCTGTAGCTGCCGCTATATAGATAGCTGTTGCTGCCCCCCCCCCCCACGCGCTGCACCGCTGCTCCCCCCCACCCCCACCCACCCCATACACGCATGCATTACTACATAAAAACTTATTACAGACGGTTCAAAAACCTAATCACTGATGATTTTGTGAACCGTTTGTAAACATATATAAGTGATAAGGACATATTATAGACGGTTTTCGAACCGTCAGTGAAAATTAACATCAGAGATGGTTTGTGATGATCGTCTTTGATGACACATCATCACAGACAATTCTATCCTATAACCGCTTGTGATATTCCACAATCACAGACGGTTCTAGCTACGAACGTCTGCAATAGTCCATCACAGACGGTTCGTAGCTAGAACCGTTTGTGATATTGCATCATCTCAGACGGTTGTAGCTAAGAACCGTCTGTGATGATGGTTTGTATTTTTGAAGATTTTTTAATTTAATTGGCTAGCCGCAGGAAATGCTAGCCATATCCTCTGAAACAAAATAGATTATAGAGTTTACATCATAAGTATATTATTAAGACATACATTTCAGAAATCAACTGAGATTATATATTACACACTATGTACAACACATCCATGTCAGAAATCAATTTAGATATATTAACCAATTGAATCCATAACTATAACTCACAAATTCACAGTACAATGTTCACAAACTAACTCAAGTGGTAACTAACAAATTCACAACTCATCAGGTGAGGTTGAGTGGCATTCGCCTTTTGGATTTATGACCTCACGCATCAAGAAGGCATAGAGTTATCCTCGAATTCTTATCAGGTCAGCCTGTTCCAACACAGATTCAGCACGTTTTCAAGCCTGTCGATGGGAAGAGTAAAGTATTGCATGTATATAAATTGATAAGTGGAAACAATTATTGCAAGATTGATAAACCTCTATGACATTGGTATTCTTTGCACCAATGAGGATTTGCATGTTGTGGCAAACGTAGAATCCACATTCGTTAGTGGCTTTTGGCTGCTGGTGGCACTGCTAAAATATAATTGGTTAGTTCCGGAGGTATTATTATGGAGTGTGAATAATTATTGTGTACTAGCGGATACCAAAAACTTATGAACGTGCTTCAGCTGCGATGAGTCCTTGTGTGGCCCTCCACAAGCTCTGTAGACATTGAACGACGTCTCGAGTAATTTTGCAATATGCATCAAGTCGTAGGTGCCGCCGTTTTTGGAATCAAGGTAAATTACTCAGTTCTGTCTTGGTATAATTACAAGTAGAACCCAGTGAAGCCTACACAGGTATGTCGCCATGGTCATTCAACTTAACTTTGAGCTGCGTATAAAGTACAAATCAACAAGTATAGCAATTGGATGAAGCACTTACCCCGGGTTGTGGGGTAAAAGTATGATTTTTTCTCATTGAGCCAGCAATGCTTTTTCCACGTACTCATGGACAACTCGTAAATTTTCATCCATGGTTTGCTTGGACACTATGTGTAAGTCGAGGAAACCCACTGGTTCTTTCTCTTTTTGTTTCTTCAATGATCATGTATCGATATATACAAAAGCAAGGATTATATATATATATAAATATGACATTTATCGGTATAACACGAATATAGACCGTGATTGCACACACTTACAATATCCAGCATCTGATGAGTGAGGTGTCGAGGTTGTAGAGATCGTACATGTCGTTGAAGTTGACCACGAAGAAACCCCCCAAAAACTGGTAGAAGAAATGCTCCTCCTTGAAGCTGATCGAGATACCTGTTGTGCCACCGACTTGTTGGTTTGTTTCATGCACTAATTTTGCAATCTAACACAGGCTATTGTAAGCATCTGTTGGCGCTCTACTGGTATGAACGGTTGTCTTAGCTTGAATTGCCGTGCAAATAGAGCCAACGAAAAGTCATGGGCCTCCGTGGTCCACTTCGATTTGACCTTGTCGCCACTTCACTATCTATCATAGGTCATCTTCACGGGAGATGACTGGGCTCGAAGTAAAGTACCGGCCTGTGCCTTACAGGACACGGTAGCCGATTTGGTGGCCTACTTCGGTGCAACACGTGGCTCCGGTAGTGCTGGTAGCTCTGGCGCAGTAGGTTGCTCATGTTGTGCATGTAGTTTCGGTGCTACAGGACGGTCGTCGAAGGAGATGTCCCTCTTGGGCCACTGGACGAATGTGCCAATGGCATTCCCTAGTGTCACGATCTCGTCGTTTGGGGGCATCTCTAGTGTGACGGCCTTGCAAATTTCATGTACACCATCGACATGGACCTTCGCATAGCCCAGAGCTACCATGCGACCGTGTACAATCATCCCTAGACCGGATGGCTACGCACGCCCCTAAGCACCTTGCAGGGGAACAGAGTCGTTGGCAAGCCTCACTTAGAAATTACACGGTGTGGCTATCTACATAAGGGTACACAATTAACTAACACGTCTAACAGGTCTATCTAAAGAGCATTGCAGACATGTATATTACCCGGATGTCATCGACAGAAAATTTGGCATCGTTCACATCTGTCTCAGGGGCGAACGTGCAGCTGCTTCGACGGTTAGTTGGGCTGAATTGCGTCTATGCGTTTGGGGCTTGCACGTTCCGTACGTGCCTCTCTACATCCACTCTTTGCTCTATCCTTTCGTCAAAGCTTCCTAGCTCATCATCGAATTGCGTTCTCAGCCTTTCCTAAACCCTTTCCTCCATGAGTGCTACTAGCTGTTCCTCGCGCTCGGCTTTGCTTCTATTCCTACTTCGGTATGTGTTGGAGTCTTGTGGGAATCCCATTTTCTAGGAACAAAAACATCTTTGCCTCGCATGCGACCCGGGTGCTCTTTGTTTCCCAAGGCCGTGGAGAGTATATCTTTCTCTCTGTCTGCCTGGAAATAGCCCTGGGAAGATTCTGTACTCAATGCTATCTGCATCCAAGATCCCAACATGTTATTTCAGTTATGAAGTTATATATGGACTAATTACATACTATGTAGTTCGATATATTACTAGGCGTTAGGACACTTCCTCATCTGCGGGGTTGGCAAAGGACACGCCGCTTGAAGACGTGGGATGTGACCTCCCTCTTACCCAGTTTCGAGTACGCGGGTCTAAGATCGAGACAAATGGCGGCAAGGCCATCTTCTGGATTGCCTCGTCGTCCTCCTTTCTCCATTACACGATCTTACCTGCGTACTCAGTGGTACCAAATCTGTGCGGGTGGATGTTTTTTGCCTGGATGGTCTTGTGCGCTGCACTTTGACGCACGAATTCTTCTGTCGTCTTCATCTCAATAAATTATTCCCACACGTCTTCAATGAACCCGTACTTCTGGAAGGGAGTTATTTTCTTATTCACGTAATTACTGACAAGGGTGCTCTTGAAGTTCTTCCACGCCTTTCCCGCCACTAGCAACACATACCGTCACAGTGCATGCATGGCATCTTCTGGGAGCTCGAACAATGCGAAAATTTCTGTCACTAGGCTGTGCGCTCCTTATCTATCAGTGACTTTCATGATGGATAGGTGATGGGGACCCATTCCCATCTAACTATCCTACACAATGTCCAAAATACTGCCGCTGCCTTAGGAGGTGCGGTAGGGGCCCCATCCTACGGATCGATCGCCGTGATGGTATATCGGCTCTAGGGCCTTTTACTTAGTCCTCTTGGATTGCGCCTTGGTTTTCCTATGTTTGGCTCATCAAATCCATTCGGCGACGAGGAATGAGGGGACATCATCTTCTTTTTAACTAGATTGTGTTAGATCTTCAAATATCAGGCAAGTTGGTAAATCAACAATTCACAGATGATGGTAGAAAAGGTAAGAAAGTAAATTTAAGAGTATTGTCTGGCCCCTTTGTAAGATAGTAAAGAGTATGAAATAACCAATGTAAAGCTAGAAGACATGTGTAAAGCAACTTTGATATAAATAAAATGGCAAGACTATAAAGAGTGTAATCAGTATATGGCCTGCTTCTGATCTATGGCAAGATAGTAAAGACTGTAATCAGGATATGGCAAGATAGTAACGACAGTAAAGAATAAGGAATGTTATCTTCAAACATCACACATTCACATAAGACATAATGGCACTTCCAGAAATATGGAAGTACACAACACAAATCCTAAGGGCAATGCAAAAAAGCTATATGCAAGATGATCACCTAATATTTAACCTTGAGCTCAGGTTTAAAAATGCGAACAGAGAACAAGCCATGCATTATCTTAAAACAATGACGTGCAAGGTAGAGCATGAGTGATCCCTCATAATGCAGTACATATATACATCCATCTCCAGGTCACCTAATCACAGTTAAAAGAACATGACAGGAATCAATTTTGTTGGCCCTGTTATGCCCAGTCTCATGGTAAATGGATATATGATGTTTTCAAAATGAGGAAACAACTTTTGTAAGTTATAGGGGTGCTGCTGCCCATTTGTCATGTTATTCTTCTATGGGTACAGGTGCACCCTTCTCAGTAATATTATGACTTCTTGACAAGCCAACACTATGATTCTATGAGATGTGTTTACTGTTTGCTAGCTATATGTTTTACGTCAGAATCATATAATGTACATAATTGCTAAAGGATAATTTGTTTTGTGTTTTATATGGGGCATTGCTTCTGGTACATGATGCAGAAGAAACAACTATTGTGTGACGAAGAATATGGTTGCTGTCATTGGGCAAAGCATCAGAATACATACAAAATAGGACAGAATATATTTGCTCTTTACAAATAACTAGCTCGAGTTAACGTCACGTAAAGAAGGTGATACTAACCATAGTATAGTTTTTGGTGGCAACTTACCTGATGAAAGATAAGAAATGGGTATTTTCAGTGTAGCAATAGCCAGCCAATTAATTGAATTGCTTAGGAGAGAACTGACATCCAAAAGAGTTCTGCATGATTATAATACTACTGTATCACTGGTTGACTTGTGTTATTTGCTGTAGAAAATGCTCCACAGCAATTTCTCACATTATGGATTCTATCTAGAGATTATCATCTTATTCTTAGCATACTGGCAAGTATATGAGAAACTATATAGAAATTTTCACGCTGACAGTACCCCTCCAAGCAAAATACCCTAATCAATCAAGGACCTCTACAACGTATTTCAGTACTTGCACCATGATGTGGAAACTACGCATAGCTAGTAAGTTGGTAAGGATAACAGATGACAAGGACAACCATCTTCACTGTATTTTGGAAATTTCCTGCCGCATATAAGAAATTTATTAGAAGCCTTTGAGGAACAGATGAAGAACTTACTAAGTGTAAGTGGAATGAGGTGGCATGGGACGAGGCGGCCGCCGCGCACGACGAAGCCGGCCGGGCTTGGGTGGAGGTCGCGGGAAGACTCAATTGCAGCAGGAGGTGGGCAAAGAGGCGGAGGGCGATGCATGCAGAGGCGGGCGACACTACCGCCAAGGGGGATGGGGCCGGCTAGGGTTAGGGTTAGGGCCAGGGGAAGGGGGTAGGGTTAGGGCACTGGGGCAGGGCGTTGCCGAGGGGGAGGTCGCCGCTGATGGGGGAGGGCACGGGGGAGGTCGCCACCGAGGGGGTGAGGGAAAAAGACTTGGGCGCTGGTGATCAAGCCGGCCCAAGGCTAAATGCTTTGCGAGACCATCACAGACGGTTTTGGGCCTAAACTGTCTATGATGATCTCATTACAGATGGTTTAGGCCCAGAACCATCTGTGATGAGGGCTTTCTCACAGATGGTTTTAGCCTAAACCGTCTATGATGATCTCATTACGGATGGTTTAGGCCCAGAACCATCTGTGATGAGGGCTTTTTCACAGATGGTTCTAGGCCTAAACCGTCTATGATGATCTCATTACGGATGGTTTAGGCCCAGAACCATCTGTGATGAGGGCTTTTTCACAGATGGTTCTGGGCCTAAACCGTCTGTGATGAGATCATCACATATGATTTTGGCCTAGAACCATCTGTGATGAGGGTCTTTTTTTTAATTTTGGTCACAGCTTATCATCAGAAGCATTCGTTGCGATATGAGTACTCATTTGGGAGCTAAAAGCCTTTGAGGATTTACCAAAGTTCCTATTTCTTGGTCATACTTTCTGGTTTTTGTTCACATGTTGCAAATCTAGAGTCTAGACAAGTATCATTTACTTTCTGGTTTCTGTTCACATGTTGTCACTCTAACTTAAACATATGCATTAGACACAAGTTCAACCTAGCTTATTACAACACCGCTAACTTAAACATATCCATTAGACACAAGTTCACTTGAAGTGTTGCGACAGAAAACTTAAATTTCATATAACTATACAACATCAAGCTTTGTAGAATTCAACTTGCTTTCGGTTCTCGAAAAGGTCCATAGAACGTAACTACCATCGCCAAAACTGGGGATCGATCCATCTGCATGACGAAACAAGCAAGCAAATAATTCTATCCATCTGCATGATGAAACAAGCAAGCAAATAATTCTAAGAGAGGTAATTAATAAAACCAATTGTGTTGCTAGAAAGGGTAAATTAGTGCAGTTACCTTCTACAACATGTGTGCGGTTGTTGGGATTCATGTCCGTCATAACTCAACTTGCTTGTTCTTTTGAATAAAACTAGCCCTTCACGATGATCGATGTGTGTGTAGCTAGCTTCCCTAGGTTGTTCTTCCTGGACCGTTATGCCATTTTCGATAGGAGACAACTTGTCAAACTAATTGTATTCTTCCTCATCTACTACATTCTCAACTCTGATAATCGTCCTTTTTTCTTGAAGAACCACGTGGCACTTCTTGTTGGACGGGTCGGTTACATAGAGGACTTGAACAACTTGGTTAGCGAGTAAAAATAATTTGTCTTGGTATTCGACACATTCGAGGTCTACAGTAGTGACGCTGTACTTGTCAACCTTCACATTCTGCAGGTGAACCCAATGGCACTGAAATAACGAGATCTTGAATAGTATGTAGTTGAGCTCCCAAATTTTCTCAATAAACCTATAGTAGGAGCTCCTCGTCGACACAGCGGTATTGAGCGCATCTATACAAACGCCGTTGTTCTGGTTTGTGCTCTACATTTCCTAATCTCTCGTGTAAAATGTGTACCCATTTAAATCGTATCCTTTCCATGTTACAACTGTAAATGTTGGCCTTTCTACCAACTATGTCAACATATCACCTGACGAGCTTCCAGTGATGGGTTGTCCTCCTTCAACCATCTTTTGAACTGAAGATTATGCTGTCCGATGATCCAAGACTCATATCGCGATAGATTATCTTGCCGTAGCTAGTTCTTGTGCTCGTCGATATACGGGGACACTACAGCCATGTGTTGTAAAACCGTGAAATAGGCATTAGCACACGCAACCAGATCAGGTATGATTGCTTTCCTTCCGATGGCCCCGATACCTTGGAGCCTCACCTCATGGCGGGATTGAGGTACACCCAGGGTTCCAAATCTCACCGAATTTCGGCAAAATTTTGGATTTCGGGCCTCCACAAAATCTAGACTACAGGCCAAATAGAAAATATTTGAAATTGCTACAGTAATTTCACTTTTTACGGCGAAATTTCATGTTTTTGGTCGGTTTCTAAACTTTTAGGGCCGGATTTGGTCCAATAACCCTTAGGAAAGTCATCTCCTATGGAAATTTATTGAAAAACCAAATTTTTGAGACATTTTAAAATTTTGGCAGAAACACTGCCAGATTTTTATAAAATTGTACAAGATTGATAATGGGTTGAAAATTTTATGGTACTATCTTTAGTAGTTTACAATCATACATAAATTTTTTAAAATAATTTAACATCATTAGTTATCCTTAAAAAATCAAAAACAGAATGAACATAATTGGGACAGTTACATTGTCGGAATTTTATAAATTTTCTTGAGTGTGATTATGATCTAAAATTTTTGTGAGAGATTAATAATTGCCTCAGTAACATTATATAAATTGGTCAAAAAATTTCAACTTTGTCTTTTTGGTCAATCAAATCTATGTAAGCATTGAACTTCATTTGTTATATTATATTTCAAAAATAAAAAAGAGAAGAACATAAATGGTACTGTGCCTTGTAAGAGTTTTATAAATTTACTAGAGTGTGATCATGATTCAAAATGTTTATGAGATATTAATCACTTCCTTATCACCCTTCTATAAAATGTTCAAAAATTTTAAATTTTTTTTATTGCTAAAGCAAATCTATGTATTGATCATGAGGTTTTTATCAGGATATAGCCCTATCTGAATTTTTAAACATTATTTGAGGATGATCATCATCTAAAACTTTTAAAAAAACATTAATGTTACATCAGGACCATCCAAAAAAAATTTCAAATGTTTTTAACATGGTTTAAATAATTTTTCATTTTGTTCAAGTTTGCTGGTAAGCCTTTTAACAGGGCAGTAGTATTGTTCGAATTTTTAAAAATTCATGAAGTTTGATTATCATCTGAAAATTTTATGAGAAGATTAGAGATGCATCATAACCATGAAAAATTTCAAAAGTTTATAATGTGGTTTGAACCATTTTGCATTCCGTTCAAAATTGCCAGTCAGCGTTTTATCAGGATAGTAGCAATGTTTGAATTTTTAAAAATTCCACAGACTTCAGAATTATTTGAAAGTTTTATGGAAATATCACCTATATGTCAGGACTCTGCAAAAAATTTTCAAAATTGTTCGAAATCATTTGAGCCACTTTTCTTCCATTGCAAAAATGCCAAAATTTCGGGTATTTCGCCCGAAATTTTGGGATTTCTCGGTGAATTTCGGGATTTCTCGGTAGCAAACGGACTGGATTTGAATTTCGGACGAGATTTGTCCGAAATACCGAGATTTCGTCGAAATTTCATCATCCGGTCCCAGCCGATATTTTATCCGAAAACGAAATTTGAATCCTTGGGTACACCTATCGATTCGACCTAAACCATTTAATCCAACCAAAATTCAACGACCTCTTCAGTTGCATAACCGTCGACAATGCTACCCTTCAGTCGAGATTGATTGCGTACGTCGGACTTGAGAATTCACATGTACCTCTCGAACGGGTACATGCTATGTAGGAACACGGGCCTGTACATCTTTATTTCCCTCACAAGGTGAACAATAAGATGTACCACGATATCAAAAACAACGAAGAGAAATACATCTCAAGATTACATAGAGTCATCACCACCTCGGCCTGTAGAGCATCTAGTCCTTCGGGATCGATGACCTTCTGAGCAATTGTGTTAAAGAAAAATAACACAGCCTTGTGGTTGTCTCCCAGACCGAGCAAAATACTTCTAATTGCGATAGGGAGCATTTGTGTAATAAGCACATGGCAATCATGAGATTTCATGCTAGTTAAGTTCAAATCCTGCATCGAAACAAGTCTCTTCATGTTGGAGGAGTAACCGGACGAAACTTTCACCCCATGCAAGCACTAGCACAGTTCAGTTCTCTCGGCCTTGGACAGAGTGTAACAAATAGGTTCACAATATGTTTGGCCTTTATCGGTCTTTTTCGGTGCTAAGTCAGGTCTAATGCCTATATCGATCAAGTCAAGCCATGCATTGATACCGTCCTTTATTTTTTCCTTAATGTTCAGTAAGAGACCAATCAAGCTATCACATACATTCTTCTCTACGTGCATGATATCGATGCAGTTCCAAACTTCTAGGTACTCCCAATAAGGTAGGCTCCAAAATATTAATCTCTTCTTCCACATGATCTTCTCACGGGTCCTCGATTTACGTCCCTTTCTAAGTGCAATATCAAAGTTCTTAACCATATCATGAACATCTGTCCCTCTTAAAGGGTTTGGAGCTAAAACGTCTTCGTTCGTTCCGTCGAATTGTTTCTTCATCTTGCGGTATGGGTGATTCCTCTGAAGGAACCTATGGTGATGCATGTACACGGTTTTACACGAGTGATTCAGCCATACACTCTTGGTATCATCTAAGCAGTGAGTACAAGTTTTGACTCCTTTTGTACTCTAGCTCGACAGGTTAGCAAGGGTAGGATAATCATTTATGGTGCAGAACAACAGACAGTGCAAAGTGAAGTACTCTCATTTGTGAGCATCCCATACTTGTACCCCAGGAGCCCATAGTGTTTTTAGATCTTCCACCATTGGTGCTAGGTACACATCAATATCATTTCCAGGTTGCTTCGTGCCTTGGATAAGTATAGACAATAAAATATATTTTCGCTTCATAGACAACCACAGAGGAAGTTTGTAGATACACAGATTCACGGATCAAGTGCTATGACGACTGCTCATGTTACTAAAAGGATTCATTCCATCTGTACTCAATCCAAACTTATATTCCTCAGATCCACAGCGAATTCTTGAAACCTTCTATCAATGTTTCTCAACTGGGTTGAATCAGCAGGGTGCCTTAGCATTCCATCGTTCTTACGCTCATCTAAGTGTCACTGAAGCAGTTTTGCCTCCTTTGGGTTCGCAAATAAGTGCTTTAAATGGGGAATTACAGGCAGATACCATACCACCTTAGCATGAGGTCCTTTCTTCACCTCGATGCCCTTGTTGTCATCATCTGATTGATCTTTACACTTGTATCAAGATGTGTTGCACACTGGACATACATGCAAGTTTGCGTACTCTTTGCAATAGAGGATACAGTCGTTCGGACATGCATGTATTCTTTCTACTTCTATTCCCAAGGGACAAAGAACCTTCTTGGATTTGTAGGTGGTTGTCAGCAACTTATTTCCCTCAGGAAGCATGTCCGCTAATAGACCTAATAGAGCCGTGAAACTTGTCGGACCAATTGTTACTTGCCTTTAATTTCAGTAGTTAAAGAACGGACGACAACCTTATGTATTTGGACTTGTAGCCCCAGAACAAAGGTTTCTCTGAGTCGTCCATCAAGCCCCATAATTTTTCATACTATCGCTCATCACGGTTCCCTCCTGCATTGCGCAACATCTGATCCAGATTGTCATCGTGAAACATATCCTCATCGAAAGCACAATCGATATCATCCGGCGTATCGTTGACTTCATCGACGTTGTTAATACTACTTACTTCCTGTATAATCTGCTCTTCATCGTGACTGGTCCAACATGTATACCCCTTTTAAAACCCCTTAGAATCAATTGTGCTTCGATCTGCGCTGAGTTTTGAAACATTCTCAGATTCTCATAGTCAATGCATGGACAAGGCATAAATTGTACCACCTTGTTCAACATATCCTCTTCTGCAACTCTTCTAAAAGAAGAGACGCCATTAATGTACTCGGCACTCGCACGGTTCTCAGCGTATATTCAGCATTGGTCCATCTACGCTACATATATAACAATATGTGTTAAATAATGAATTAAGTACACTAGGAGTGCACATGCACACATTCTGAAATTGGAGCACAAATTAACTAGCTAAAACCTTGTCCTAAATCATAAACCATGCTAGATCTAAAGAACAAATGGATCTACAATATTCTACATATAAGCTACATTTAAACTTGTCAATTAATCTATATAGCTCATTACATCACAAAGAACAAATATATATATATATATATATATGTATATATATATATATGTATATATGTATATGTAAGCTACATTTAAACTTAGCATCTTCAATTCTCTCTTTACATAGGTAGTTACGTCTTGAGTATAATGCAATTAGAACCAATTACTACTTTAGATAACAAAGAATAAATGGATCTACACCAAGCTAGATCAAAACCATCTTCAATTCCCTCTTTACCAAGTTTCGGGACCCGGATTAGCAAATCCGAAACCCTCTGTGTATACTGCACTAGTCCAGGATCACGCTAGTGCACACAGTGGAAACATAGATGAAATATCATTCCATACAACGAATTAACTAAGAAGAAGCAAATTATTATTGAATAAAGCAAACGACCTTATGGTCAATGTTTACACCATTATGCCTTAAGGGCTTAAGAAACAAATACTATTGCAGCGGAAAATATAACTTGAACCATTCGACATGCCACAGGCAATCGTCTGGGGAACGCCTTCCTAATCCACGTAGTCTTCATAGAATTCCTCTTCATGATATTCATTATCTCCTTCAGCAATTGATCAACAAGGGCATAAAGCCGTGAGTACAAAGGTACTCAGCAAGCCGTAGGGAATTGATGCAATATATTCATGCACAGCTTGACAAGGATGGCTATATGTTTCATTTGCGTAAAGCAAGAATTTGAATTGAAATACAATAAATAGATTGAAAGCATATTTGTAAAAAGGTAAATAAATGTTTGATAGATCAATGATAGACAACAAAACAACAGTGAACTCCCCGTTCACATCCCAACAATTCCACATTCCACTTTTTATGAAACACTCTATACCCCGTGTGAAATTCCCGGGCTTGTCCATAACCGCGGACGCGGCTATTCGAATAGTTTTACACTCTGCAGAGGTTGTACAACTTTACCCAGAAGACATGACCATCTCTTTGCGCAATCGATAATAACACACTGCCTTTGGTGTGTCGCAGAGATATCATGACAAAGCCTTTACAATGCACTGTCTAAACTTGGTACTGCCCACTAAGGTTTCGCCCGTTAGGGCCCCCTCTTGCGCCTTGCGAATCTACCCGTCCATCCCGGAACCCACACCACCAACTGGCAGTACTCAAGACTAGACATTGCAAATTAATCAGCTAGGTCTGTCCCATTCCAGACATGTGGTAGTACGGTTAGGACCAGTTCAATGGTGCACAAGATTAAGTCCTTAAGTTGTCTCAGGCAAGACATCCACATCCCAATGTGCTAGAAAGCACCCCCTTTACTTCACGACCACTTACCCGAGGGAAAACAATTCGTTAACCAAGACCAATGGCAAACCCCGCCATGGTACAACAAGTTTTACAATAGTGGCTACCGGCCACGATTCAATATCTCATTAAGTCAAGATTAACATTATTCAACATGTGACATGAATCTCAACGTATATGTAAGCATGTCTAAGCATAGCTACGATAACCCAATGTTGGTATAATGATTATGTCCAACTAGTAATGTCCCAACCTAGGTTTAACAATGGATACATGGCATACAACGAATCAAGGTGGCATAATATCAACTAGGTATACATCTACTCCCATTAAATAAACATTGATACGTAAATAGCATGCAAGTGTATAAAATAAATTACTTTGCAAACATATGATCAATATGATCAAAGGTTACGACTTGCCTTGCTGATCTAGTGCTGAATCTTGGTCTTCGAAGTCTTCGTTCGCTCCTCGAATTAGCGTCACCGAAAAGAAAGCAACGAAACCAAATAAATACAAAACAGAGACTCAAACAAGCTCAAAACTGAAAATAAATGGCTCTGGAAGATAGATCTTGATTTTAGAAAAATTTAGAAACTTGAATCGCCTCAATTGGAGTTCGTATGAGCGAGAACGGGCTTCTGGAAAATTAAATCAGAGAAAAAGGCTGAAAATCAGATATTCAGAATTTCTGGATTTATTTTTGTACTGGAAAAGTGATTTATTGCGCAACGCTGACGTCAGCCGGCTCACGGTGGACTCGGTCCACGGGCGCTTTCGGTTCACCGTGCACCGGTGCACGGCCGACGTCGGCGCTGCGTCGATGACTGTGGCGCGTGGTCGACGGTGGCGGCCGACGCGGGCGCCGACGCAATGGTTAAACGGACGGGCCACGCGTCATTCATCTGGCGGAGGCCGATCGAACGCCGAAGCGGGCGCGGCGAAGCGATAACGCTGCACGATCCGGCGCGTCCGTAGGGATCGGACGGCGAGCGCAATCGCCGAGATCGACGGCGAGGCGGTGGCGCGGCTTACGAGGCGAGGAAGACGGACCGGCAAACGCGAAGGTGGCGAATCGAGGCGCGGGGCAAGGCGGAGCGGGGAGGGGGAGACGTGGGGAACTCGGGGAGACCAACGGCGACGGCGGAGGAGCACCGGCGGCGAAGAGAAAGACGGCGGAAGGCTCGGGCACGGTGGAGGAACTTCGGCGAGGGCGCACGGGGCAACGGCGGCGCTACGGACGGCGAGAAAGGGGGCAAAAGAAGCGGCGCGGAGAGGCGATCCTTGGGAGGCGGTTTGGCGGCGCTTAAATAGCTCGGGAGGCGTGTTCGACCAGTCCGAGAAAGGCGTCGGGCGCGTGGACTCGAAGCGGCGGCGCTTAGGTTTTCATGGGCGGGCATACCGGCCTATTGGCCGAGGCGACGCAGAGCGGCCGGGCGAGGCACCGGGCCGAGCGGGCGGGAGCGATTTGGCCGAGCCGAAGGGAAAAGAGTGGGCGTGCAACGGCTGGAAAGGATTCGGCCCGACAGCGTTTTGAAAATTAAAAACATTTTTCGATTTTAAATAATTCCAGAAATCCGAATAAAACCAAATAAATTCAAATAAATGTCAAATAAATTCAGAAAAATCCCCAAAAATATAGAAAAATTCCTTGGAGCACAAGGAACCCAACTAAAACTGAAATTCTTTAGTTTGATGAATAGTTAGTCAAATTAAATCCTTTCATTAATAGAAAATTCAGATTAAACTGTAATTAATTCAAGTAAAATACAAATGGTTAAATTTTGAAATCAAACATTCCAAATCTCAAATTTTGGGATGTTACACCAAGCTAGATCTTGAATATAATATAATGCAATTAGAACCAATTACTAACCTTAGATCACCTTAGCATCTTCAATTCTCTCTTTACCTAACAAGCTACATCTTGAGTATAATGCAATTAGAACCAATTACTACTTTAGATCACAAAGAACAAATGGATCTATACCAACCTAGATCTAAACCATTTTCAATTCCATCTTTACCAAGCTAGATCTTGAATATAATGCAAATTAGAATCAATTACTAACCTTAGATCACCTTAGCATCTTCAATTCTCTCTTTACCTAGCTAGCTACATCTTGAGTATAATGCAATTAGAACCAATTACTACTTTATATCATAAAGAACAAATGGATCTACACCAAGCTAGATCTAAACCATCTTCAATTCCCTCTTTACCAAGCTAGATCTTGAATATAATACAAATTAGAACAAATTACTAAATTTAGATCAGCTGGAACAAAAGGATCTACAATCACACTTCCAAATCCACGGTCTCCTTTCACCAGATCGCCTCTCAATCGCAACCACCTTAAAAATAGCTCAGGAAACCCTAAAAACCCTAGGAGGTCGGGGCTCTCTGAACTTATTTCTAGGAAAAGCTTATCACAGACGGTTTTTGGTTAAAATCGTCTGTGATGAGTATAGTGTCATCAAAAACGTTCGTGATGAGGCCTACATCACTGATGGTTTTAGCCAAAAACTGTTAGTGATAACAATGGAACTCATCACTGATTCTTTTTGAAAAAAAACCGTTAGTGATGATCAATCGTCATAGACGTTTTTTGAAAACCGTCAGTGATGAGGGGTCTAATATGAGTCCTTTTGTAATAGTGATGGCTGCATGCAGCCCTTGCTGCGTGGTGGTGCTGTTGCATGCTACTGCAGTTTGCGTCATGCCACTGCCGCGTGCTGCGGGGTTGGGAGTAGCTGGACAGAGAAAGGAAGGAAGGAGACGATGGAGAAGGAAGTTGACGTACTTGCCGTGTCTCCGACATTCGTATATAGGATAATGACTAACGAGCCAAACCTTGTTCTATGGCCGATTCTAATTTATATAGGTCTTAGAGTGGAAATTATTGGATTAGATGCATTTTAGTTGAGGATAGAAGTTGTAGAAACCATAGGTATTAGATTGATTCCGTAGCCAGTGGTTTTAGTGCAGTTTCGGGCACTTTTAGTGGTTAATATGCAAATTTTATATACTTGAGAATTGTAGATAATTTTCTTAGCTTTCCACAGAGTATCTAATCACGTAATTTAGTTGGAAGATTGAATGATATGGATTTTGTGTCTTCTGTCGGGTAAATCATCAAAGTATTGTGGTAAAACCTTGATTAAAATCATTATGTAGATTAATTAAGGTTTTTTCTCTGCATGAAAGTTATAAATAATTTCTTAAGCTTTTCAATAGAGTGCTATAGTACTAAATTTGGATGACTGGTTTGAAAGATATAGCACAAACTAGACTTATCTATTCTCCCAAGCATTCAAACGATCTTCAATGCAATCTTTAAAGTGCCCTCATAGGATGTATATTGAGATGGAGTTGACGAGTCATCAATTCAAATGCACCCCCATAGGGTCTGTATATAACTATACTCCTTAGAAATTAGTCGGTAGACACAGTTTTTTTCTTCCAAAATCTCCTTTTGAGTCGGATCATCCGACTTACTCAGATTATTCGGCTTAAACACTTTCAACAGTAAACAAATATAGCCATTATGCATAGTCAAATTGTCTAGGTCAGGTCAGATCATCCGACCCACTCAGATCATCCGGCATGTACAAAATATTAGGAGCACCTTAACTGCCAAATTGAATTGATCAATTATCCAACCTACTTGGATCATCCGAGTCATATTGAAAGTTCCAAAACATGTCCTCTCTTAAATGTATCTGACCCTTGCTCTGGGTTACTCGGATCATCCTAATCCACTAAAAATTCCAGCACATATTCTCCATAGAATTAATTTGATCAGTAGTATGACCCGCCTGAATCATCTGACCTCAATAGAAATTTTCAAGACAAGCTCTCTGTTGTATTGATATGATTGGTGGTCCACCCGGATCATCCGACTCCAAACTAAGATTTTCTGACCAACTTTATAATTTCACACCAATTCAAAATTTTGCATCCTCATTCGGTTTCTTGGCTTTCTCTGACAAGATATGAGCTAGAGATACCTAGTGGACATCACTAGTAACTACCCAAGTTCACCATGTTAGAGCTACTACCCTTGAACACCCTTTAATATTACAACCAAAATAAAAACCAAAGCTATTACTAAAATGATCAAAACTTGACTCATCGAATCATTTCTAGGCGCTTACTCTTCATGCGTTTCCATCAAATATGCCTTTTGGGGATCCATGAATACCAAGAGCTCCTAATATGCCAAAGTCAATCACTAACTCATCTTAAAACCTTGAAACATGGTTAGTCTTGACAATCAACTATCATTAATCACCAAAACACATAAACAACTAAAAATAGGGGTCTAAATGCTTATAAAAGGTGCTTTAACTTGCATATGAGTGCAAGTGTCTAGTTCTTAATTGTCTCATCTTTAAACAAACTGTTTATATGCTATAGAAAGGTGCTTTACCTTGCATATGAGTTCACATGTCCAATTCTTCTTGTTAAATATGTTGACTCATATCAAGCATTTTAGGATTCGGAAAGGTGTACTAGATGAATCCTACTAGGATTAGGTTTCCTAATCCTAATAGAAGAGGGATTCCTAATCCTAATAGGAGTAGGACTCCTATTTGCTTTGGTGGAGAACTAGAGAGGCTATATCAACCTAGGGAGTGGTCATTGAGAACCCAAGCAACCAAGAAGCCACAAGCCAACTCATCCAAAGCAAAAGGTGCACGAGAGGATTAGAGACTAGGTTATTCTTTAGCGCTAGATTCTTGTATAGGGAAAGGATCCGAGGGTCCCAAAATGTTCGAGAGGTTGTGGGAGGGCAACAATCCCTTGTACTCTTTTGAGGTTGTGCTTAAAGAATTTGCGATTGGTTTTGCCAAATCTTTCGCTCTCGTTGTAGTTGCTTCAATGTCGTTATTTTGGTTCTCTTTACGAGATTCATCTTCTTCGTTCTTAAGACTGTGCATGCTCGTGTCTTATCTCACAAAACTCTAATCCAATCTGGAGGCTGCTACGCATAACAAGGGCTATCATAGTATAGTAGTTCTCAATATTCTCATCTTTGAATAAACTGTTTATAGAAGCCTACATTAGACTTGTATAAAAGAAAGAATCATCAAGGTTAGCAGGACATACCTAATGCGATGATTACACACTGGATAATTGAGAAAAAGTGACAAAAGGAAGGAGATTGACACTTACCATGTCAGAACAAAATTGATGTTGTGATGGATGGAGGACATGAAATGATGATTAGGGGGTTGTTAATGGTCAACTACAAAATTTCCCCCAAAGAAACCAACCAAAATCTTTCTAGATCACAGAAGTACGAAACAAATGAATTTTCTAAGAAATTCACTTCTATGGTGGCACTACCGCCAACCAGGGGCGGTACTATGTGTGAACAGTAAAATTAGGGGAATGAACAGTGAAATCAACACGGCTTCAAAACCAAAATCGGTGTATCTTTTGATCGGATAATCCAAACCCCATGAAACTTTGTATGCACCTTCTTATGAGTTTCAGGAACCTATTCTAACCTTCAATCTCAAATATTGACATCGAATTTCTGACCTTTTTCAAATTTACCGAAGGTTTTAGCAAAACCGGGTCAAAATCCAAAACTTCACCCTGAGCTTGCTCATGGGGATTTGATGATCAAGATGATTATAGATAACCTCCCACATGTCACAACAAGCAAGAACACTGAAGAAATAGCTCTCAAACATGCAAGATCAAGATCTATCTCAAATCTTTCCTTCTCAAGCCAAAAACCGGTTTCTTGAGAAATCTCTTAATGATCATGTGAGAGCTTGCCTAGATGATTGATATATGATCTCCATAGGATATATCCATCAATCACTCATCCTTGGCAACACAAGATCAAGAGAAGAAGAAACCAAACAAGAAAGATCGAAAACATAAGAAGAGGGAAGATCAAAACAAGAGGCTAGTCTTGAGCATTAATTTTGATTTCATTCTAGATCAAGAAGGTTGATTACAAAGCCTCTCACCAGAGGGCAAAGCTCTCAAAGAGCACTCACACACAAAACAACAAAAATCTTGTGGAAACCCTAATTTTCTCTCAAGTTGTCTCCATGGGCTAAGTTATTCACCTCCCTCTACATCTTATATATAGGAGGCAACCCTAACCCTAAAACCTGGACACTCAATTGGATACCTGTAGCATCCCAATTCTTGCTTTTATTAATTTAATATTGCTATTTATGAATTTTGTGAATTTTTTGGAGTTTATTTAATATTTTTGAATTAGGCCTATTGTGAAATTTATTTAAATATTTGAAAGGTATAAATAATTTTTTTTCAAAAATATTTTATTCAAGTTCCAAATATCACAAAGTATTTCTGAGAATTTTTTTGGGATTTTTCTGATATTTTTAGTTTTTTATTCGAATTATTATATTTTTAATTATTTTAAATAAAAAAAGCTTTGAATAGCATTGGGCCCAAAGTCCGTGCTGGCCCAGCCCAATTCGGCTGAAGCCTAAGAGCCTTGAAGCCCTAGAAGGTGGAACGTCGGATCATGATCGGACGGATGGATAGGACTCAGAAACCCTAAAGTATGGTGACCGTTGGATCTTGACCGCATGGCACAGACCAATCGGAGTCGATGTGAACCCTAGCGCATTGCGGCAGTTAGTTTCATGAGTGGTTCGGATTGAGCTGCATCCGATGCATCGTGTCCATGGATCACGTCACGTGTGCGGTCGTGGTGTTTCATCCCGCGAGGCCGCCGTCGCGATGCTTCGGATTCGTAATCTACACAGAAGCCTAGGGCTTTAAAAGCTGCATTAGCCCCGTCCTGAGGTTCTCTAAGTTGCGCCACGTGTTTTGGTCCAAGCGTCGTTGCCTGAGTCACCGCGGTTGTCGCGCAAGCCCTTACTGGAGTTAGATTTGCGTGGATCTCATCGGATTTTGGGTCTCAATAGTCGCCAAGTGTATAGTCGAGTTCGCCAAGTTGAGCCGCCTTAGATCCGCAAGACAATGTTGCCGGGAAGTCGCCGAATTACCTCGTTGGTGGTCTTCGTCCCCAAGTCCGAAGAGCTTCACTGCCTTCCTTCACCTAGCCAAAGCTTCGCTGACATGTTGACATGGCCGTGGGGTGGTGCGTCGTGGCAGCCATGTGGTGCCAAGTCAGCGCTTCGTCAGCAAAAGGGGTTCGCGTGAGTGCACAGTCACTGCCACGTCAGTGGGCCCATGTGTCAATCGGCAAGTTAGGGGTGGATCGAGTCCACTGTAGACTCGGGTCGCACCGTGGTCCTGGTCCATGGACCGAGCCCACATGTTAGTGGGAGAAAGATTTTCATATTTGTTTTTATTTGGTGAAAATTGATTGTTAACGTCATGTTGGGTCATAAATCAGTTTTCCACTGGAAAAATAATTCATAAAATATAGATTTATTCTTTTTATATATTTTCTTTATTTTTGAATCTTTCGAGAGCCCGTTCTTCTTCATACGAGCTCTGATTAAGGCAATTCCAATTTCTCAAAATTTATAAAATTAAGATCTATTTAATTTTTGGAGTTTGTTTACTATCTTTTTTGTACTTTTTTGCTATTTTCTCTCGATTCGCGTAAACGTCGAAGTGCCCGGAATGATCGAGGGTGAATCGTTGACTCAAGAGCATGGTCCAGAGTAGGAACAAGAGCTTTTTAAAGGCAAGTTGTGCTTTAATCATGTTGAACCCATTTTTATAAATGCTATGTTGTTTCAATCTACTACATTATATTTTATGCTTAGAAATTTTTTCAATTAGTTTGGGATCTAGTTATTCAACCCAAAATGAGTATATCTACCTTGTTATTTGTATGCCATGATTATTTGTCACCCTAGGATGGTTCATTAGTAGTTGGCTGCTAATAGATGCCAACGTGGGTTGGTTAGATCGTATGTAGTTGCTTAGCCATGCTACATTAAACTCATGTCTTTTCACTACTACAGGAATATACATCGCAATCGGTTCATTTTTGTCATTACAATCAATTTTGGTGGTGATACAAAGTCATTAGACAATGATAAGAAGGCACTATCATAGTCGGTTTTCGCCTGATAGTTTAAATGGTCATCATAATCGGTTCTTTCTCAGAACTGATTGTGATGTGCTAATCATCACAATTGGTTCTGAGCAAGAACCAATTGTGATGTGGACCTCATCACAGTCAGTTCTGAGAAAGAACCAATTGTGATTAGAGCCACATCACAATTGGTTCTTTCTCAGAACTAATTTTGATGATGGACTCATCACAATCGGTTTTGAGAAAGAACCGATTGTGACAGCACATATTACACACAGTATATCACATTCACAATATATATCATAGATTACACACAGTATGCATATCACATTCACAATATATATAGAACACAAATATTTTACAATATACATCACATTCGTTCACAATGTAGAATAAAAACATATATACTTAACAGTCAGTACACATATCACATTCACATGATATAATATTGTTTACATATGGACTAGTAGGAGCCTGTTGGATCTCTAAACCTACCATTCTCCACTATAACTTCTGTCCAGTACCACTAGCATAAGTGGTCTCGTAATTTGTTGAGATCTTTGTGTTGTAAGCTCTTAAGGGGGATATCAATCTTCTGCAAAATAGAAATGAGTGCACTAATTTAAGTTTTAAAATTTGTATGTAAAAGGCTGTGTGTATTATGAATATACATATATCTTAGGGAAAAAGTGTGAACCGTTGACCACGACCAGCATGTGATGCATGACGTAGAAGCTGCACAAGTCGTCACTGCCCTGTTGATGACACTGTGAACAATGAAAATCAATTTAAGAGATGAAGAATAAATGTAAGAAAAAATTAATCCTATGCTACGCACTTGTACTTTGAAGTGCTTCCACTCCAGCTGGTCACCTCGTTTGTCATCGTGTGGCCCTCCTACATACATTGGAGAGATGCCATTGAGGTAAAGAAATGAACCTAGTTGAATACAGAAAGTGTTAGGTTAGAGGAAAATGTACTTACTTCTGCAAAACAAGCTTGATCGCGTAGTCCATCTGTCTCTTCTCGAGCGAGTTAAAAGTGTATACTTTGTTTTCACTTAGAGCGAGCACTTGTAGAACCCAATGGTTGCTTATTAAATGATATGCAGTGCAAGAAAATAAGTTCATATACGGTTTAAGTGTGTACAAGTAATTGAAGGGTAAAGTACTACTTTCTCCTCGTGGTATGGGAATAGAATGAAGTCTTTTTTCGACTCATCGTACAATGCCCGCTTGAAGTAGTTGGTAAGGAACTCCGATTGAAGCCTAGCCATGGTCGCAGACACAATCTCGAGGTCGACGAACCCAACTCGGTGTTGATCCGTCATGGCTCACTGCCTCATTATCCTACAACTCGTGTTGAATGTTAAAAAACATAATACAAAATCCTATAAAAGTCATAGGCTCGTGTTGTATGGTGCGATACTCACAGTGTTCAGGATCGTACAGAAGAAATATCGATGGCTATCAGGCAGTACAAATGGAACACCATCAACGCGCTACTCTATCTTCTAGATCGTGATCCAACGGCCCTCCTTGATCCGAGCAGCTCCTAGTTAGCATCTCATCCATTCCTTGTTTTCTAGGTTCGCAGCGACTCCATCTCCGATCATCCTTCGGCGATCTTCAACCGTCTGGACCTCCGGTGCACCTCGCCTAGTCCTAGTCATCCTCTGTCTCACCATGATCTAGCACCGTCGTCCTGCAACCATCAAAAACAAGGAAAACCCATCACATAGCATTGCCCAAAATGAAATGCAATAAATCTCATGCAATTTCAAAATTCAAATCTCAACAATCGCTCAAAAGTCAGCACTACCGCCTTTAGGGCCGGTAGTACTGCTCGGCCAGCACTATCACCCTAGCATGGCCGGTAGTGCCGCTTGCCTGAAATCCCAATGAAGACCCTCTTTGGAATATAACTACCGCTCCTAGGCCTGCAGTATTGCCCTCCTGAGGCTGGTAGTGCCGCTCCTGGCAGACACAGCTCAAATTGTTTCAATTTAAAAATCCAATCTAAATCAAACTCAAACCAAGCATATCAAGCTCAAATTTAGTCAAATACTCATCACAAATATGGGTAGACCTCCACATGGTTTTTCAACACCTGACACACATATTCATAAACAAGTTCCATATTCCATTAAGCATGTTTAAACTTTTCACATGAAATGATATCAATAACTCGTTGCATGGCTAAGCAAACGTACTATTCGTGTTCTAACTAACCCACATTGGCAATTACTAGCCACCAATTAATAAAGAAGCATACTAGGGTGACAAATGAAATATGACATACAAATGACAAGGTAGACATAACTCGAATTGGATAAATAGCTAATCCCAAATTAATTGAAACAAGTATATAGTTGAATTAGCATGCAATAGTTTAAAACAATATAACATTTAAAAACATGGGTTAAACATGATCAAAGCACAACTTACCTTCAAAGAGCTCTGGATCCTACTCTGGACATTGTTCTTGGGTTGGCTCCTCGCTTACGTACACTTCGGGTACCTTGACATCTACGCGAAACAAATAATAAAGCAATAAATACCAAAAATAGAGAGCAAAATCAACTCCAAAAATTAAATAAAATACGCCATTAAATAGAGCTCAATTTTTTAAAAAATAGAAACTAGAATCACCTCATTCGCAGTTCGTATAAGTGAGAACGACCTGTTCAAATTTTGAAATAAAAGAAAAAGGCTGAAAATAGAAGAATCTGAATTATTGGAATTATTTTTCTTTTGGAAAATCGGATTTATGATGTCACTATGATGTCAGGACCGAATAAGATTTCAGTTGAATTATTTTCTAAAGAAAACTCGATCTATGATGTCAGGCTGACGTCAGCGAACACCCACACCAACCACAGCCCGACGCGTGGCACTGATCCATAGATCGGTCCACGGCCGACTCTGGTCCATCATGAACTTAGTGCATGGTGCCTCGGTTCCCGACACAACACCCGGTGACACGCGACTGGGTGCTGCACCGATGCGATCTTGACCACCCGTCCCAGATCGGACGGTCGACATCCAACGAAGATGGATGGACACGTGGCCTACCGCGGTCACGTCCATGCGGCAAAATCTAGGCCGTACACAAGAGATCGGACGGATATAATCTAAGTGACACAAGCTAGCGATGCGGCTGCCCCGGTGCTTGACACGCGACAGACATTTGATGGCTACCTCATATCCGACGGCTAGAGCTTTACCCGAGGCGATAACTACGCAGTGCGATCTACACCATACATCTAGATCTAACGGCTGTGGTGCTTTCGATGGCAGCAATGGCATGGCAGGGCTGCACGGTGGCTTCTTACTAGAGATGCAGACGACGATGTACGGCATGGCGTTTGGGGCTTCTCTGGCGACGTTATCACCTGGTATCAATTCTTCTCGACAAGGCGAACTCGATGATGACCTTAGCAACAGCGGAGACGGCTCAACTGTGGAGGAATCTTGCGCAAAAGGACGGTGGCTTCCTCTAGAACTCTGGCAAGCTCGCGTGGGCATCCTACGGCGTCTTGCAAGCATGCACTAGGCGAGAGGTGCGGTGCGAAGTGGGGAGTTCGATAGAGGTGGCGGCGCATTAAATAGGAGCCTCAGTGTGCGAGGTTGGCACAGATTTCACGGCGCAACTGATGCGAAGGTGGATTCTGACATAGATACGGCTTTGGCATGACATAGCAGCATCACAGCCGATCACGTGGCGACAATCCAATGGTTCACAACGTGCAAAGATGCGGTCGA
Organism: Otatea glauca; assembly: GCA_036346275.1. Classification (NCBI taxonomy): domain Eukaryota; kingdom Viridiplantae; phylum Streptophyta; class Magnoliopsida; order Poales; family Poaceae; genus Otatea; species Otatea glauca. The sequence continues at coordinate 19,435,550 of CM070733.1, read as the reverse complement.
ACTGTGGCCGTTGGATTGGAATATAACGGTTCAAGATCTAGGGATCGTGGTGAGTGGGCCGACACAGGCTGCGGTGCGAAGAGTTGTGCTGGGCCCGCTTGGGTTCGACCCAACACTATTCATCAGCCTTTTTAAAAACATTTCTTAATTAAAATAATTCCCAAAAATAGATTAAGCCAAAATAATTAGCAAAAATACCCGAAAAATTCCAGAAAAATGCTAAAAAATATTTTAGGGTAAAAAATATTTTAGGGTATTTGGAAATACTCAAATAAAATATTTCCAATAAAAGTTTATTTAAACTTTCTAGAATTTTCAATAAATTGTAACAAGAGGATTAATTCAAATAAATCCAAAATAGATTAAATAAATTCTAGAAAATTTGCAAAACTGTAAAATGCATATTAAATTAAAGAAATGCAAAAATTGGGATGTTACAAACCTCCCCTCTTAACAGAATCTCATCCCTGAGATTCAGGGCTGACTAAGGTATAGGTTAGGAAATTCTATCTTCAGATCATCTTCACGCTCCTATGTAGCTTCACTCTCTGAATGATTGCTCCACTGCATTCTACAAAAATGTACTGACTTATTTCTTGTCATGTGATCAGCTATATCTAGAATCTTGATTGCCTGCTCCTTGTAAGTCAAATGTTCTTGTAGTTCAATTGACTCTAACGGTGTCTGCTCTGCTGGTACTTGAAGACAGTTCTTCAACTAAGATACATGAAACACATCATGCACTCCTGTCAATGACTACGACAATTCTAACTGGTAAGCAACCTATCCTCTACGGCTCAAGATTTTGAAAGGACCAACATATCTTGGTGCATGCTTCCCTTTGGCATGATACCTTTTTACTCCTTTGAGAGGGGTAACTCTGAGATACACAAAATCATTAGGATCAAAACTTAACTCATGACGGTGATTATCAGCATAACTTTTTGTCTTGATTGGGCAATCTTGAGTCTTTCTCTGATCATAGCAATCTGTTCTTCGGCTTCGTTAAGAATATCTGGTCCAAAGACAAGATGCTCTCCCGTCTCGCTCCAATTCAACGGGATACTATAGGATCGACCATACAAAACTTCAAATGGTGATATTTGCAAACTTGCTTGATAACTGTTATTGTAGCTAAACTCCGCATATGGCAAACATTTATCCCATGAAGTGGCATAAGCTAGAGCACAAGCTCTTAACATATCTTCTAAAATCTGATTGACTCTCTCCATTTGACCATCTGTCTGCAGATGATAAGCTGTACTGAAATTCATATGTGTTCCCATTGCTTCATGCAACTTATTCCAAAATCTTGAGGAAAACTGGGTACTTTTGTCCGATACTATCTTCTTTGGCACTCCATGCAAACACACAATCCTTAACATGTATAACTCTGCCAAACGATCTCATGAATATGCAGTCTTCACTGGTATAAAATGAGCGATTTTGGTCAGGCAATCAACTATGACCCATATTGTATCATAACCATTCTGAGTTCTAGGTAAACCGGTAATAAAATCCATACCAATCTCCTCCCACTTCCATTCAGGTACTTTTAACGGCTGTAGCAATCCTGTTGGTCTCTGATGCATTGCCTTCACTCTCTGGCATATATCACACAAAGCAACGTGCTCAGGAACTTCACGTTTCATGTTAGGCCACCAAAATCTTTTCTTTAGATCCTAGTACATCTTTGCACTCCCTGGGTGAATAGAATACTTTGAATCATGAGCTTCCTCAATAATTAACTGCTTAAGCTCCTTGTTTGGTACATAGATTTGACTTTTCATCTATAGAATACTTTGATCATCCAAAGTAAAATCCTTAGCTTTGCCTTCATCCATTTTGGACTTAATTCTTTTGACTTTAGCTTCATCCTTGTGGCCTTCTCTGATTTGATCTTCCAAAATTGGCTTTAATTCCAGGGTAGCTAGAAATCCTTTGGGTACCACTTCCAGTTTTAACTTTTGAAATTCTCTACATAATCCAGATTGACTCTCCTGAATTAACATGTTAACATTGTGGCTTTTTCGGCTAAAGGCATCTGCTACCACATTAGCTTTTTTAGGGTGATAATGTATTCCTAAATTATAATCCTTGATTAATTCCAACCATCTTATCTGTCTCATATTAAGTTCTAACTGAGTGTAGATATACTTTAAACTATTATGGTCAGTACATATCTCACATCTATTTTCGATGAGATAGTAACGCCATAATTTCAAAGTATGCACTATAGCAGCAATTCCAAATCATGTGTAGGGTATTTCTCCTTGTGCAGCCTCAACCGTCTCGAAGTATATGCAACAACTTTGCCATTCTGCATTAACACACATCCAAGTCCTTGACGCGAATCATCACAATAAATATCAAAACTGCTCTGAATATCTAGCAAAACTAACACTAGTGTTGTCATTAACCTTTTCTTCAATTCTTGAAAACTCTTCTCGCACTCTGGCATCCATGTAAACCTCTTTTCGTTTTTCAACAATTGCGTAAGGGGTTTAACAATTATCGAGAATCCTTCAATGAACCGACGGTAATATCCTGCCATTTCAAGAAAACTGTGAATCTGGTTCACTGACTTTGATTGCTCCCAATGCAATATTGCTTCGACTTTACTTGGATCAACAGCAACTCCTTTAGAAATCATTACATGAACAAGGAATTCCACCTTCTTTTTCCAAAAATCATAGTTACTGAACTTAGCATACAATTGCCAATTGCTGCTCTCGAAGCTTTTCAAGAACAAGCCTCAAGTGTTCTGCATGATCTTCTTCCATCTTAGAGTAGACAAAAATGTCATCTATGAACATGACAACAAACTTATCTAGGTATGCCATGAAAACCTTGTTCATCGTATTCATGAAATAAGCAGGGGCATTAGTCAATCCAAATTACATAACTATGAACTCATAATGCCATGTAGTGTTGAAAATGCTGTCTCGGCACATCTTCTACGTGAATCTTTAACTGATGATATCCTATCAAAGATCTATCTTTGAGAAAATTCTAGCTAGTCTTAACTTATGAAACAAATCATCGATCCTGGGCAACAGATACTTTTTCTTTATCGTCACTTCATTAAGAGCACGATAATCAATACACATCCTTAGGCTTCTGTCTTTCTTCCGGACAAACAAAACAGGTGCTCCCTATGGTGACGAACTAGGTCTTACAAAACCTTTTTCTAATAACTCCTCAATCTGCTTCTTCATTTCTACTAGCTCATTAGTAGGCATCCGATATGGTCTGTTAGCTATTGGGGCGGTACCGGGCACCAATTCAATTAGAAACTCAATATCTCAGTCTGGTGACATTCCAGGTAATTCTTTGGGAAAAACATCCGGATATTCACTAACAATTGTTACTTCTTCTAAATTGACAGCTTTAACACTGTTAACCATCAATTAACCATCGTGAACTACGGTTGCTTGAAATTGCACTCTTTCACCTCTTGGGTTTTCAATTGACACAACTCTTCGACCACAATCCATCACAGCCTTGTGTTTGGATAACCAATCCATTCCAAGAATAACATCTAAGGTCTGAGTATCCAAAATAATAACGTTCGCTAGGAACTCTATTCCATCTATGAGCATCTTAACTCCCATACATCCTAGGTTAGATCGAAGTTCTGATCCAAGGGATTGGACTAACAACACGCAGTTAAGATTCATAATATCCAACCTATTCCCAATGGCAAAATCTCGAGAAATAAAAGAATGCAAAGCTCCAGAATCAAATAAAACTATTGTAGGTACTGAGTTAACTAGGAACTTAACCAATTCGATGTCCGATGCTTCCTGGGATTCATTAGTCATGATATGGTTGACACGACCTCTCACCGTGGCTTGGGGTGTAGCTCCAGCTTGAATAGCTCCACGGTTCACTCCTGGTGTAGGCGTCTTGGTAGATGTAGGGATAAGGTTGAAACGAATAGGTGTAACACCTCCTCTTTTAGGGTAGTTGTTGGCAAAATATCCTGACTCATTGCAACTGAAATAGTACCTGACTGTTGATTGTTGACTTCCTCCTAGTGTATTGTTAACCTAGAAAGGTGTCTGGAAATTCTATCTACTTGGACGTGGTGCGGGAGATGGCGTCTTGAACATAGCTTTTGACCGAAATATGACAAACTGGTGAGGTGCAACCCTCACTCTACTGTCCTTGAGCTCCCTACAGTGTCATTCTACACTGTCATTTTGCGCTTGGGGTTGTCATTCAGCTCTTTGCGTTTATCCTCCAGAATAAAGGCCTTGTTGACCAGTTCTTGAAAATTAGAAAAATTATGGGTAATCAACCCAACTTGTAGTCCTGAGTTTAGTCCCTTCATGAAGCGAGACTGCCTTGCCTTGTCTGTTGCAATGTCTTCAGGTGCATAACATGCAAGCTGAGTGAACTTATTCAAATAATCAGCCACAGACTGGCTTCCTTGCTTGATAGCTCTAAACTCTTCCTTCTTCAAGTCCATGACACCTTCAGGAACGTTGTACTGGTGAAAAGTGGTAGTGAATTATTTCCAATTGATCTCCTGTGGGTTCTCCTGTGAAGCACAATAATTCTCTCACTATTCAGTAGTTGTACCTTCCAACCGATGAGAAGCGTAAAGCACCTTCTCATTAGCAACACACTGAGCGATGTGCAGCTTCCTTTCAACCGTTCTAAGCCAATCATCTGCTTCGATTGGGTTAGCATTCCCGAAAAAGTGGGTGGACAGGTCCTCATGAAGTCAGACAACTTTGAGTATAGATGATTCCCATTGTTAGCAACTTAATTTGCATTGTTGACAATTGCTTGGTTGGCGAAGTTCTGCATTTGCTACATCATAGTCTACATCAGCTGGGTTTGTGCAGCAAGAAATGCTCCAAAATTATGCATGTCCACTAGAGGTGCTGATTGAGGGATTGGCATCTGGTCTGGGTTCTCACTTGGTCGAGTACCACTTCCACTAGCTTCGTTATTTCCGCAAGTTTGAATCATCTGTTGATCACCAAAGGTTTAGAGAAAAGAAGAAAAAGCATAGACAAGTAATAAAGAAACTTATGTAGGGGAAAAGTTTTAAATCCAAACTCCAAATCTAAATACTTTATTAATAAGTTGATATGGTTGCTAACAAGTGCCTAAGGGCAATGCAACGCACACCGCACACTCAGCAATCATAAAAACTCTTATAAATCTAAGCACACATTTCTAACGCCTAAAGGGAAACTCTTCTAACTTAGACCATAATGGCTCTCACACTTGAGTCACTACTACTAGACTAAGACAACATCTAATCACTGATCCATTTGGGCTGCGGTCCTCCTCGGGAGTAATGCGGTGGGTGACGTGGCATCGGTACAAACTAGTTCCGATGGCCAGGGGTCTCATTGGATGATGCAGACTCCTACCCCTCGAACTCCACCTCCTTGGGGTCCTCCTCTAACTCCTGATCCTTTAGCTCTAGCTCAGCGTCTTCTTCTTTGATGTAGAGGGCCTCCTCCAACTTAGCGATCCTCTATAAAGCCATCCTCCTGGTCTCGCGAAGATCTGCCTCGACCTTCTCCAGGGCTTCATAGACCTCCTTGAGCTCCCAAGTAGTAGTGTTCATCACGTTCTCCTAAGCGGTGGCGAAGCGAGCAAGGTGAACAACAGTGGCATCCTCCTCATCTCTGATCCTGGCATCAGTGGTGGCTCCTCCGTGAGGGTGATATCTGAACACAGTAGATTCTAACTCATCAGCGTAGTCTTGGGCGATGTTTCGAAGTGCTAGGCGTGCTGACTCCTGGATCCTACCTCAAATGAAGACCTCCTCATAGTGATGTTGATTGGGCGGCTCCCTATATTGTTCTCATGAGCTTAGATTATAATCTTGCATAGCGTTCCTTGTTCTTTACCGCTGACCACCTAGCTGGTACCTCTGTAGATGGGTCTGTCAAAGCCTCCAAGTAATTGTAACATCTTCCATACCTCAGCAGCAAATCTTCTCTTACGTTCACCATAGATACTCTCCATCTTTATCTATAGAAGACAATTCTCATGGAACCTCAGCTTAAAACAAGAGAAAGGATAGAAAATTTCAGCAAGGGTAGGAAGCAAGAAAGAGAGGATAAGTCACGAACTTATTGATCTTTAAAGTTAATTTAGACTTTAGAAAATAGTTTTGACACTCCTAAGACTACCAGACTAGCTAGGGCTTGACCTACAGTCAGTATGGCTCTGATACCACCTCTGTCGGGACCCGAATATGCAAATCTGGAACCTCTGTATATTCTGCACTAGTCCAGGATCACGCTAGTGCACACAGGCTCAATATAGATGAATATCACAATCATATGCAGCGAATACTTGAAGAAGACTTCATTAAATTAAATATAATTGTTTAACGATCTTATGGTCCACCTTACTGTTAGTGTTATACCCTTGAGGCAATCATTTAGATGATTGTAACATGACTTTGTTTATGAATAATAATATGATTATTGGTCCAATGAATGTATATCATTGTATTGATCAACAAGTATGTGACTTGCTTATGAAGCTCTTTACTTATTGATGTAATTCGATAAATATCTCTGATCGGATATCATCGTATAGGACAACGATGAATAGATCAGCACATGTAGTGATTGATGACCATGCTTCATAGATCATGGGATATGGAGATATGATCTATACATTGTGGACTGAAGAAACATTCTTATGTGTCATCAGTGTATCTCATACATAGTAGATGTATGATCCTTAGACCTGAGATTGTCATATTCCCTACATGTGTAATAGTTTTCCTTGGGGCTATCAAACACTACTTTCTAACCGGATAGTTATAAAGGTAGCTTTCATGTTTATTATAAAACGTGCAGAGGGAAGTGAGCAGTCAAGATGGAATTTGCCACTCCAATGAAACGGAGATATATGACAAGGCCACTCGTGTGATATGATTAATGAATTGCATAGCCATTCTGTGATTGAGGAGTCAATCACAACTTATTAATATATCACGGATACGAGAGATGGATTGAATCATCAAAGGATGACATGCTTCTCGCCTTGAGTTTAATCTTCATATACTTGGCAAAGGGATTATTACATGAGTACTTTTGATAGGTTCTGTCCGATTTGATCATAATATGTTTGGGATTTGGCATACTTTGCAAGGAGCCGCTACCAACTATTGGATTGAAAAGGAGTTTTCCGAATCCATGTCCAAACGTACGTGAACCTGCAGGGTCACACACTTAATGGGCTGGGACGCATTAATTTGGATTGGATCCGAATTAATGGACCTCATGGGCTTAGCGCACTAATGGGCCTTGGTTTAGGGTTTCATCTCGTGGCTATATAAGGAGTGGAGGAGGGTGGGCGCAGGGTGTGCTTTTCATGGTTTAGAAGTATTTCACCCGAAACCATAGCCTCCTCCTCTCGCTGCCCCTGTCGAGCGACCAGGTGCTTGCACACCGATGCACGGCATTCCATCCCTGGACGTGTGGACTACTGAAATGACGCTGCTGCGACTGTGGCGTGGGAGGACGATCCACGGCGAGGCGAGGATGATCCACTCTATCGACGCAATGACTGCGGCGTGGACGATCCACTACATCGACGCGCGAAGGATTCCGCAACTGCGCGTTTAGTGGTAATCTAATCTATGATCTCATTCTTGCGAGTAGGTTTCTGGTTATGCGGTACATTTTTTTGTGCTAGCGTAGCATACCGCGTTCCTCTTCAGTGGTATCAAAGCCATCTCGTATAGATTTGTGATCTGGATGTTACACATATGATGTGTGAGGTTAGTAGATTGGATCTATTACATGTTCAGCCGGTTCATGTGATGAATTGGTGATTGCAGCCATCGATTAGATCGATCGGCTTAGGGTTTGAGAAAAGTGCAAACCGACTCAATCTTGATTTGGGTGAGTCCGTTCATAGTACGACGTTGCTTTTACCGGTCGGGTTACCGCCATTAGGGTTTCTGAAACGTAACCATATGGGACGAAGCCAATCAGATTGAGTCGGATTGAGTCAATCTAGTTGATCCATGGAAAGTGCAAACCGATTCAATCTTGTTTTGGGTGAGTCTGTTCATGGTACGACGTTGCCCTTACCGGTCGGGTTACCGCCATCAGGGTTTCTGAAACGTAACCATATGGGACCAAGCCAATCAGATTAGATCGGATTAGGTCAATCTGGTTGATCCTTGGACCTCGCCAAGGGCGTTGCCCCTCGGACCCCGCCCGCTAACCGGCCAACGGGACCGCCGCCAGTGGCGCTACCCCTTGGACCCCGGAGTCATAGGATTGTTTTTGTTCAACTCATTTTTGCAGGAAATTATGTGAAATAGTATGGCCTATGTGTATGTGATGCATGTAATTTTCATATGGCCTGCGTGCCGTGTCAAGCCATAAGGCTATATAAATTGTATAACAACCTGCGTGTTGACTTGTGATGCTTCCAACCTTCATTTAAAATTCATTATCAAAAGATGTAAGGCGTTGCATCCATAATGATGAAGACGATGGTATCAAGCATTATGATTAGGTGAACAATCAAGCAAGGTGGCTAGGTGAACAAACAAGCATGATGATGGAGATCTTAATGCTAAGGGCCAAGTTATTTCACATCTTATTTTATTTTTCTGTGGATGTGTGTTTAATCCTTGCTATTTTCTTTATGCTCATTGCATGTGATGCTATGTTCATAGTAGATATTGTTCTTCCCTATAATTAAAAATTTTAAATCAAAATGTCCATCCAATTGTTGCACCTATCAAGAATTTAGATCGTTATTGATATGACTGTCAAAGTAGTATATCAATGACTATCTTAATAGATGATAGAGATGTGTTGGACACATCACGCATAACAATGGTAGATTTAATCAAGCTATCAAAACGGTTTTGGGCTTGAGGACATAAGTGGTTGTGATTTGATTTCAGTAATGAAGGAACCTATACAAGACGATTGGTGTCTAGGAAAACACACATGAGGCCGGTTTCTTAATTGGCACCCGAAAACGGGAAGTGCTCCCTCCCTCATGTGAGCCCTAGGGACAGGTTGACCTGGTGTGGAATATAAGAACCCGGGTACCCTCATGACAGGCCCAAGAGGGAGGCCCAGAAGATACTCCCGCGTCGGACCCACTGCATGCGCAAGGACATATCCTAAAGGAAGTTGAACTTATATTTAGATATGATAGATACGGTTGTAATCCGAGTCGTTAATAGGGTAGATAAAGATGTAAACTCTATCCTATTAAGCGACTAGAATGTCCAAACCGATCAGACTAGTAAGTCGCCCCACCCCGCTATATAAGGGAGAGGCGGGCAACAACATAGGATCCGATCATCCAAGCATAGAGCAATCAAGCCATAGAGCATAGAACACCTCATATCGCCCAGAGCATATTGTGCTTTGAGCAACCCCGGATCCAAGAGATCCATATAATCCTAGCACATAGGATTAGGGTATTATCTCCTCCGCGAGAGCCTGAACCTGTATAAACCCCTTGTCTTGTGTGACCTTCGAGTTTGAGATCGAGCGCCTACCCCATAAATTCATTGTCGACTACAAAAGTCGACAGTTGGCGCGCCAGGTAGGGGAAGAGCTATAATCTTTTCCCCCAGACTCGATGGCAGCAATCGGTGGATTCGCCGCCACCTTCGTCTCCGGCCAGCCTTCCGCCGGAAACTCGGACTTCGCCGCAGATCTTGCGCGGAGAGCTTGTCTGTTCGGTCCAAAACCGATCCGATCCGTAAAGATCGTGCCAACCCATCTTAGGTATGTCACTTTGACTTGGCCGCAAACCGATCGGCGTCGCGAGGAATTGCTGCGATCTTCGTGGCATCTTCGCGATAGAAGAGCAGAAGACCGATCTCCAACGCCAACAAGAAGAACAGGAAGCTACGAGGGAAGATCGTCTTCGTAAGGGTAAGGAGGTGCAGGTGCGATCGCTTCGATCTCACGGCCGCAATGTCCGCAAGGACCTCCTGCAATCCAGGTTGGGAGATCAAGCCGTTTTCCGCACGCCAATGCAGAACGTCGTCGCCTCCAAGACGCTTCTCGACAAACTGGACTCGATGATTGCATCGGATAGCCCGGCGGCCCCGATCGTGGCCCAGAACAAGGCCATGGTGACGGCGGCCGCAATTTAGCAAAATCAGGAAAAGCCGGTAGGTGAAGCGCACTTGCGCTCCCACGTGGCTTTCGGCACGGCCACGAGCCTACGCCTGCACTCCGAGCGCCACTTTCGGCACGGCCATGAGCCACGCCTACGCCCCGAGCGCCACTTTTGGCATGGCCATGAGCCACGCCGCTTCGAAGCGCCACCTTCCGGCGGCCACGAGCCACGCTGCGCCGAAGCGCCTCTTTCAAGACGGCCATGAGCCACGCTGCGCCGAAGCGCCACTTTCGGCAGACGGCCAGAGCCACGCCGCGCTTCGAAGCGCCACCTCGCAGACGCCACGAGCCTACGCTGCGCTTCGAGCGCCACCTTCTAAGACGGCCACGAGCCACGCCGCGCCCGAGCGCCGCCTACGACTCATCTACAAGCCTTCGCTGCGCCACGAGCAAAGATGGCATGATCGTCGACAACATATGGAGCATAAAGCAGCTAAGTCGCTTACTCAATTATATCATTATAAATGAAATTGTTGACTTTCGACTTGCTACTTAGTTGACCCACAACTAAGCGATGAAGTCGGGGCTACACCTAATAGCGTCGCATGTGCACATCTTTTTGAGTTGTATTTTTCTTCTTTTGCTTAACGATTGAGTGAATCCGAGTGCGATAACTCCAAATTGTGAAGCTCGATCCCATGAACGCGAACTTTAGTCACCCAAAACACATGCTCAGGAAAAGAGCCATGAGCCGACTCCCAACGCCGGGGCTAGACTAGTTGGGCAGAGTGCTTAAACAAAAGAGTCAAACCACTCGGATGAATTCAAAATCAATAAGGAAAAAGAGTAAAAACTCTAAAATTATATATACACGATCGGACATCACATCCGAAAGTGAATTGTTTTTACATTGCCTAAGTTCGCATATACATGATTTGGGCTAATAAATTTAGATACGACGTGTGAGCAGCGCTTCAACGGCGACATCAGAACTTCGCGACGAATGAATTTAAAGGAGCGGCGCTGAATTTTGCCTTGAGCGGAAAAGCGTTTTGACTTCGCATATCGTTTGGGATCTGAGATGTCCCAAGATGAGCCGACCGCTGAATTCCAATAATGGGGCTAGGAACCACTCGGAAACTTTAACGCGTGGAGCTCTATTGAGTCCTTCATGATCTCTTTGCCTACAACAGGCACACTCGGTCAGTAAAGGAAAACTAGTCGGGAAGCTGCATCAAGAGTTGGAAGCACTCGGCGTGAAGCATGACTCAGTTGGGCTGCAACCAGGAAGGCGGCAACTCGATCGCAAAGGACTCGGGGGCTACTGTGGAATATAAGAACCCGGGTACCCTCATGACAGCCCAAGAGGAGGCCAGAAGATACTCCCGCGTCGGACCCATTGCCGTGCGCAAGGGGACATATCCTAAAGGAAGTTGAACTTATATTTAGATATGATAGATACGGTTGTAATCCGAGTCGTTAATAGGGTAGATAAAGATGTAAACTCTATCCTATTAACTGACTAGAATGTCCAAACCGATCAGGACTCTGTAAGCCGCCCCACCCCCGCTATATAAGGGAGAGGGCGGGCAACAACATAGGATCCGATCATCCAAGCATAGAGCAATCAAGCCATAGAGCATAGAACACCTCATATCGCCCAGAGCATATTGTGCTTTGAGCAACCCCGGATCCAAGAGATCCATATAATCCTAGCACACAGGATTAGGGTATTATCTCCTCCGCGAGAGCCTGAACCTGTATAAACCCCTTGTCTTGTGTGACCTTCGAGTTTGAGATCGAGCGCCTACCCCATAAATTCATTGCCGACTACAAAAGTCGACACCTGGCCATGAGTCATGTTGATGGAGGCATTCATTACTTGTTTTCATACTCAACAAACAAGAGTTACATATGATGTAATTAGCAAAGGTGTTGCTTACCTATGTCATTAAATTTCTAGCAGTGATGCCAAAGCTCACTAGTGTTTGATGAATATGGATCTTGAATACTCACTGTGTCTATAAAAGGGACATAAAATAGGAGTGTCTTTTATTAAAATGTTTAATAAAAGTTTTACATAAACATAGTGCTTAGAATCTTTGCATGTTTTTGTTGTAGTTCAATGGCACCTTCTCCTACTCCTGCTACACCTGGTTTTGCTTTAAGATCAGTTTTGGAAAGGGAAAAACTTAATGGAACTAATTTTGTTGATTGGTATTACAACCTGAGAATTGTTCTCAAGCATGAAAAGGACTATGTTCTAGAGAATCCAATTCCTGATGAACCAGCTGAAAATGGTCCTCGCAATTTGAAGGTTGAATATGAAAAACATGTTAATGCTTCAGAGAGTCAATTTGTCTCATGCTTGTCACCATGGACTCGAGCTCCAAAAGCAATATGAGGACCGGGATGCTTACAATATGATTGTGGGCTTGAAGGGCATGTTTGGGAATCAAGCAAGAGCTGAGAGGTATGGTATCTCAAAGCTTTTATTTGCTTGTAAGTCGGGTCAAGGTAGTCCCACACCCTCATGTGATCAAGATGATTGGTTACATTGGGAGATTGGAAAAATTTGAGTTTCCCCTTAGCCTCAGTTTGGCCATAGATGTTATTCTCCAGTCTCTGCCACAGAGCTTTGAGCCATTCATTATGAATTTTCATATGAATAGCATGGAGAAGAGCCTAACCGAACTACATGGGATGCTCAAGACTACCGAGGAAAGCATTAAGAAAAAACCCAATCATGTGATGATGGTTCAGAAAACAACTGTATTCAAAAAGAGGAAGCCTAAGGCTAGGGGAACGGGAAAGAGCAAGGGCAAGGGAAAGGCTCAAGATGAGATCGCAAGCCTCAAAACTAAGCTTCAGAAGCTTAAAGTTGGCCCTCAACCTAATACCCAATGCTTTTATTGCAAGAAGTCAGGACATTGGAAATGAAACTGCGAAAAGTACCTAGCAGATAAGAAGAATGGAAATGTGATTTCCACTTCAGGTATTAATGTTATAGAAATTAATCTTGCTACTTCTTCACTCAGCTCATGGGTATATGATACCGGTTCGGTTGCTCACATTTGCAATTCAATGCAGGGGCTGATAAAGAGAAGAGACTTGGCAAAAGGAGAAGTGGATCTTCGTGTGGGGAATAAAGCAAGAGTTGCTGGTCTTGCCATTGGCACGTACCCATTACATTTGCCTTCAGGATTAGTTTTAGAACTCAATAATTGTTATTTTGTTCCATCTTTGAGTAGAAACATGATTTCATCTTCTTGTTTGGAACATGAAGGTTATGATTTGAGAATAAAGAACTTTGTTTGTTCGATATTTTTGAATGATATGTATTATGGTCGTTGCCCCATGGTGGATAGGTTGTACGTACTTGAACTCGAAGAAAAACCTGTCTATAACATTAATGTAAAAAGGCCTCGGCCTAATGATTTGAACCCTACCTTTTGATGGCATTGTCGCTTAGGACATATAAATGAGAAGCGCATGAAGAAGCTCCATGGTGATGGACTTCTAACCTCATTTGATTTTGAATCATTTAAAACATGTGTCTTGTTTACTTGTCAAGATGACAAAATCCCCTTTCACAGGTTTTAGTGAGAGAGCGAGTGTATTATTGGCCCTAGTACATACAGATGTATGTGGACCAATGAGCCCGACTACTAGGGGTGGGTTTCAGTATTTTGTAACTTTTACCGATGACTTTAGTAGATATGGATATATCTATTTAATGAGGCATAAATCTGAAACTTTCGAAAGGTTCAAAGAGTTTTAGAACGAAGTACAAAATCAACTTGGCAAATCAATAAAACACTTACGATCAGATCGTGGTGGCGAATACTTGAGCCAAGAGTTTGGTAATCATCTAAAGCAATGTGGAATCGTTCCGCGACTTACTCTGCCAGGAACGCCTCAATAGAATGGCGTGTCCGAATGACGAAACCGAACTTTATTAGATATAGTTCGGTCAATGATGAGCCAAACAGATCTGCCATTATCCTTCTGGGGTTTCACTCTAGAGACAGCTGTGTTCACTTTGAATAGGGTCCCATCAAAATCTGTTGAGAAGACGCCATATGAGACATGGACTGGGAGAAGACCCATGTTGTCATTTCTCAAGATATGGGGATGTGAGGCTTATGTAAAATGTTTACAATCGGATAAACTTGTACTTAAATCAAAAAAATGCTTTTTTATGTGGTATCCTAAAGAAACAAAAGGATATTACTTTTACAAAAGAAACAAGAACAAAGTTTTTGTTGCTTGAAATGGTGTCTTCTTGGAGAAAGAGTTTCTTTCAAAAGAAATCAGTGGGAGTGATGTGTATCTCGATGAAGTTCGAGAATCACATGAATATGTTCAAGCTACCACTGAACCTTCACAAGATGTACAAAGTGTTGTACAACCTGTTGAAGAGACACCATTACGTGAGGTCGGGAGGCGCGTCATGTACCTATAAGATAGGGAATGATATATTATTGTTGGACAATGATGAGCCCACGACTTATGAAGAAGCAATGATGGACCCAAACTCCGAAAAATGGCTTGAAGCAATGAGATCCGAAATTCAATCTATGCATGACAATCAAGTTTGGAACTTGGTCGATTCTCCTGATAGTGTAAAAACCATTGAATGCAAATGGATTTTCAAGAAGAAGATAGACGTAGATGGAAAAGTTCAGATCTATAAGGCACGGTTGGTGGCAAAGGGTTTCAAACAAGTTCAAGGAGTTGACTATGATGAAACCTTCTCACCAGTAGCCATGCTCAAGTTTGTCCGGATCATTTTAGCTATTGCTGCATATTTTGATTATGAAATATGGCAGATGGATGTCAAAACAACCTTCCTTAATGGAAATCTATCTGAGGATGTATACATGATACAACCTGAAGGTTTTGTTGATCCTAAATATGCTAAAAGGGTTTGCAAGCTTCAAAGATCCATTTATGGGTTAAAGCAAGCATCTCGGAGTTGGAACATTCGTTTTGATGAAGTAGTCAAAGGGTTTGACTTTATCAAAAATGAAGAAGAGCCTTGCGTTTACAAGAAGGCTAGTGGGAGCGCACTTGTGTTTCTGATTTTGTATGTGGATGACATATTATTGATCAGGAATGATATTCCTATGCTTGAAGATGTTAAGACTTCATTGAAAAGGAGTTTCTCAATGAAGGACTTGGGAGAAACATGCTATATCTTAGGCATAAAAATCTATAGAGATAGATCGAAAAGGTTAATTGGATTAAGTCAGGAAACGTACATTGACAAGATATTGAAAAGGTTCAATATGCATGAATCCAAGAGAGGTTTCATGCCAATTGTAATATTCTAGATCTTTCTCCAGTTTTTTTTTGGAATTTTCAGTCGGGAGTATGGTGAGCCTTTTTGAGAGCTACAGGTTTACTATCTTTCGGTGCTTCTTATGGTTGTAAGTTTGTAATGTTGTATATTGGGTGACATTTTATCCGCCTGTTTTGTTGTGATGGTCCTAGCACCCTAGGTCAAACTCTTTCGTTGTGTGCTCTTTAAAAATACTGAAAATATTTTGTGCTTGTTTTGGCTAAAAATCCTTCAGGATAATGTTGATTCTTTCTTGTGTTCTGGTGCAGACATATAAATTGGTTTTTATACGTTTAGCAAATATACTATGGCGTGGTGCCTTCGTTTACAGTTTACCTGAAGCTGAGCTTTGATTTTTTAACCCTGCCAACCCCCTCCCTGCCTCCTCCCACCCGTGTGCCTCCCCTTGGAGCATCTCCAGCCAGCGCCGCCGCCCCTCCGGCCATCCTCTGGCCAGCTCCGGCGGTGTCTCCCTCCCCATGGTCGGCGCCCTTCCTCCCTTCCCCTTGCGGTTTCTCCCTTGTGCCAAGGTGAGGAAAAAATCTAGGGTTTGGGTGTGGTTGGGTGGCTGGGTTAGGGTTCATTCCATGGAGTTTTAATGGTGGTTTGGTTGTGTATGGAATGGATTAGAGGTGGAACCCTAGAAGTTGTGCAGTTCTGTTTTTCGATCAGATTCCTTCCTTCTGTTCATCGCAAATCTGGGATTAATTGGTGCGTTTAATGGATTTTTGGCTATAGAGAAAGTTGTAGATCGTCGAATCCTCTTTAATTTGAGTATAAGAACACTAAAATCCGATCAGCCAATTGAAAGTTATGCCATTTTTGGTGTTGACTGTCCAGATTAGGTTGTGGATTGCGCTCGAAATGTTCAACTGAAGATTTGATATAGCAACAGGGAGAATTAGGATTTTTGATTGCCTGCAGAAATGTAGGAAATTTCCTGTAGATTTATAAAGTGTATTTGTATCCTTGATTTGGTGTTAGGAACCAAAAGTTTTGGCCTGTTGAAGTTGCTGTCCAGAACTGAAATTTCTGCTGAAAGTTCAGGGTTAGTCTGAAGTTCAGAGGGCAGTTTGAGGACTTAACTTTCAGGTGTTGAGAAAATGGCTATGGAGTAACTATAGGTTATCCTCTTGTGGTCATTTGGAGCCTAAGAATGCAAATTTTTACTTAACCAATTAAAAGTTATGTTCATTTTAGTACCTGCTGTTCAGAACTACTGTTAATGTATATAACCTCTGTTCATCTCTAATCTGGGAACTAGTAATGCATCTTCTGAATAAATGGCTATAATATTGTTGTAGATTATCCTCTTGTGATTAATTATAAACTTAGTTCACTCAATTTGGTTCAACCATTAAAAAGTTATGCAAGTTTTACCTTTTGCTGTCCAAAGTGTGACTAGTAGCAGATTCAATTTTGTTCTGTGATTTAGGACAAGTTAGAGGCCGAGTTGGATTTTGCAATTGCCTAGAGT
The DNA here is from genome assembly GCA_036346275.1 of Otatea glauca. Classification (NCBI taxonomy): domain Eukaryota; kingdom Viridiplantae; phylum Streptophyta; class Magnoliopsida; order Poales; family Poaceae; genus Otatea; species Otatea glauca. The sequence continues at coordinate 19,418,632 of CM070733.1, read as the reverse complement.
TACATGGAAAATTTTATGTAGATGTTTAAAATGTCTTCGTTTGTTCAATTTAAAGTTATATAACAGTAGTTATGCTGTGGTGAAGTGGGCTATCTAAACTAGTTTTGTATGAATTCAGAGTTTTGGGGCAAATTTGATTTAGGGAGTGAAAGTGCTGTTTGTTGACTCTAGAACATGTGAATTTGAGTGCGCAATTGTATTTCCAAGTGGAGTAGCTTCGGGAGTGGCTTCTTCTTCCCGCCACTCCATTCCTCTCGGTAGAAGGCAAGTGTATCAACTAGAAGGATATTATGATGTTGATTGGTTGCTTGTGCCTATGAATATGATATAATGTGCTGCCATGCATATTTCTTGAATTTGCTTAGACTAGTAAGAACGGTAATTCATGGATGGATTAATTGACTGATGTTTATGAAGTTGGGCATGACTATGCAAGTGGTGAAAATGAATGAAGTTGCACATGTATTCATGTTAATTGCATATGTGCATTCATAATGGAAGAGACGACCCTTTCTGATGCGGGCCTCTGTGTTCACACGTAGTGAACACGAAAGTCCTACCTCATGGTCCTATTTATCGAAGTGAATGGGAGCGAGACAGTAAGAGTAGGCACCTTCCACGGGATGGAAGGGACGTGAGGGTGCACACCGACGGGTGTGCACTCGGCAGTACCGATATGTGCAAAGAAAAGAGCATTCATGAGCATGCATGTCGCATTGCATTCTAACGATGATTTTGAGTTCAATAGAAATGTGTAGAGTTGGGATCGAGTCGTGGACTCATCCAAAGAGATTTAAAGAGGTACGTGTAGGAAGTAAGTAATGAAGTGAAAAGAGGTAAATGTTGTTGATATTATTGTTTTATAAATTCATGGATTTGGATAAGAAGTATGCTCTTACTGTTGATTTAATTTTGTAAATTGGTTTGTGATGCACTTTGCTGAGTCTTGAACTCATGCTTGTTTGTTTAATGTTTTTAGGTACCCTAAGAGCGACTTGCCGGGATGGGACTTAGCTACACCTCCACTCACGCTCATGACATGTTAAAACATTAGTTGGGTTAATCAGTTCACTCTGAAACTAGTTGAATTCATTATGTAATCGTGTTGTAGTTAAGTTTAATTGATGATTCATGATATTATGTTTAGTTGTGTGCTTAGTTGGTCATGATGGTTGATTGATTCCATGACATGTTGTAGATGATATCAGAATGATTATTGTCTTTTGTCTGCTGAGTGGATGTCCAAGTTTTAGGGAAGGTGCTGCCGAAATTTTTAATTAATTCGGCAACCTACTAGCATGTTTAGGTTGAATGGTTATTTCTCTTATGTCTTTGTGTTGTTGTCGCTTGAAAGTGTAACATTCAGGGCACGTGGGGTGCCGGGGTGTTACACCAATGTCACATGGCAACAGTCTCTGCAAGAATCAGTGTCATTCGACAACTAATGAGCGAGACAGGATAAGCAAGATTCCATATGCTTCAGTTATTGGGTCTATTATGTATGCCATGATCTGCACGCGCCCAGATGTCTCATATACTCTAAGTGTCACGAGCAGATACTAAGCGGATCCTGGTGATGGTCATTGGATAGCCGTAAAAAATATCCTGAACTTCTTGAGAAGAACTAAGGGTATGTTCCTTGTTTTTGGAGGTGAGGAAGATCTGGTTGCAAAGGGTTACACCGATGCAAGCTTCCAAACTAACAAAGATGATTTTTCGATCGCAATCCGGGTTTGTGTTTATACTAAATGGAGGAGCAGTAAGTTGGAAGAGTTCCAAGCAAAACACGTTGGCTGACTCTACGACAGAAGCGGAGTACATTGTGGCGTCGGAGGCCGCAAAAGAAGCTGTGTGGATTAAGAAGTTTATCACAGAGCTTGGTGTGGTTGCTAGTGCCTCTAGTCCAGTGATAATAGTGGTGCCATTGCACAAGCTAAAGAGCCTATATTTCATCAGAAGTCTAAACACATACTCCGACGCTTTCACCTTATTCGCGAGATTGTGGATAGAGGTGACGTGAGAATATGCAAAGTACATACGGAAGCCAATGTGGCCGATCCGTTGACAAAGCCATTGCCATAGCCTAAGCATGAGGCGCACACGAGGTCTATTGGTATTAGATACTTAATTGATTGACTCAAGTGCAAGTGGGAGATTGTTACTATTATGCCCTTGAGGCAATCATTTAGATGATTGTAACATGACTATGTTTATGAATAATAATATGATTATTAGTCCAATGAATGTATATCATTGTATTGATCAACAAGTATATGACTTGCTTATGAAGCTCTTTACTTATTGATGTAATTCGATAAATATCTCTAATCGGATATCATCGTATAGGACAACGATGAATAGATCAGCACATGTAGTGATTGATGATCATGCTTCATAGATCATGGGATATGGAGATATCATCTATACATTGTGGACGCATTTTGAAGAACATGGGTTAGATGGACCCGCAATGGGACACTGTGAGAATGTTACATTCTTATGTGTCATCAGTGTATCTCATACATAGTAGATGTATGATCCTTAGACCTGAGATTGTCATATTCTCTACATGTGTAATAGTTTTCCTTGGGGCTATCAAACACTACTTCCTAACCGGATAGTTATAAAGGTAGCTTTCATGTTTACTATAAAACGTGCAGAGGGAAGTGAGCAGTCAAGATGGAATTTGCCACTCCAATGAAACGGAGATATATGACAAGGCCACTCGTGTGATATGATTAAGGAAGTGCATGGCCATGCTGTGATTGAGGAGTCAATCACAATTTATTAATATATCACGGATAGGAGAGATGGATTGAATCATCAAAGGATGACACGCTTCTCGCCTTGAGTTCAATCTTCATATATTTGGCAAATGGATTATTACATGAGTACTTTTGATAGGTTCTGTCCGATTCGATCATAATATGTTTGGAAGTTGGCATACTTTGCAAGGAGCCGCTACCAACTATTGGATTGAAAAAGAGTTTTTCGAATCCATGTCCAAACGTACGTGAACCTGCAGGGTCACACACTTAATGGGCTGGGACAGATTAATTTGGATTGGATCTATAATTAATGGACCTCGTGGGCTTAGCACACTAATGGTCCCTGGTTTAGGGTTTCATCTCGTGGCTATATAAGGAGTGGAGGAGGGTGGGCGCAGGGTGTGCTTTTCACGGTTTAGAAGTGTTTCACCCGAAACCGTAGCCTCCTCCTCTCGCTGCCCCTACCGAGTGACCAGGTGCTTGCACACCGACGCACGGCGTTTCATCCATGGACGTGTGGACTACTGCGGTGACGCTGCTATGACTGCGGTGTTGGAGGATGATCCACGGCGAAGCGAGGACGATCCACTACATCGACGCGCGAAGGATTCCGCAACTGCGCGTCTAGTGGTAATCTAATCTATGATCCCCTTCTTGCGAGTAGCTTTCGGGTTATGCGGTAGATTTTTTTTTGCTAGCGTAGCATACCGCTTTCCTCTTCACTTACATGAATACGCCACACAGTGCTAAGTCTATGAAATAATGAAACAACAGTGATAATAATTTATTCATAGCAACCTTCAATTTGCCACAGGCAACTGACAAGGTTCGTACCCTAACAGATCATCTCCTCCTGATACTTCTCCACATAAGCAGGCGTGGCCTCCTCTCCAACTGGTAATTTCTGGTTGCAAGGGGTGAGTACATAAAGCACTCAACAAGTTATGCACAGAATGCAAGTCTAATATACTATATGCATGGCTTATTCCAAGTGAATGGCTAGCATGGTTATTTTGCAATAAAGCAACATTTATAAAAGAATATCATAAATAGATTGAAATGACAGTAAAACAAATAATAACAATAATAAATTTCTCAATTACTTCCGAAATAAATTGACTCATAACCTTAATCAAATTCCATACTTCCATTGGCATACAACCTTCATTCCCAAGTTTATTTTATTAAAATCTAACCCTTAACTGTAATCACTGAGCAATGCTCAATACCATGAGCACAGCTACTCGAATAGGTTTGACACTCTGCAGAGGTTATACACTTTACCCACAAGATACAATCATAACTCACAAAGGCAAGTGATCATAACAAAGCCTTTACAATGCTCTGTCTAAACCTAGTACTACCCGTTATGGTTTCAACACTTATCACAATCAGGGCCCTCTCTTGCACCATGTGAATCTACCCGTACACCTAGAACTCACACCACCACGACAGTACTAAAGCCTAGACATAACAAATTAATTAGCTAGGTCTATCCCATACCAGACATGTGGTTGTATGAATGACTTAGTTCAAATGCTTGCAAGATTAAGTCCTTAATTGACCAAGGCAAGACTAACAAAAAATTCACCATTTCCATATACCATCAATTACCATTATAAAAAACAATGCAATCGCCCAAATGCTACATTAGCCCACCATAAAAACACAACTCTTGCCACTTGCCTTAATCTAAATTATTTTACCACCCTAGTTGATTACCATGCACCACGTGCAATCAACAACATTGTGTGACAACACTTGACACATATATTCATAAACAAGTTCCATATTCCATTAAGCATGATTAACCTTTTCACATAAAATGATATCAATAACTTGTTGCATGGCTAAGCAAACTATTCATGTTCTAACTAACCCATATTGGCAATTAATAGATACCAATTAATAAAGAACCATACTAGGGTGACAAATAAAATATGACATACAAATGACAAGGTAGACATAACTCAAATTGAATAAATAGCCAATCCCAAATTAATTGAAACAAGTATATATTTGAATTAGCATGCAATAATTTAAAACAATATAACATTTAAAAACAAGGCTTCAACATGATCAAAGCATAACATGCCTTCAAAGAGCTCTAGATTCAGCTCTGGACCTTATTCTTGGGTTGGATCCACGCTTATGTATACTTCGGTTACCTCGACGTCTATGCGAAACAAATAATAAAGCAATGAATACCAAAACAGAGATAAAACTTAATTGAAAAAATTAAATAAAATTCATAATTAAATAGACATCAATTTTACAAATTTTTAGAAACTGGAATCACCTCAATCTGAGTTCGTATGAGGGAGAACGAGCTATTCAAAGTTTGAAAAAAAAAAAAAAGATGAAAATAGAAAAAATCCGTATTATTGGAATTTTTTTTCTACTAGAAAATTGGATTTATGACGTTATTATGACGTCTGGACCAAATAAGATTTCGGCTGAATTATTTTTCTAAAGAAAACTAGATTTTTGACGTTAGACTGACGTCAGTGAACACATGGACCAACCATAGCCTGACGCGTAGCATCGGTGCATAGACTCTGTCCACAGCCGGTTCCGGTCCACCGTGAACTCGGCGCACGGTGCCTCGGTTCCCAAAGTGACAAACGGCGACACGCGACTGGGCGCAACGTCAATGCGATCTCGACCACCCGTTCCAGATCGGACGGTCAACATCGAACGAAGACGGAAGGACACACGGCGTATTGCGGTCAATCCACACGGCAAAATCTAGACTGTACACAGGAGATCGGACGGCTAGAATCTAAGTGAAACAAGCTAGAGACGCGACTGCCCTAGTTCTTGACACACGGCATACATCCGACGGCTACATCAGATCCGATGGCTAAAGCTTTACCCGAGGCAATAACTACGCGGTGCGATCTACACCATACGATCTAGATCGAATGGCTATGGGTGCTTCCGATGACGACAATGGCACGATGGCGCTGCACGGTGGCTTCTTACTAGAGATGGAGACAACGACTTACGGAGCGATGTTTGGGGCTTCTTCAGCGATGTTGTCACCCAGTATCGATTCGTCTCGACACGGTGAACTCGATGATGGCCTTGGCGATGGCGAATACGGCTCAACAGCGGTGGAATCTTGCGCAAAAGAACAGCGGCTTCCTCTGGAACTCTAGCAAGCTCATGTGGGCAACTTGCAGCGTGAAGTGGGGAGTCCGATAGAGGTGGCGGCGAATTAAATAGGAGCCTTGGTGTGCATGTTCAGCACAGATTTCACGACAAAACTGATGCGGCGGTGGAGTACAGCACAGATATGGCTTCGGCATGATGTGCCAGCATCACAGTCTATCACGTGGCGACGATCCGACGGTTAGCGATGCGCAAAGACACGATCGAATTGTGGTCGTTGGATCGGAATCTAACAGTTCAAGATCTAGGATTCGCGGTGAGTGGGCCGACGTGGGCTGTGGTGTGGAGAGTTGTGCTGGGCCCGCTTGGGCTCGGCCCAACACTATTCATAGGCCTTTTTAAAACATTTCTTAATTAAAATGATTCCTAAAATTAGATTAAGCTAAAATAAATAGTAAAAATACCCAAAAATTCCAGAAAAATTTTGAAAAATATTTTAGGGCATTTGGAACTCAAATAAAATATTTCCAGTAGAAATTTATCAAAACTTTCTATATTTTTAAATAAATTTTAACAAGAGGCTTAATTCAAATAAATCCAAAATAGATTAAATAAATTCCCAAAAAATCGCAAAAATGTAAAATGCACATTAAATTTAAGAAATGTAGAAATTGGGATGTTACGAAACATCGAGAAAAAGGTAGCGATGCGGCATTGGATTAGGGTCGCATCCATGTGTATTTGGATGTGGGTAACGCAATGTGGATGGAGGCTTACCAGAGAAGGAGATCAACAGAGAGGAAAGCTTTAGGTTCTCTTCAATGGAACGACGGTGCTCCGTACTTCAACGAGCTCACGTAGATCGATGGTGGCATCCTGACATCGGCGGCTAGTTTGTCGAGATGCGGCACGATGAGGGGTGCTTAGATCGTGGATCACCAAAGGCTTTTATAGCCTTGGAAGGCATAATGGGCATGGACTTTTAAAGGCGGATGTGGTGGGGCTACAATATGGGGCAGCATGATGAGGGAGAGAGGAGATGGACTATCAAGCAGGGGCACGTGTAGGGCTTGGTTGGGCCGAATAGAGATGGACTGGGAAGAGAAGATGGGTAGGCCAATTCATCTCGAGAGAATTGTTAGGACCCAATTATGTAAATCTGGACCTACTGTCTATAGTGCACTAGTCTAGGATCACGCTAGTGCACACAGTACAACATAGATGAAATATCACAATCATACACATCGAAAACATAATAAAAAGCTATATTTATTGAATAAAATATAGTTGCATGACCTTAAGATCGACTTTACATTATTAGGTCTTATCAGGGCTTAAACTCTAAGAAAGATAACAACAGCGGAATAGAAAATTTCGTAGATGACTCATCAATATGCCACAGGCAACTAACAAGGTTTGATACTTAGTAACTCGTCTCCTCATGAAACTACTCCTCTATAGCAAGTGTAGACTCCTCATCAACTGATATATTTGTTGTGGCAAGGGTGAGTACATAAAGCACTCAACAAGTTGTGCACAGAATGCAAATCTAATATAACTATATGCAAGGCTTATTCCAAAAGAATGGATGACATGGTTATTTTTGTAGTAAAGCAACATTTCAATTGAATATAATAAATAGATTGAAATGATAGTAAAACAAATAACAGTAATAATAAACTGTCACGCATGTCTTAAAAAAATTGGTACATAACCCAAATCAATTGCATTACTTTCATTGGAACACAACCTCCCATCCTAAGTTTTATTTTATAAAATCTAACCTTTGATTGAAATTCTCGAGCATTATCCATAACTGAGGTATTGGCTACTCTACAGAGGTTGTACACTTTACCCAAAATATATGATGAATCTTATAATGTCGGTCATTACATGTACCCATTGATGTGTGTGGGCACTCAAAAATATGAATCAATCCTTGCTCGTGCGTTGGACTTAGAGGTGACACCCATACTCCACTTAAGTGTATGCTCACTGTCACCCAAAAGTCCCGTGCACGGAGTATTAACCAGATGACCCTCACTCAACCAAATATTAGCCACTTAGTTACACTGTACACACTTACCCAACCAAGAAAGTTCCGATTCTCTTCCAAATAACCATATCGGGATTGAATCCAACCCATACAAGAATAGCACACGCCGTCCATCTTAGAACCTTGGTATCGCTCACACCCATCGAGGGAGGTGCGTCGCAATAGTCAGGAACGATGGTCGCTCGAGTCCATGCATCAAACGGTTGAGAGCAATTCTAGGTACCCAGATATGTGTCTAGTGCTAGTTCCCAAGATCAACGCCTAGCACCCAAATATCCCACATTCGAGATGCATCGCTACTCATACACATTCAACTAAGCATTTGACATAGTATAAACTTAAACTAGAAGCTATTACAACTACTTGATATTACAAGTACGTGGTCGACCGGCCAAATATTACACACAAAAGTAATTCGCAGCGGAAATAAAGCATGAAATAAAAGTAGGACAATGGTATGCCCATCCATAAACCCATAGGCAACCGACTAAGAAGAGCCCTAGTTCATCCATCCAAGTAGTCGTCGGACCCTGGTGCAAAGTATGAATCATCGGAGTATTCTTTCGTACCTTCATCTATATATTATAGATTAAGCAACGATGAGTACACGTATGTACTCGCAAGACTTTAGTATATGGAAATACAGTAGATGCAAGGTTAGATCAAGGATAACAAGTCACTACACTAAGTCTCATTTTTAGCATAAAGCGGATTTTATTTGCAAGTGAATGTTTCATCAACAGTAACGGAATTGTAAAGAGCATTTGATATGAAGCTAATAACAGTAAGTAAAGTCCAATATCAACATTTCATAGACACCCTTGGCTGTGAACAGCGAGTAAACACAGCCATCCTTGGCTCACAAGTTTACCAACCTGTTCCAACACTGTTTCCAAAAGTTTTCACAAAAACAAGATTATACTTGACATTATTTTCCCAAGTTGCTCATGACCGCGAGTACGGCTAATTAATTAGATTTAAATCTCTGTAGAGAGTGTACACTTTACCCATATGACACATTCTAGCAATCATGTCAACCATGCCTCGCGATACATACCGTACCCGATTTGCTAGATTGTGACGAAACCGTTCGACTAGCTAAAGCCTAGCCTTGCACTAGCCCCAGTGATGTCAAACCCTTGCCATTGTCCGGAGATCGGGACCTGCACATACAATACTAACGATGGTTTACGCCCCATCGCATCCTCTCCCCGTGGCAAGGCATACACCATTGTATTGGAATGCTTTTGCCCCAACACTTCAGTGAAGGGAGCACCTACGAGCGACACCGGACCCTAGAGTGCCCTTACTATTTTGGCCTACCAAAATGCAAGGCTAAACCTCAGCTAATCTACTAAGCTAAGGCTATCCCATACTAGCACATGTGGTTTTTCCTTTACATAAATTTTGGGTTGGATTTTTACCAAAATACACGAAAACCATAACTCAGCTCCGTTCCTTTACAAATTGCTCAAGTTTGGATGGAAATATATCCCAACATTTAAAGATGATGTAAGTAAGCATGTCTAAGCATGTACATTAGATATTTCGCATCTAATACCCAAAATGACACTAAGTAATGTCTACACCATAAGCTAAGGTTACAATAGCAGGTAATCAAGTGTCAAGGTAACAGCAATGCATTCAACAGGAAGTAACTACCGATACCCACAACATAGCAAGTTTAACATAAACCTACGCGCATGCATATAGTTTGATAAAACAATATAAACATCATAAAATATGGGATCAACATGATCAAAACAGGGTGTTTGCCTTGTTTCTCTTCTTCCGGTATGTAATCGGGGTCGTAGGTGAGGTCGTCGTCGACGGATTCTGAAGCGTCGGCGTCTACATGTTGTGTAATGAGAATCGTGACAAATAGCAAACGATAAATTGTTAATAAGGACAAAAAGAAATCAGATCTAAAAACCAAATGAAACTTACCAAAAAAGAATAGGGTGGTTTAGGTTTCAGAGTTATCACTTTATGCATGATAGTTTCATTAGTTCGTTGTTCGTGTTTTGGTTCTTTTGTGTATATGTTACTTTTATTTCTTGAATTCTAAAAGCTAAAATTATAGTCATGTATGTGGATACTTACAAATTCAAGAGGCTAAAATTATTTAGACTTAATATGATTAAGACATCAGCCAAAATGTTATGTATGGATAGTGCATAGCCTTAGATGTTCTCGCATAAAAGTGATTTGTACATGTTAGGTCTGTTAAGTTTAGGCTACTGGTTATACATTCATGATTTTAGGATGGTTCTTGTGATACAAGTATCTTAACTACTGACTTCTTAAATTCGTTTATTCGTATTTCGGATTTTACTAAGGGTTATATTCTTAACAGGATTCAGATGCAAAGCAAGTTGTAATGAGATTATTTATTCTGAATATGATAGTCTTTGCCCTAGAGACCATTTCTAGGCTAATTTTATTAATATTAGTGTTTAGATGAGATATTTTATTCATTGCTGAAATAGCATATATGGCTTTAAAATTTACGCTATAAGGGGTCAGATTTTGTTTTAGGTTTGCGACTGCACCTTACAAGATTATTCAACCATTTTTCTAGTATTAGGAGGGGACGGCCCTAAAAGTGTTTTAAAGTTAGTTTCGCATCATTTTGCTTTTATCCGCGATAGTTTTCTTATATGTGAAGAATAGGGTCTTTTATGAACTTACTTCAAACATGAATGAACGTGAAATATTTTTCCATGAACAGAGAGGGCATCATTTTTCAAGATTTGATTTCATCAAATTTGAAGTTCATGTGCACAAGTTATGACTATGTGAACTTTGCATGCATTGAAATTGACCTATTTAATCATTTGGTGCAAACTATGTCAAAATCCAAATATTTTTATATATTTGAAAATCTTGTGACCTCAGGAACTTAGTAAAATTGGTTTCATCATTTTTAGACTTAGTTTGTAAACATTTTCTGCTGAGCACATCATTGGCCTAAGGCATATACTTAAGTTCATTTTCTGCACAGTGATCAAAACTAAAATATTTTTGCATATTCAAATTCTACATGATTTTACAAGAATTTATAAATTTGTCTCATTAAATTTTAAGTTTCCTAGCAAAAGATATTCAAGCTGTAGTAATTTATAAACATATATGATCTACTATTATATCGTCTTTTTGGTTACCCTAAACATTTTGCAAAGCAACCTGCATGCTTATAAAAAATGAGAAACATATGCATCCTACTACATATACATAGTTATTTGAATGATAACTAGCCTCTGCTACACTAATCAACTTACAAAGAGATTCGAACTCAGGACAACACGTTTGAGAGGAAAGCATCTAAACAACTCGACATGAGCTGCTTTATGTCAAATGGGCATGCCATATGTTTTGAGTGTTCAGTTGTACACTCAACCCTTAGAACGACGGCAGCTCGGACGGTGATGAAAGAAGCAGAGCTAGGGAGTTTGGCGCAGCAGCGAAAATGGCCGGAGAGGGAGATGACGACTTGATCTGCTGCTATGCTGCAAGAATGGGAACAAGTTCACGTGACTTTTTATGTTCCAGGACCTAGAACATGCAGTGGACGTGATCTTCAGGAGAGTTTCTCACCGGAGTGACCGGAATGGCAGCGCAGGCTCGCCGGCGTCCGAATAGACGCCACGCTTCTCTCGGAGCCGACTGCACCAGGGCTTGGGCGAGAGAGAAGTGGCGAGCTCACGAAGCGCGTGGACTCGCGTTAGCTTTATGGCGAGGATCGCGGAGAAGGCAAGGCACGGAGTGGGCAGCTGAGTCGGCGAGGCACGGCAGTCGCGGCCGCGTGGCGCGCGGCCTCTGCGCTCGCCCGTGCGTGGCATGCATGACACGGCATGGGCTGAGAGAGGAAGGGGAGGAGAGGGAATGTTGAAACAGCCCAAGCCAAAAAAATGAAATCAGCGCAACAATGCAGAACAAAACTTCCTGTCTTCTGAAAGCAATCGCTGCTGATGCAGTCTGAAAGCAGAGCTTCAGAGCAAATATGGCAATAGCAGAATTATCAATAGAAGACTTGCGACGTGAAACCAGGACCACACCTTTTCTGTTGTAACTTTCACATGAGACAAGCACCCGAATGTTCTCAGATGATTTACTCTCGGTTTTCGGTCATACCATGCCTCATATGGTGTCATTCCATCTAAGCTCCGAGTTGGCGATTTGTTCAACGTATACACAGCTGTTCTCACTGCCTCTCCCCAAAACTTCCCGACTACCAATTTGCTCTTCGTCATGCTACGAGCCATCTCGACCACCGTTTGATTTCGCCATTCTATGACTCCGTTTTGCTATGGGGAGTAAGGAGCCGTAGTGTATCTCTTGATTCCTGCTTCTTCACAGAACGTGCCAAATTCCATTGAGAGGAATTCACCTCCCCTATCGGTCGTGAAGGCTTTAATCTTCAAATTTTTCTCATTTTCCACTACAGCCTTGAAATTATTAAAGCACAGAAGAGCTTCATCTTTGCTTTTGTGAAAATCTACCCACATATATCTGCTATAATCTTCAATAAGTAATAGGAAATATTGATTACTTGCAGGTGTACTGGGTGTAATCTTGCCGCATAGATCACCATGCACAAGTTGCAATTGCTTCTCAGCTCTGTACTCAGCAGTAGAAGGAAAAGGTTTCCTGTGTTGCTTCCCGAGTGAACAACCTTCACAAAATTGCTTAATGTGATCAATCAGTGGTATCCCTTCAACCATCTTCCACCTCCCAAGATTCCTCAAGGATCGGAAGTTGAGATGTCCATATCTGTTATGCCATAGCCATGCTGTATCATTTGTTTTTGATAGCAAGCACACAAGTTCAGGCTCAGTCAAGTCCAGTGCATACAGTCTATTTTGTGACCTGTTTACTCGACCAAGTAACGATCCTTCTCGATCATAAATCTACATAGCACCATCTTCCATGATTATCTTGCTCCCTTGCTCATCTAATTGTCCAAGGCTTATGATACTGCATTTAAGTTTTGGAATAAAGTACACATCAGTTAGTACCTTATGTTCCATGTTCTTGCAGTTCAAAATAACTGAACCAAGTCCACCGATCTTCACCACTGATCCATCTCCAAACTTAACACTTCCTTTGATTGTTTCATCCAACTCTGCAAAATATCGTTTGCAGCCGACCATGTGATTACTAGCTCCAGAATCAAAATACCATTTCCCATTTGTTCCTGTTTCGCTGCTGTCGACAGGAATGAAGTTTTCTTCATTGAGCAAAACTAGTCCTTCCTTGCGGGGAACTAATGCTTCTTCTTCGTTGTGTGTAGAATTGCTCCGATCTGCATGTTTGCTACCCATCTGGATGGCTTGGTTGCTTTCAGCCTTAAAGTATGACGCTACTTCATGCTGGACAAAGTCATTACCTTTATGGACGGCTTGATCAGGTACAGCATTCACGTCTTGACTCGCTTCTTCCTGGACGATTTTAGCTCCTTCTACGTCATGTGCAGTTCCACTCTGAACTGCATGATCGATTCCCTTCTGGACGGGTGAGCCTTTCCATCCCAAGTGTTTGAAGCTGCTTCATGCTGGATGACGTGAGCAGGTTTACTCTGAACGCCTTGAACATGTTCCTCCTGAACATCTTGAGCGATATTACATACCTCGGCTAGAAAAAATGCAGGTTCCATGTCCTCCTTTTTCTGAACATAGTGAGCTTGTTCTCTCCTCGGCTTGCGGCATTCGCTCCGGAAGTGGCCCATCATGTTGCAGTTATAGCACTTTAGCTTTGATTTATCGAATTTTCTTAAGTTTCTCTCTTCTTCTCCTTCTTCCCCTTGATTGCCTTCATGATCACAGCCTCGGCCACATCCACGGCCTCGTCCATGGCCATAAGAAACTCTCGTACCAGAGTTTGAGGCCACACCATCTTTTTTGTCCTTCATGGCTAGACTCTACCATTGCGTGCGAGTAAGCATTAATTGCTCCCCTTCTCTTTCACCGTGTCCACGGCGCCTTCCTTTCGAAGTATCTTCAAATGCTCTTAATCGTCCAATCGCTTCTTGTAAAGACATAGTCTCGATATCACCAAATTGTTCGATTGTGCCGACAATTTGCATGAATCGATCAGGGACCGCACTAAATAGCTTCTCAACAATAGTGACATCTTTCAACTCTATACCGAGAGATCGAATCTCTCCCACCACAGCAGTTAGCTTTTGCGTGAATTCCGCAATGCTCTCGCCATTGCCCATGATCAACTGATCAAATTGGCTTTTTAATACTTGAACTCTTGCTTTTCTGATACGATCTTCTCCAATGCGCATATCCTGGATTGCTTCCCATGCCTCCTTTGCCGTTTCCTTGGCGGCAAAAGCCATCATGACATGATCTGGAATAGCTTGGGAGATAGCGGCTAGAGCGCCCTCATCTTTGTCTTCTTCGACCGAGAATTATCTTCATCTTCACAGCCCAAAGGCTGTAATTTGTGTCATCAAGCATTGAGTATTGAATTGGGATTCCTCTTGCTGCTGCTCTTATGAGTGGTGCGTTGTCGCCCATTGTCGCACTTGAAGATGGCTTTGATACCACTGGTTGAAACAGCCCAAGCCAAAAAATGAAATCAGCGCAACAATGCAGAACAAAACTTCCTGTCTTCTTAAAGCAATCACTGCTGATGTAGAGTCTGAAAGCAGAGCTTCAGAGCAAATATGGCAATAGCAGAATTATCAACAGACAGAAGATTTACAACGTGAAACCAGCACCATACCTTTTCTGTTGTATATTACTCTATATTTATACTGGATTACATGATCCGGGTGACTAACCAACAAACCAAAATGGAATCGGAAATCTAACTGACTCGTATTGCTAACAAACTTGACTAATTGTTGACGTCAAAAACTTGAAGTAGGGTTTCTGACAACAGCACATTAGACAAACACCTGGTTCAGAACGTGCCGGTCGATTTGACCTGGAATCGATAAGGTAAAAATATGAAATTCACTCAAAGCCGATCGTGAAGATCAATCGGCTTAAAATCAATTAGCTTGAAGCCGATTAACTCAAGATAAAAGGGTAAGTCTATTTAGCCGATTAAGGCTAATTAGAGAATAAAGGCAGGTCGATTCTGAAGAAGGCGATGTGCAACAAAATCAGAACAAATCGAACCTGGGGAGTAATTTGAAGAAGATCAACAATCGGCGATGCGCAACTTTATTGATCAAGATCGAATTACAAAGACTAAATTACAAGAACTACTCCTAATCGACAGGAAAAAGTAATGTAAATAGTTGTGTTTGATTGTGTTGGATCCCTTTGCAGCTCGCTCTTTGTCCTTTTTTTATACCTGTCGGTCGACCGTGTCCTATTACAACACGTTACAAAACCTGATCCGTATCAGCCTTAATTTAGATAGTTTCCCCTTAAAGATCTTTACCGTTACTAAATATCTTCAAATCTTTTCAAATCGCCTGTTAGTTACCACATGTTGACTTTCTTGCCGATTTTGACCATACTTGCCAAATTCTGGTGCAAACACTAATGTAGCCAATCTGGCACCCCTACGCTAACTTGCAGACTTGAAACATCAAACCAAATACACACTCCGATTGAAAACAGGAAACCTTACAAGATTAGACTATCAACAGTTAAGAGGCTGGCCAGTGGCCCCTCCGGCCAAAGCGGCCCACAGTCAGCGTCTGTGGCAAGGAGACAGTTTATCGTGCACTATAGCAGCACGATTTTTTGACAGAACTCGGGTTAGCAATTGAGGTGGTTGAAAAATGATCTTAACAAATTTTAAAAATTCTGGAAACATTTGTGGAGGTAGATCAAAGTACAATGTTTCGAGTTGCCTTAGTTTCACTTGATTCTAAGTTTATTTTTCCATGTTAAAATTCTTGCAAGATTGTTGTTTTCATTCTGTTTTTGAATTTGTAGGGCACAAAAATATTGTGAATTTTTTTTGGAAAAATTATATTTATTCATATAAACTACTTTAGTATTTTACAAAATTATTTCTCAGGTTGGTTCATTTTAAGTTTTTACAAGTTTCTTTTAAGTGTGTTCATTTAGGGGTAAAAAGGACATTAATTGAGGCAAAAATAGAAATTCTGAAATAAATAAATTCAGATGAAAATCCAAATGTACAATAGAAGTCACACCAAGCCACTTTATTTACTTTGCACAATTTTTGGGATGTTACAATGTGTGACTAAGAAGATCATAATAAAACCTTTTGGAAACTCTATTCAAACATAGATACTCTTGATAAGCCTGGTATCACTATCTCTCCCTCACACAGACCAAAAGAATAAAAGGACTCATCGTTGAACTAGGAACAATAAGTGTTTAAGATATGGAGCCACTGCAACAAACACCTTCTCCAAAAGTGCTCACAGCTTGGTTATCGTCGTGAGATATCATATGTCAAAACTCAGTAACATACTAAGCTAGGTTTGGCCGATAACAGACATGTGGTTAAATGATTAGCCTAATTCAATGGTTTACAATGTTAAGTCCTTAATTACCAAGGCAAGACATCCAAATAAATCTCAATAACCAATATCAATCGATTCACATAGAATCTCCAACTCAAATGTCATACAGACCTACCCTGACACATAGCCTCTTGCCAATTGCCTCAATCTAAATTATTTACCACCCCAGTTGATTATCGTGCTGAAGGGGAACGGGTAGGCTACTCTAGTGAAAAATCAAAACAATTTACTGCGTAACCAAGGAACCACTTCAAGTTATAGATCACAGAATTACCATTAGACGCGCAGACCTGTAGCGGAAGTAGAGTCATGTAGCGGTGTGGTGTAGATGTAGTCGTACTAGCCTCGCGCCTCCCACCAGTTCCTGCTGTGACTGTTGCAAGTTGCGGATCGTCCTAGCGTTGAAGCTTTGCCGCAACGCCTCTAAGGTATCCACACGTGCGAGGCAGGAACACGATGCGCTGGAGTGCTAGTGCCGGCTACGCAGTTCTGGATGGAGGAGGGGTGGCGGCTAGGGTTTCAGGAATTCTAAATTTCTATTGTGTCTCTTCATGTATCTCTATATCTCGCAAAGCCACTACCTCCTCCCTTTATATAGACGTCCCATAATGGGTTTCAACTCCTTAAAGCCCATTAGGAACTCTAAACCCATTACAATTCGGATCCCTATCCGAATTGGTTACAGCCCCTTAAGTGTGCGACCCTATAGGTTCATGTGCACTCGAACATGGCTAGAATACCCCTATCGATCGTTAAGTACTCTTACTCGACCATCGGGTACACCTACTCTACCATCGAGTACTCCTACTCGATCATCGAGCATTCGACCAACAGTTGATAGCGTCCCCTAGAAGGACTTACCAACTCTCGAGTACATGTAAAGATCGGACGAACCTCAACAATATCCTATATGTATTTCCTTTTGCCTCACGATATCGATCAAACCCAAGGCGATTTGTTGTCATCCTTATTTGGATGGCTCGGCCACTTTTTCTCGATGCCGTGACTCGGATTCCCCGAATACATCGAGTTAACTCTTTAACTCGATGACTCGAGTAACTCTTTACTCGAGTAGCATGGCTATGCGTTTCTGGAATCTGACCACTCGAGAGGCCTAGAGATATCTCTCCTGTTGTATGGAGGGGCAAATCCTATCTTGATCGACCACGCCTCGTAGCATGTTTGATGACAAACCTAAAAGCCATCTTTATAACTACCCAGTTACGGAGTAGCGTTTGATGATCTCTAAGTAAGCCATTACACATCTTGCGAACATGCGGCAATCTCAAGTTGAAGGATATAGTATACACATCGTATATGAGACTAACTGATGACATGAAAGAATACAACGTTCTCACAATGTCTCATACTGGGTCGATGTCCAACACCATGTTCTCTAACATGTGTCCATATTATTGGTTTGATATCTCCATATCTATGACTTGTGAAACGTGGCTATCGACCAATACATATACTAGTCTACTCATATGTGTCCTCATATGATTATCGACTAGGGACCCTTTTAGAATGAACATCATAAAGATGAATATAGAGTTTTACAAACAAGTCACGTACTTGTTAATCAATATTCATGATGTTATTCAAAGAATAATATCATAGTTTATGAACATATATGGAAATATAATCAATTATATGATTGTCTCTAGGGCATATTTCCAACACGTGCAACATATACCATCAACAACATCAACATCATTGTGTGACAACACACGACACACCATTTTTGTAAACATGTTCCATATATCATTAGTCAAGTTTGAATTTGCACTTTCGAAAGAAATCAATTATTCGTGGCATGGTTAAGGATACTAAGCACATTATAACTAACCCACGTTAGTATCTATTAGCAATCAACTAATAATTATCCATCTTAGGGTGATAAATAATTATGGCATAGCAAATGACAAGGTAGGTACAATTCATTTGGGTCGAATAACTAATTCCCAAATTATTTGAACACAGTATACATTGAAATAACATGCAATAGATTAAAACAAAATAGTATTTGTAAAAATGGGTTCAACATGATTAAAGCACAACTTGCTTTGGAATAACTTTTGATCTTGATCTGGACCTTGCACTTGAGTCAACTCTTCACCTTCGTACGCTCCCAGCAATTCAACATCTACGCGAAACAAATGGAGAAAACCAAAATAAATACAAATAAGAATAAATATACTCAAAAGTGTGCAGCTTGAATTTATGTGAATTTAGAAATTTGAATGGGCTCAATTGGAGTTTGTATGGTAAAGAACGAACTCTCGCAAGATCCATCTAACAAATAAATTTGGAAAAAGAAGAAGAAAATAGAATATTCCCATAATATTTCCTGACAAGTGAACTGTGACTATTATTTTTAAATAAAAATGATTTTCTAGATTTTAAACCATAGAGGCTGACAAGTGGGCCCCACATGTCATACTCTCGGCTCACCTCGACCAAGTGCACGCACAGACCCATGCTGACATGGCATGATGTCAGCCGACACATGACCCGGTCTTCCACATTGGCTCGATGGTGTGCAGAGCCCAAAGGTCACCGACGGTCAACTCTGATGACTCCAAGTGGTACCATCGGCAAGCTCTCCCTACGATGAAGGTTCTAAAGTGGGTGTCGCGGGCTCTGGTGACCTCTAGCGATGACATCATCCATGGAAGTAGTTGTGGTTTCACAGTGACTATCAAATGTTAGATCTCGACAATAAATTTATGATTTACGGGGGTACCTTCGATTTAGCAAATCAAGCACGAAGACAACAGCACACGATGTATACAGGTTCAGGCCCTCGGAAGGAGTAATACCCTACTTCCTGTGCGGATGATGTATGTATTGGTGTATCAAGAAATATAACATATTGTTTAGCCCTAGTTTACAATGAAGATTGGATCTAGGCAATGGCTAAACTATGGTTGGAGGTTGACGAAGCGCGGTTCATCGGCCCCTGGTTGATCTGTGTCTTCTAAAAGCTCTAAAAAGTCTTCTCTGGTTTTGTTTTTTGGCTCCCCCTTAGGACACCTACCCTCGGTCTTATATAGTCAGGGTAGCCCGACCTTAGGTTGAGTTGTAGTCGGTTTGGAATAACATATCGTAGCCGATGAACAGTCCATCGTCGTGTGATCTTTGCAGCATATCCAAACTTCCTTAGATACCAGGCGTACTCGAGTCGATTTCCTCGTAATGGGAAAAAGTGATCGAGTCCTTCCTAGTATGGAGATATCCCTTACGCGTATATCTTATCCCATAGAATCGGGCCCATGATATCCGGAGTTTCTAGATGTTTGCTTGAGCATATATGGTATAGTCTTCATATTACTGGTACGTATTTGTCGGCGTTTCGAGCATCGGCAAGTAAATTTGTAAGTCGGAAGGGGTCGCGCGTTCCCTCTCCCTGAATGGTTAGACTCGAAAGCCCAAGATGTATACTGGTTCGAGCCGAATGTCCCTACTCCAGTTCGTGTGGTGGTGTTGTATTGCCTTGGATGCAGTCGTCTGCACCACGTTTACAAGTGAGGGCTGAGGACTTGAACACGAGAGCGTTCGCTGTCCGTTCGTAAAGACTTAGCGAGAAGAGGATCTATCTCTATCTGTATGTGCGTGTCTGTGCGCCCGTGTCCCTCTCCCGGAGGGCCCTGCCCCCCTTTATATAGGCGGGAGGGGCAGGTTACATCGAGAATTGGGAGAAGGAAGGAAGGAGAAACCTAGACTAGGAGCCCTAGTCCTTCGTCTTGATGATTGGTCGCCATCCGGTCTCGCCCACACCGAGTTTGGTAGGCTTGCTGAGCAGAGCAGTTCGTCGTTTCCTTGGGAAGCAACACACGCCCTCCGGGAACTCGTCAGTCTTGATGTTGCGGCGTAGCGCGCTGCCTCGGGAGAAGCGCGTCCCCATACTTCGTGTGGTAGGCGATGGGGTGGAGTTTTGACTTGGGCAACCCTTGTCTTTGCCTTGGGAAGGGCCACCGCCCCGCACGGTCACTCGAGCGATCTGTCTCGTGGGGGCACGTGGCCAATAGTCGGCGGAGGCCTGACACATGGCCCTTGGTGTAGGTTGCCTTAGCTTGGTCGGGGCTCAGGAGAGCCCGACCTGTGACGGGGGTCGGCGTCCCACTTGGTCGGGATTGCTCGCCCCAATCTGGTCGGGACGAGAGTCTTTTTGTGGCCCTGCGGGTCCCTTGGTCGGAGCTGGGCTTGACGCGGCCCGCTTGCCATCCTGGGCCGTTGGGGTACCCCTGGTATGAGTATTCGTCAGTAGCCCCCGAACCCCCGAGCGAGTTCTTCAGATACGGTCGGGGGTTGAGCCTGGTTGGTGAGAGTCTCGGTTGTATGCGATTAGGGGTGGGCATAATTTAACCGAAACCGAAAAACCGAACTGAACCGAATTAACCGAAAAATTTAGTTTTTTCGGTGTTCGGTTTTCGGTTCGGTTTTTTTTTCAGTACTATTCGGTGTACGGTATTCGGTTCGGTTTTGTATTTGTGGTAACCGATCTAACCGATGAACCGAATTTTTTTCAATGCCAAGTTGCCAAGCAGCCCAAGCCAACGTCGCCCTTGCCAGTCGCCACTCGCCAAGTCGGCAAGGCCCAAGAGCCCAAGACGCCAACTCTGAACTCCCCCCGTCAAGACTGAGCTAGCAGCTAGGTCACAGACTCAAATCCCCAATCCATCCCCTCCACACGAAATCCCCATTTCCCCATCCCATTCGGCGACGCGGTGCCGGCGGCTTCAAATCCTGGCTACCCCTTGTCCGGCGGTCCGGGCGAGTCGTTCGTCCCCTCTGCCTCCAGGCTCCAGGCCTCCACGGCTCCACCGACCACCGCTCCTCCGCCCTAGGTCGCGGACTCGCGGCGTCGGCGACCGCGTCTCTTCTTCCAACCTCGCGGCCGACTCTGCCTCAGCTCCACGCGGCCCTAGTGCCGGCCTCCAGTCTTCCTCCGGAGTGATCTCTGCCGGCTATCGCTGACGCCACCTCCGGTCCTCCCAGCCGCCATCTTTACCGACTACTGCCAACGCCGGCACGCCGCCGACTCTGCCTCTGCGCTTCCTCCGGAGACGGAGTCCGACAGACCGGTGAGGTAAAACCAAGTCCAACTCCTCATAAAATTATTTTAGATCTGAGCATTTACCTGTGAGGCTGTGACAACAAAAAATCGATTGGTGATGTTTTGCTTTTAGAAATGCGTTGTTTGCAGTGAGCATTGTGTATGTATTGTTTGCAGTGATCTGTACTCATACCTAGACGTTCAATGCATTTTAGAAACGCGTTCAGTTTATGAAGTTGCACATCTGTTGAAATTTGGACAGCGCCCACCTTTCGGTTACTTGAAGTACTGAATTTAAGCAATAGACAAAACGAAAGTTAATCACCAAGATACTAATGCTCTATATTTTGTCATGATCAAGACAGACAGTAGTCTATTACTTTGGTTACTACATGTTAACAGTTCAAAGCTTCTGTAGATAGCCCTTGTGACACAGTTTGTTGTGTTGGCTGTTGGGCATGAAGCAAGACGACAAGCGTAAAGAAAAGCCTATTCACCTTTCAAGTTCATAAAGCAATTGTAGTTGCCTTGATATTGAAATCCTGAAAAGTATTCAATTGCGAATAGCTTTGGCTCCAGTGACTGATGTTCTTAGGCTGTTCCAAAAATTGTGTTTCATAGTTTTAAACCTAGTAATGGTAAAATATATATCCCAGCAATACTAATGCTATGTATGCTATGAATTTCTCAGTGAGTCAGGCAATCTCATCTTAGTGTGGAATAGGAACAACGGCTGCCTCAACAGAACTATCCTGCAACGTATTATTCGCTTCATTGCTTGTTTGCTTGGTCAGTTCCCTTTTCTTTTCAATCACTAACTATTGTGTTGCACTCTTGCTCAATTTGTAGATGGTGGAGTCGGACGAAAACACTAGAAACCGTGATAGCCAAATGGATGAGACGGAGACTGTACAAACGGAGAATGAGCAGCAACAGCAGCCGCAACAGCAGGAGGTGAAGAAAAGAAAAGCAATGACACCAAGATCTGATGTGTGGGAAAGCTTTACCAAGATCAAAGTTGGGGATGTCCTGAAGGCCAAGTGCAAACATTGCGCCCTTGAGCTTCGTTGTGATCCAAAAACTAATGGTACATCCTCCTTAAACTCTCACTTGAGAATCTGCAAGAGTAATCCTAATAGGAATACAGACCCTAAGCAAGGTACTTTGCAAATAGAGGGAAATCAGGGGGATAGTAGTCATTGTGCCATTTCCACTTGGAAGTTTGATCCCGAAGCACTTAGGGAAGCTTTTGCTGAAATGATCATTATAGACGAGCTTCCTTTTGCATTTTATGAACGTGAAGGTTTCAAAAAGTTTATGTCTAAAGCTTGTCCACGTTTCTCTGTTCCCTCTAGAAGAACAACTACTAGAGACTATGTTCGCACTTTCAATAATGAGAAAGCTAAACTCAAACAATTTTTTAAGGATTCTTGTGAAAGAGTTGCCCTCACCACTGATTCATGGACTTCAAACACACAACAGAACTATATGTGTGTCACAGCACATTTCATTGATAATGATTGGAAGCTACATAAGAAGATCATTGGTTTTTTCTTAGTAAAAGGTCATAGTGGGGAGGACATTGGGAAATCTTTAGAGAAATGTTTGATGGAATGGTGCATTGAGAAAGTATTCACAGTGACTGTTGATAATGCTAGCTCCAATGACAGTGCTCTAAATTACATGAGAAGGGTCTTGAATAATTCTAACAATAGCATTGATAAAGGCAAGTATCTTCAAATGAGATGTGCTGCACATATTATTAACTTGATAGTATCTGATGGCCTGAAAGAAGTGTCAGTTTCAATTCAACGTGTCCGTGCTGCTGTTAAATTTATTAAGAATTCCCCATCTAGAATAGCCAAATTTAAGAAATATGCTGAATTGGCAAAGGTGGACAGTAAAGCATTCTTATCACTAGATGTTTGTACTAGATGGAACTCGACATACCTTATGTTGAATGCTGCAGCAATTTATAAGGATGTATTCGAAAGATATGGTGAAGAAGATCCATACTATACAATAGAATTATGTGGTGAGAAAGGTCCTGGAGTTCCTGAAAGTGGAGATTGGGAGAATGCAAAGAAGATGATAGAGTTTCTTGGACACTTCTATAAGCTCACTCTCCGTGTTTCTGCCACACAACATGTGATATCTAACATTTTATTTCATGAGATTGGTGATGTTTTGCTTTTGTTGCGACAATGGTGTCATAGTGATGATGATAAGCGTAAGGAAATGGGCCAAAGGATGCTAGAGAAGTACTACAAGTACTGGGGAGATAAGGATAAATTGAACATGCTCATGTTTGTTGCTGTTGCCCTTAATCCTAGATACAAACTAGCTAATTACACAAATATAGCTATTTTAGAGATGTTTGGTGAAGAAGATGGAAAGGAAGTTTGGAATCATCTAAATGATTCTTTTCGTTCTTTGTTTCATGAGTACACAAAACTATATGCTCCAAGTGATAAGACACCACAATCCAATGATTCGCAACAACTTATTGAAAGGGGTACTAGGTTGATGAAATCCCTAATTGCGGAAAAGATGAGGATGAGAAATACTGGAATTGGCACTAGCAAGTCTAAACTTGAAAAATACCTTGGTGAAGATAATGAAGAAGACAGCGAGAATTTTGATATTCTTGAGTGGTGGAAGTGCAATTCTCTTAGATTCCCAATATTGTCTCGCTTGGCTCGTGATGTATTAGCAGTTCCCATATCAACAGTTGCATTTGAGTCAGCCTTTAGCACAAGTGGACGTGTCCTTGATGACTTTAGGAGCTCACTAACACCATTCATGGTCCAGTGTTTATTTTGTACACAAGATTGGTTACGGCGATCCGTACCTATCAATATTGAAGAAGATCCAGCAAACTTGGCCAAAATTGAGGAAGGTAATAAATAAATTCATTATTGATGCTTTCTTTAATTACATTTATCTTGTTTATCATGCCAATTGACTATCGATTTTACTCCATTTTAGCCATAATTGTAGAAGATGCTACCAATTCTTCCAAGGAAAAGTCTAAATCTGACTCCGTAACCAAACCTAGTGAGACTACTACCTAAATTCTGGTGAGATTCAAGACAATATTCCACTATTGGCTATTCCTTTCTTTAGTTATCTGCAAATTCCATATTATTGCTCTAATAATATGTGTTTTCTCAATTTTTAGCTTTGATTCTACCTTCTAGTGTTGCAGCTGTTGACTTGTTGGGAATTGTGATTGTGAAGTCTGCTTTCAGTAAGTCAATTTAGAAACATCATTTCTAATTTTATTGTAACCCCAACAATGGACTGATATGAAAAGTTATTGGTAGGATTTGGCATGGATTGCTTGACAAGTTGAGTTCACAAGATTGAGTGGAATTGTATTTTGTGTTTCATGGACATGTATTTTGTGTTACTTGACTTGGACAATGTATTTCCCTCCCCTCTGCTGTGTTTTCATGCACCATGTTATGAATATGTGAATGAATGGTAATTGTCTAATTGATAATCTTTAAACATTGTGTCTGTGCACTTCTCTTCCCTTGTTCTATTGTGTGTGCTCTGTTATAGTAATCTCTGGCTCAACATTGATCAAGTGGCCTTCATGACTAATGAGGCAGGAATTCCACGTTTACATGACATCTGACGGGTAATTGTCTGATTCACCCATTTTACTTTCTTTTATCAAATGCATTGTGATGATATTATCACTTTTTAGTTGTATCGATTGAACTTTTTAGTACTATAACTTTGATGTCTTGTTTTGTAGTTCATATTCTGGCGAGGGTTTGTATTGTAGGCTTGAGGCTTGGTATTCTTGAGGTCCTAGTCGAATCAGCTAGGAGCTGTGGATGGATGATCCTTAGGGTCGTTGCTGTTTTCAGTCTCTTAGGTGTATTCCACAAGCTCAAGTATTTTTTGAGCGTGTAAATAACTAAATATTCAAATGTTCCCTGTACTTCCTAATGGTCGTGCACATGTTCACTTTTGCTCTAGGTTTTTTCAGTATCGTATCTGTGGCTATTCTTGAAGTCTAATCAACCTCTCTAAATGTTCTCGAGAAGATGGCAAGCGGAAGATGGCTCATTTCTTCCAATTCAACTTAGCGAGCACTACGTTGTTGTGTCTTGAGTCCCAATACCTTAGTTTTCTTTGCATATCACATAGTATCTTGAAAGCAATCTGTTTGCAACTTTCTTGGGTCTCAATACCTTAGTTTTCTTTGCATATCACATAGTATGTTGCTTGGGTTGGATATTACAAGCCACTTTGGTTTCAAATGTCTGTGTTTGTTTTCTCTACCATTTTGTTCAAATCATGCTAGTTTTGAGTTTTTTGTCCCAGATGCACCTAATCCTTTTTGAAGGTATTAAAGGAAATTATATTATGGGTATCGGCCATTTATGGCCTTGTTGTGTTGCTTCGAGGTATGTGATTGTCCATATCTAAACGGTACCATCGATTTTTACATAAGAAAACGAATTAACCGAACCGAAATTGGTTGGTTAGTTGGTTCGCTTTACTGAGTTCGGTTTCGTTCGGTTTGAGTCCAAAACCAAAATTTTTAAAACCGAAAAAACCGATTGCCCGAGCCTATATGCGGTGGCGGGCACAGTCGGATGATTAACCCACTGGTCGGTTGGTCTCATCCTGGTGTGCTCTAGCGCATCCGGCGACTGCCTAAGAGTCGTCGAAGGCATTCGAACCGCCGGAAGCTTTTAATTGCTTCGTTGCACGCGCCCCGCATGGCTTGGTGCGTCGTGACCATTCGTCTTCTCTGCCGCTTCGGAACCCGGCGAAGGGCGCTTCATTTTCCTGTGCTTGACATTTATGCGGAGTTGTTTGATCTTCCTTCCTCCGGGTATATAAGGGCACCACCGCTTGCTTGGATAGTTACCCCCAGCCTAGAATCCTTTTCGATCCGCCAATGGCTTCGACGCCTCCGTTGGTCTTTGGCTTTGGTGATGATGACGAGATGGAAGAGGAGGATCCTTTGGTTGAGCTCTGGGCTGAGCACGATCAGGCGATGGCTGAACTCTCGAAGGAGGAGGAGGTCGTCGGCCTTCGTAGTCTTCACGACGATGTCGTCGACGTATGCCTCGATGTTACGGCCGATCTGGTCGTTGAAACACGTTTGCATACATCGCTGGTATGTAGCGCCCGCGTTTTTTAGACCAAACGGCATCGTTACGTAGCAAAACAATCCAAACGGAGTGATGAAGGAAGTGGCGAGCTGGTCGAACTCCTTCAGCGCTATCTGGTGGTAGCCCGAGTAGGCATCCAGAAAGGAAAGGGACTCACACCCCGCGGTGGAGTCGATGACTTGGTCGATGAGGGGCAAGGGGAACTGGTCTTTGGGACACGCCTTGTTCAGACTTGTGTAGTCAACGCACATTCTCCATTGCCCATTCTTCTTTTTTACAAGTACAGGGTTGGCTAGCCACTCGGGGTGGCGCACCTCTTTTACAAACCCTACAGCCAAAAGCTTGGCGATCTCCTCCCCTATGATTCTGCGCTTTTCCTCGTCGAAGCGGCGCAGGCGTTGGGCGACCGGCCTCGAGCCTGGTCGGATGCTCAAGGAGTGCTCGGCGACCTCCCTCGGGATTCCTGGCATGTCGGAGGACCTCCATGCGAAGACGTCGTTGTTGGCGCAGAGGAAGTCGATGAGCGCGCTTTCCTATTTGGCGGGGAGCGTAGCTCCGACCCGCACGGTCTTGGTCAGATCCTCGGGATCGACCGCGACCTTCTTCGTGTCCTCGGCGGACTTGAAGGATCCTGCCCCCAACTTGCTAGATTCGGGGGTGGACTCGGAGGCTTCCCTCCGGAGGTCGGCAAGCTCGGCGGACGCGATGACCGCCGATGCTAGCTCGCAAGCGCCTCGCTTCGCGATTGTAAGCAAAAAGTTGGAAAGATGAGGCCACGGTGATGACTCCTCGCCTGCATCTTGACTTGAGGTAGGTGTAGCTGGGGACCGCCATGAACTTGGCATAGCACGGCCTCCCCAGGAGGCGTGGTAGGATCCAGGGAAATCCACGACCTCAAAGGTGAGGGTCTCGGTGCGGAAATTTCCCAGTCCTCCAAAGGTGACGGGCAGGTCGATTTGCCCGAGCGGGTGGGCCTGTTGACCTGGGATGACTCCGTGGAAGGGCGCCTTGCTCGGTCAGAGACTCGAGCGGGGGATCCTCATGGCGTGGAGTGTCTCAACATAAAGGATGTTGAGGCCACTGCCACCATCCATAAGCACCTTCGTGAGGCGCTTCTTCCCTATGATAGGGTCGACCATGAGCGGGTACCTCCCCGGCTGAGGGACGTGGTCGGGGTGGTCGGTCCGATCGAACGTGATCGGAAACTCTGACCACCGAAGGTATTGGGGGACAGCTGGAGCCGCGGTATGGACTTCGCGGAAGGCGAGCTTGAGCCGACACTTGTCGGTGTAGCATGCCGTTCCGCCGAAGATCATGAGGCAGCCGTCGGGTTTTGAGAACTCGTCGTCCGCCCTTTTCTCCTCGGCCCGCGGGGCCGGGGCTTGCTTCTTTCCTTTGCCCTGCGGCGTCGTGGGGGTGCTGGAGAGGAAGCGTCTCAGGACCTCACAGTCCCGGTATTTGTGCTTGACGGGGAACCCGTGGTGCGGGCACGGGCAGTCCATCAGCCTCTCAAAGTGGTCGGGCCCGACGACCGGTCGCGCCTGCTGCTTGGCAGGGCGGTCGACGGCCGCAACCACTTGGACCTCGCGAACCTGTTTCCCGTGCCGCTTCCGCTTGTCGGAGCGATCGAAAGGGACGGCTCGGGGCGGGCTCTTTGCAGCCTTTCCTCCTTGAAGATGGCCCCACAGCCTCCTCGCCGGGCGTGGTTGGTCGCAATGTCGAAGCTCCTTGGTAGTTCCGGGCTTGACGCAACGATTTGTGCACCAAGGCCTTGCAGGAGGTGCCGTAGATGAACGCCCCCACGACATCAGCGTCGGAGATGTCGGGGAGCTCATTGCATTGGCGGGAGAAGCGCCGCATGTAATCCCGGAGAGTTTCTCCTGGCTGCTGCTTGCAGCTCTTCAGGTCCCAGGAGTTCCCGGGGCGCTTGTAAGTGCCCTGGAATTTACCGACGAAGAGGCTCTTCAGGTCGGCCCAGTTCCTGATGGTTTTTGCGGGTAAGTACTCGAGCCAGGCTCGAGCCGAATCCGCGAGATAGATAGAGAGGTATTGGATGATGAAGAGATCATCCGAAGCTCCTCCCGCCCGGCACGCGAGCCGGTAGTCTTCGAGCCAGACACCGGGGTTCGTGGCCCCAGTGTATTTGGCTATGTTGGTGGGTGCCTTGAATCGGCGAGGAATCGCATGGCGGATCACGACAAAGGCCCGTGGTCCTGGACCATCAGGGCTCGGGCTGCAGTTGTTGCAGCATCTGCTGTCCACGACGCGTGAGTGGGTGGCTTCATCCACCGATTTTCTTCACGCCTCGAGGGTGGCGCGGACGTCATAGTTGTTCGAGGCGGCGGCGCGCGCCAGAACAGCGAGCTGAGCACATTCGTTGTCGCGCCGCCTTTGCGGACCGGCCGGCCTCGGCGGCAGTGCGGGTGCAGCGGCGGAGGTGGCACCGGCGGTGAGCCGGAGGCTGCATGTCTTTGCGACGACAAGACGTTCCACCAGCCCCCGGAGGTTCTGGTATGTGGCCTTGGCCTCCGGGTCGACCGGCTCGGGAAGGCTGCGGAGCAGCATTGCGGCTGCGGCCACGTTCTGACTTGCGTGGGGAACAAGCGAGGGCCATCGATTCCTCCGCCGGTGGTGGTGCACGGCGTCGCGCGCCGCCGCACCGCCAAGTATAGCGGGGCTCGGCCGATCCCTGCTCGGTCGGCTGGAGCTTGTCGAGCTCGGCCCGCCGGTCTTCGGCTCTTCAAGCACGCCTTTGAAACTCGGCGGCGAACTTGGCGCGTTCGGTGGCGCTCGTGTTGATGTTCCTCTTCACGCACCACAGTGCGGCTGGATGAGCGCCCACAGCAGCGGGGTTACGGTCAAGTCAACCGTGCCCGCCATGTTGCACTCGCGGGAGTGCCGTCTGCGGGTAGCGTGCTCCATGTCGGAGCTAGAGTCGTGGCTGGAAGAATCTTCTAGCAAGTCATGGACAGAGGCCGGCATATAGCCGGCCATTACCACGAGTTGTGAGCCTGCGGGAGGTGATGTAGTCATCTGCCCGGGCTCACGGGTACCGTCGCCAGAAGCGGCGAGGCGCTTCTTGAACTCCGTCCTTGGGGCCTGTAGGGAGGTTCCAAGCCAGAGGCTGGCGAAGTCGCCGGAGACGGAGTCCAGGCTCCTAACGGACGCCTGATCTCCAGAGGTGGCTGAAATGAGCGCGAGCTCTCCCACCGGAGTGGCGATGAAGTCGAGGGACCCGAAGCGGATCTGGCTCCTCGACACAAACATGCCGTCACGGGTGAAGAATGCCATCAAGGAGACAAGCGGGAATCCGGAGATGTTGATGAAGACGCGCGAAGGCCCCTACAGCGCGCAAGCGTGGCGTTTGAGCACGGCAAGTAAATTTGTAAGTCGGAAGGGTCGTGCGTTCCCTCTTCACGAATGGTTAGACTCGAAAGCCCAAGATGTATACTGGTTCGGGCCGAATGTCCCTACTCCAGTTTGTGTGGTGGTGTTGTATTGCCTTGGATGAAGTCGTCTGCACCACGTTTACAAGTGAGGGCTGAGGACTTGAACACGAGAGCGTTCGCTGTCCGTTCGTAAAGACTTAGCGAGAAGAGGATCTATCTCATGCGTATGTGCGTGTGCGTGGCCGTGTCCCTCTCCCAGAGGGCCCTGCCCCCCTTTATATAGGCGGGAGGGGCAGGATACATCGAGAATTGGGAGAAGGAAGGAAGGAGAAACCTAGACTAGGAGCCCTAGTCCTTCGTCTTGATGATTGGTCGCCGTCCGGCCTCGCCCACACCGAGTTTGGTAGGCTTCTTTGGCGAAGCGATTCGTCCGTTTCCTTGGGAAGCAACGCACCGCCCTCCGGGAACTGTCAGTCTTGATGTTGCGGCGTAGCCACTGGCGTTGCCTCGGGAGAAGCGCGTCCCATACCGTGTGGTGGGTGATGGGGTGGAGTTTTGACTTGGGCAACCCTTGTGCTGCCTTGGGAAGGGGCCACCTGCCCCGCACGGTCACTTCGAATGATCCTGTCCGTGGGGCACGTGGCCAATAGTCGACGGAGGCCTGACACATGGCCCTTGGTGTAGGTTGCCTTAGCTTGGTCGAGGCTCAGGAGAGCCCGACCTGTGACGGGGGTCGGCGTTCCACTTGGTCGGGATTGCTCGCCCCACTCTGGTCGGGGACGAGCGTCTTTTTGTGGCCCCGCAGGTCCCTTGGTCGGAGCTGGGCTTGACGCGGCCCGCTTGCCATCCTGGGCCGTTGGGGTACCCCTGGTATGAGTACTCGTCAGTATTCATACCCCATATTTAGATATTCGACAGTAGCCCCCGAACTCTACATGGTGGAGGGTCCATTCAAGTGCTTGGTCAATTACTACCAAATTTTGTCTTCGTCGAGTAAGGCCTTGCGGGCTTGTGGTCGAATAATTCGAGTAGATTGATAATCGCTAAGTATCGAGTAGGGATGTTGCTGGGTCGAGCGCCCTACCATCAGCCCAACTCAAGTCCTTAGGTTGGTCACAAGTTACTCGATGTCGACCCATCGACTCGACTCTGAGTAGAGTTAGAAAATCAAAAAATCTAAACATTGGGAAGTTGAGCATTTATTGCTCTCATCTGCAATGTCAAGATGGGTGCAGTGCCACTATTCCGCCTTTCACGCCGATCAAGGCGTCATGCCACGGGGAGTGAACCGTTCACTTGGAGAGAAGATTTTGGCTTATAAATTCCTAGATCCGGAACTTTAGCCATTCCCCTCCTTTTTGCCTTTAGCCTTATTCTCGAAGCCTTCGTCACATTCATTAAACCCTAGCGTCACCACCTTCGAAAAACCTGTCCCCCATCTCTCTCAATGGCATCCAGCCCTTCAGCCAGCGCTGGAGTTTCCCGATTGTCGAAGAAGAATCTTGAGGCGGTCGCATCTGCTTTTCGTAGTGAGGCAATGGTCTTCGAAGACAAGGCCCTCCAAAAGATGTGGCAAAAGTCGATGATGATGGAGAAGTGCCTTGCTGAATTGGCAAAGGATGGCTTCGTTCCTCCTCGAGAGTTCTTCCATTGGAGGCCATCACAAGGTGAACTGTATTGCACCCCTCAAAATGAGGATGAGACTGTTGTGTTTGAGGCTTTTTTCCACTGCGGACTCAACTTTCCCCCTTCTACAAGATCCAACTCTTCCACTTGAGCCCCAATTCAATTACTTGCTCAGCGTGTTTGTCCATCTCTATGAGTCCTATCTGGGGATCCAGCCCAGCCTCAATCTATTCCACCATTTCTATAACCTAAAACGGGTGAAGAAGAATGATGTTGTTGGGGGTGCCGGTTTCCACCTCCGCAGTGGAGTGTCGAGTGCTTATATCCCTATTCCTGTAACCTCTTCCTGGTAGTCAGACTGGAAGAAGCGGTGGTTTTACATCACCTCTTCAAACACCATGAGCTGCCCTTTGACTCATCGACCACTTCTCCCAAATTCGATTGATCTCTGGACGAAAGTCCCTCCTTCGATTACCCGCAATGCTCACTACATCTGGTAGATCGAGGAGTTGAGGGAGATCGGGTTGACAGGGTGGCACATAGCCAGAGATTTCTTCGTGTGCTAATCGAGTCCGCTGAAGTGCCGGGATCACTTGGCTTGGGACTATTCCGGAATCGATGATGCCACCAGGGACAATCCTGGAAGTATGTACTTGTAGTACTGTATTCCTTTTTGCTTTAGTTGACGAGTAGTGAAATAACTTGCAACTTGCTAGATTTATCGGACTCGGACATCACCTATAGGCTGAGCAAGATGTTCTAGGGATCAGAACCCGGCGCTTGCGGCATAGAGGCATACTCGCTAGCCAATCCTCGGCCAGAGGTGAGTATTTTTTTGTTGTTCGTAATGCATCGTTCGTGCATCTGCCTTCCACTTTAACCCAGTATCTTCTCAAGAAGCCAAGTTCAACGATGAAGGTAGGCCGATCATGGGAGCCATCAGTCTAGAGGACGATGAGCTGATCTGAGATGATGATCAAGCATCAGGCTTTGTCCATGATGATGCCGTCTCTCCTTGGAATGATCCGGCGCCTACCATCGTCCCAATTGACGACGGAGCAGCCCCGGAGCAAGAAGCGGCAGAGTCTCCTTGAGCGATGAGGTTAATGTCTCCAGCGCCCCATCGTTCGGCCAAGCATCCACGCACCTCGTCGTCGAGACCATCCGATCAGGTGATCTTTAATCGCTCACTTGGCTGCTATGAAGTCCCTTTTTACGTGATCCAACAGATTCTGGATGACCAGTGGGCTGCTTGGAGGGCTGATGTGCTGATCGAGAAGCTAGCTACCGGGACTAGACCGGTCCTGGTGAAACAAACTGTGTAGAAGAAGAATATACAAGCGAAGATTCATCTGACAAAGTAAGTTACCTCTTCTTACTCTTCATGATTCTTTTTTCTTGTCGGAGGTGTCAAGTAGAGAATTTCTTGCAGGAAGAGTGCGCCTAGCGGTGCTGTCGATAATATCACTGTGGCCGCATTATCGTCTCTTGGCACCGTTGCTGTTGTTGCAGCTCCCTCTTCGGCAGCTTCTATCAAGCATGCTGGTGGTTCTGTTATGGCAACGACTCCACCTCCTCCGGCTTTATATTCGCCTTCGAAGTACTGGTCCATCACGAAGCCCCAGTTTTGGGTATGCACCTGTGGATAACTCTTTCCTGTGTTCTACTCCATTCTTTTGTTCTGCTTTTGACACTTCTTGGCTTCTTTCCATAGCGTGCTGCGGATACCCTGCTCGAAGCAGAAGCTTTCTGCGAGCAAGCCTATCAACAGACAGGGAGGCTCATGGATGCCAACCAACAAGTGCTTAAGATGAAAGACGCCGAACTGGAGGCACTCAGGGCTAATCTAAACTTCACACAAGCAAAGGCAGAGAAGCTAAAGGCGGCGAAGGCTGCTGCCGATGCTGCGCTGCTCAAGGCCAAGGTCAGCCAAGACAAGGCAGAGGCTAGCAAGAAGATGGTCGAGGTCGAAAAGGCTACTGTGGATGCGGCGCTTACCACTCTGCAGTCGGAGACACTCGAACACATGACCTCATCAGCGCGCCTTGCAACTTCCTACATGCTCGGCATGGTGAAGAGCCACCATCCGGACCTGGACTTCTCGATTTGGTCGAGGGATTTGCGTGTGAGGAGAGCGAGGCTGTCGATCACATCGAGTCCTTCGGAGACCTTGCCGAGAGGTTCGTGGCATAGTTGGAGCTCTCTTGCCGGCGACGGTGATGACACCAGCCAGGGTCCTTCTGCCTGAACATGCTTGTGTAATGGTCGAACCTTTTTTGGCTACTGCGGTCTTGAATGATACTGCTAATTAATTTGCTTGTCTATCATGCTTTGCCTGCTATCCCCTTGTCGATGAAATAGAGTAGCACAAGTAGATGCAAATTTTATCTTAGCACTCAAGACCCTTGATAAGTATTTCGTAGCCACGCGCATCCTTGACCGTATCTGCACACAGGGCTAGAAAACTTCCATTAAATGACTTAACCCCCGAGTGTATACTCGAAGAGGCCGTATATAACAAAAATGCTATGTAAGTTGGAGTGAAACTACATGATTTTTGCAAGTCTTCATCGACCATCCAGCTTAGACTTTGTAGCGAGCATGAACTTGTGAGTTGCGCATGTAGAATCGACTAGATGCCTCATCTCCCACCATCCGCTGGGCTTTAGATGTCTAACAATCTAGTGCTCATAAGCGCACAGGATAAAATTTCATGTCATCGGGTTCAGGCATGGCCACCCTCTGTTTTTGTTTGCTGACATGCTAAGTATGCGATCGAGTAAATGCGCGCAAAAAATCGCATGTAAGAGAATCAAAAAGAAATTAAGAGATTGTACCTACAACATCCCGCTCGATAGCAGTATCGACCAAGAAAATAGAGCAAGGTACAGAGTTACCTATATCCCCCGACTCTATACTCGATGATATCATTGAATAGGGACTAGAGTGACGCAAGCACATCGCCGTGATGTAGCCTTCAACTCCTTGCTCGATAGCTGGATCGAGCAAAAAGTGAATCATCAGCATCGAAAATACCTGTTGCGACCCCCAACCTCTTATTCGATAGATGTATCAACCCGAGAGTGGAGCCAGGTAAAGAGAAGATCGAGCGATGTAGCCCCCGACCTACTCGATGAGTGCATCGAGTAAGGGGTTGAGCATATGCATCGAAAAATGCATGATGTAGCCCCCAACTCCCTGCTCGATGATTGTATCGAGAAGGAAATAGAGCGTGAGCATTGAAAATAGCAGCCCTCGACCGTACGCTCAGAACGGTCGGAGTAAAAACCCACTCCAACAGTTGGGTATTGTTGCAACCTTCGCGTACCTTCGGCTTCCACGCAGTGCATCATCCGGTCAATGTCATAACTTAACTCCTCTTTGGTTTCTGTATTTATGTGGAAGTGCAAATGGAGACCTCGTGGATTGGAACCAAAGCAGATCTTGACGGAGCCATTGCTACAGTGCGACCCATTCCCAAAGCTATAAATAGACGGGACTTGTAGTCGTCTGCTGCACTCCGTTTTCTTTGTTACCTTCTGCTCATAGCGCCTTAATTTTTCAATTGCACCCATGGCTTCTAGTCCACCATCGTCCCCATCTCTGGAGATCCTCATAGAGTTCTCTCCCCCTACGCCGTTGGCCATAGCCTCGTCGAGGCAAATCATCATCGTCATCTTCGAAGATGAGGAGAATGAAGAGATCGACTGGAAGGCCCTTGAGAAGGAGGTCTGGTCGGAGGAAGAGAATGAGGCCGCCGTCTTCGAAGAAGATGACGGTGCTGCTGTCGCGCCAGGGAAGAAGATGTAGCCGCTGCTGCCGGGGAAGAAGATGCCGTCGTTACTGTCAGGGGAGAATACGCCATCGGAGGAGAAGAAGGTGAAGCTCAAGAGGGCTTCGTCAACCCAGCCTCCTATCGCGCTCCACGCTCTATCAGTGCGCTGCCACCCTAGGAGAAATCGCCTTCTCCATCGACAACCGATCGAGTCTTCGCGTCTTCCTCCGGTCCGTACGAAGGGCGAAGGCCCATTCCGGGGAACATCGTCTTCTAGTCCCGAAGGGATTAGAAGAGGCGATGCGATGCCTCCGAGGGCAAGTAGCAGTAGGGTACCTACCTCATGTGTAATAGGATAAATTGTGTTAGTTAATTTTAATGAACTTGTACTTACCTGAACCTTGTTTGTGATGCACTAGTTCTCTAGTTCATGTGTAAATTTTTTTCAGTTGATCGATGTTCCACGAGTTGTCAAACACTACTCCTTGAGTCGTTGATAGCCGTACTGATCCGAGTCGAGTCACCTCGACCACTGCATAGGGACCTTCCCATTT
This sequence comes from Otatea glauca, assembly GCA_036346275.1. Lineage (NCBI taxonomy): Eukaryota > Viridiplantae > Streptophyta > Magnoliopsida > Poales > Poaceae > Otatea > Otatea glauca. Next base: position 19,382,683 of record CM070733.1, on the reverse strand, counting down.
AGGTGATAGCTTTTTACTGTTACCTTGCTTCTACACCTTTCATAGTACTAAGTCTCCAGCGACGAGTGCTATTGCCTGGATTTTCTGGCTATGGTATCAACACAAGGCTTGTTGATACTTGGCTGCTCGATCTCTATACTCCTCGAGTAGATTTACATCATCTATTCGCATCTGCTCCTATTCCTCTTCCAAGTAGTTGTCCACACGAGGTGACCTGAATGTTAACTTGGTCGGAAGCACCGCTTCTGCTCCATACACCAAGAAAAATGATGTTTCATCAATGGCTCGACTAGTCGATGTACGAACAGCCCATAGCACCGAGGGGAGTTCGCTCGCCCATCGAGTCGAGTAAACCTTGAGCCTATCGAACACGCGGGTCTTGATCCCCTGCAAGATTATGCCATTGGCCGCTCGACCTGACCATTACTCTGAGGATGAGCCACAGAAGCGAAGCAAAGTTTGATATCCAATTCTTCACAAAAGACTATGAAAGCATTCCTCTTGAACTAGCTACCGTTATCTATGATTACTTGATTAGGGATGCCAAATCGAGTAACAATACTCCTCATGAACTTCTTAGCCACTTCTAAGGTGATGTTCCTAACGGGTTCAGCTTCAATCCACTTGGTGAACGTGTCGATAGCCACGAACAGGAACTTGTAATCTCCTTGGGCTCTTTGGAACGGTCCCAAGATATCCATGCCCCAGACGGAGAAAGGCCAAGACAAAGGAATAGTTTGCAGGGCTTGGTCTAGTCTGGTGGTTTGCTTACCGTATAATTGGCAGCTCTCGCACTTTTTTACCAGCTGCAACCATCCTGGAGTGCAGTCGACCAATAGAACCCTTGCCGGAAAACCTTCCCGACTAGAGTGCGATAGGACGCATGGTTGTCGCAGATGCCTCCATGGACATCGAGCAATATCTTATTGCCCTCTTCCTGAGTGATGCAATTCATCAAAATTCCGTTAATCCCCTTTCGGTAGAGTTTACCGTCTACCAATGCGTATAGCTTGGACTTACATGCAATTTTCTCGGCTAATACATCATCATCAGGGAGCTCCCGACCTTAGAGATAGGCTTGGAATGAAGTCATATAAGTTGGCTCGCATTCGAGTAGTGGAGCTTCCATGTCTGTGGGTTCTGCCTCGCTGACCTGACCAGGCTGCTGGTCGAGTTGGGCAGCATCTGTCTCCCTACGGATAAGACAGATGGTTTGAGGAGTTTCTCAACGAAGACTCCTTTGGGCGTGGCCGAACATGACGAAGCGAGCCTAGCAAGTTCGTCGGCGGCGGAGTTGTCACTTTGCCTAATATGCCTTACCTAGAGCCCTTCGAACTAGTGCTCTAGCTTGCGAACCTCGTTCAGATATGCTGCCATGTTGTCATCCGAGCACTGGTACTCCTTCTACACTTGGTTTACGACTAGCGTGAGTCCCCTTTCACGAGTAGCCGTCTGATTCCAAGTGGCGTAGCTATGCGGAGCCTGTTAACCAGTCTTTTGTATTCTGTAACATTATTTGAAGCTTGAAAATCGAGTTGGATAACATATTTAAGCTCCTTACCTGTCGAGGATTTGAGCACAATGTCGGAACCCAAGCCCTGAAACGTAAGCGACCCATCGAAGAATATAGTCCAGTGGTCATCGATCGTCTTGTGCTCCTTTTCTTCGACGTGTGTCCATTCTGTGATGAAGTCCGCCAATGCTCCTGACTTGATGCTGTTTCTCGGCGCAAAATCGACTTCGAACTCATTGAGTTCAAACGCCCACTGTGCAATTCGCCCTATCGCTTCTCGATTGCGTATTACCTCCTTGAGCGGATACGTCATCATGACCGTAATCTTGTGCACCTCAAAGTAGTGCCGTAGCTTTCTGGAGGTCATCAGAATGGCATACAGTATCTTCTGCACTTGAGGGTATCGCAGCTTGGCATCATGCAAGACCTCGCTCACGTAGTACACCAGCTTCTAGACCTTAGCCTTTTTCTCGAGATAATCCCGCTCGACCACCAGGACTGTGCTTACTTCTTCAGGGGTAGCTGCAATATACAAAAAGAGCTCTTCCTTTTCGTTAGGCGAGGTTAAAACTGACGGAGATGATAAGTACCTTTTCAAATCTCGAAAAGCTTCTTCTGCCTCCTTGGTCCACTCGAAGGTATCCTGCTTCTTGAGTAACTTGAAGAAGGGTAGCCCTCGTTCGCCCATCCGAGAGGTGAATCGGCTAAGGGCTGCGATGCAACCTGTGTGTTTCTGCACTTCCCTCAGCATCCGCAGAGAACGCATTTGGTCGATGGCTTCAATTTTACGAAGGTTGGCCTCGATGCCTTGACTAGACACCAGGAAACTGAGAAGCTTGTCGGACGGAACACCGAACGTGCACTTCTTAGGGTTAAGCATCATTCGATACTTCTTGAGGTTGTCGAATGTCTCCTCGAGGTCACTGATTAAGGTGTCTCCGGCGTTCGACTTGACTACGATATCATTGACATACGCCTCCACGTTGCGCCCTATCGGGACCCGAATATGCAAATCCGAACCCTTTATTTTTACTGCACTAGTCCAGGATCACGCTAGTACACACAGGCTCAACATAGATGAATATCATAATCATACATAGCGGAAACATTATGAAAGACATCATATATTAATTAATACCTGTTGAATGACCTTATGGCCAACTTACATGACTATGCCTCGCAAGGCTAAACAACAAATTAGACTGCAGCAGAATGAAAACGTAGATAAACCCCTTAGTATACCACAGGCAACTGGCAAGGCTCGCACCCTAAACTTTCGTCTCTTCCTGGTACTCCTCCTCCAGCATAGATGCAGACTCCTCAATTGGTGATGTTGTTGTGGGCAAGGGTGAGTACTTAAAGCACTCAACAAGTTGTGCACAGAATGCAATTCTATGTAACTATATGCAAGGCTTATTCCAAAGGAAAAAGGCTATTATGGTTATTTTGCAATAAGCAACATTTATGAATAAATACAATAAATAGATTGTAAAGACTGTAAAACAAATAACAGTAATAGATACATTCAATATTTCTCAAGTAAACCAAGTTTCCAATCCTAAGTCAAGTTTCAACCTTCCATATGGCAATCCTGTCATCCCAACCAAGTTTTCCATTTAATTAAGCTAACCCTTAACTATAATTCCCAAGCATTGCTTAATACCACGAGCACGACTATTTGAATAGATTTACACTCTGCAGAGGTTATGCACTTTACTCACACGACATGATCGTCTCTTGTTGCCAAGCTATTGAAACACTTCCTTTGGTGCATCGGCAGAGAGATCATGACAAAGCCTTTACAATGCACTGCCTTAACCTAGTACTACCCGCTAAGGTTTCAACACTGGTGGGTCTAAAAACCACATCCAGGGCCCCCCTCTTGAGCCATGTGAGTTACTTCATAACTCGGGAACTCACACCTCTATTGATAGTACCAAACTAAGACATTGCAAATTAATCAGCTAGGCTGTCCCATGCCAGACATGTGGTTGCATGATTGACTCAGGTCAAAGGCTTGCAAGGTTAAGTCCTTAAGATGATCAAAGCAAGACTTCCACATATCCTCTGCCCATCGGGCCCACCTTGGCATACTCGCCCCTTGTCACTTGCCCCAATCTAAGTGATTACCACCCCAGTTGATTACCAAGCACCACATGCCATCAACAATTCAACATTGTTGCGTGACATCCATCGCCACAACAATTCAATCTCATCGTGTGACCACACATGACACACAAGTTCATATCATTGTTCCATATTCCATTAGTCAAGATTAAACATCATTGATTCGAGTACATGTCATGACGTAGCCAGGCTAAGCAACTAACACGGTCTAACCATCCCATGTTGATTTTAGTATCAACCAACTATAATGAACCAATCTAGGGTGACAATAGATCATGGCATACAAATGACAAGGTAGGGTATAGATCAAAAGGTATATTAACTAAGTCCCAATTTATATTGAAACAATTGTATACTTGAAATAATATGCAATAGGGTTAAACAATATAGCAATTTTATAAACATGGGTTCAACATGATCAAAACATAACTTGCCTTATAAAAGTCCTTATTCTTGCTCTGGACCATGGTCTTGAGTCAACGAATCTTCCTCAGATGTGTCGTACAATTCAACGTCTACGCGAAACGAGAGAGAATAACAAATAAACAGCAAAACAGAGAGTAAAAAATTTCTAAAAATCAAATAAAATTCACCATTAAATAGATCTCAATTTTAAAATTTTTTAGAAATTTGAATCAACCGAATCGGAGTTTGCATGCAAAAGATATAGCTATTCAAAGTTTGAATAAATACTAAAAATAAGAAAATCCGAATTTTCCGAATTATTTTTCTACTGGAAACTCCTAATAACAGTGCTAGAGACACGTGGACCAATGATACACTGACACGTGGTTCAGCACATGGACTCGGTTCATGGAACCTCACTGGTCTACCGTGGACTGGTAGCACTGTGCTCGTAGGCCAGCTGACGCAAGCACGACGTTATCGCGACACATGGCGCGACCAAAGTTCGGCACGTGGCTCGGTCTGTGCACTCGGTTCACAGCACAGTGCTCATCCACCATAGACTTGGCGCACGGCGCTTCGAAGCCCATGCCAACACATGACGAGACGCGATTGGGCGAGATTGCTACACGATCTGATCCACTAACCAGCAATCCAACGGGTGCTAAAGCGCGACACGTGGAGCAAGATCCAACGTCCGATGTGGATCGGACAGCGGAGAATAGCGAGGGCAATTACAACGGCGAAATCATCGGACATGGGAACGAAGACCTTCGCCTGGCGAGCTCGACTAGTCGTGTCCGATCCGCACGCGCGTCGGCGATGATCTCACGATGAACTCACCGATCGGCGGTCACGGCGGAGAGACAACGGCGGTGACAAAAACGCGTGAAAACGACGATGGCGACAGCAACAACTCCGACAAGCATGCACGGGCAGCAGACGACAGCGCAAACGACGAGACTGGAGGCAAGGTAAGCGGCGCGAGGTAGGGATTCCAGTGCGCAAGGCAGCGCCTTAAATAGGTGCATGGGAAGGTGTGTACGGCGCGCAGAACGCGGCTGATTCGGAGATGGCCGGCGAAGTCCGACGGCGACTCGGAGAAGCAATGTGGCTCCATCTCGGCCCTCCATGCCGATTCGATCCAACGGCTATCAGCTCAGCGCAATTCGGAGGGGAGCACGTCCGTTGGATCAAGATCCAATGGTCAACACACTTAGGGTTAGGGTTTTAGAGTGGATTTGGGCCGCATAGTACCAGGCCGAACGGAAACAGTAATGGGCTCCGGCCCATTACTATTAAATATTTCCTTGATTTTTATTTAAAAACAATTACAAAAATTCATTTAATTAGTTTAAGGCAATAAAATATCAGGAAAAATCCAATAAAATTCTCATAAATACTTTGACACATTTTTAACTCAAATAAAATATTTTTAGCCAAACTTTATATTAACTTTATCTATATTTGATTAGTTTTCACAAAAGGCCAATATACTTAGTTTAAAATAAATTCAAATAAAATCCAAAAAATCTAGTAAATTTAGGAAAATCACAAAATGCACAATTAAAAATAAAATAAGATTATAGGCAAATTTTGGGATATTACACGCCCAATTTGGGATTTTAAGAAATTTTGGATACAACGTTGATACGTAGCACTAGCACACTTCAAACTGAAAGCATCTTAATATAATAGAATAAACCGAAGGGAGTAGTAAAAGAAGTTTTTTCCTCATCCTCTACTGACATGCTAATTTGGTGATACCCCGAGTAGGCATCTAGAAAACTTAGCAGTTCACAGCCTGTAGTGGAATCCCCTATTTGGTCGATGCGGGGAAAGGAAAAGGGTCTTTAGGACAAGCCTTGTTGAGGTCGGTGTAGTCGACGCACATCCTCCACTTGCCGTTGGGTTTCTTGATGAGGACAGGGTTCGCCAACCATGTCGGGTGACGAACTTCTCAGATAAAGCTAGCCTTCAGGAGTTTACTGACCTCCTCTTATATGGCCTGCTTTCTGTCTTTCACAAATCTACACTGCTTCTGCACTACAGGCCTGGCGCTCGATTCCACAGCTAGTCGATGCTCGATCACCTCATTGGGGACCCTGGGCATGTCGGACGTTTGCCACGTAAACACATCGAGGTTTGCCCAAAGAAAAGTGCCGAGCTCAAGTTCTTATTTGGGGTCAAGGTCAACACCTACCTTGACTATCTTGGAAGGTTCCGACGTGTCTAAGGGCACTGTCTTGATGTCCCCATCGGTCTTCTTATCCTTCTTGCCATCGTCGACTGGGTCCTTGGCAGCGCTATTGGATACAGGAGCCTTGTCGATGCTCTTGGATTTTTGGCACTTGGCTTCCTTGCCGCCAATGCTAGCTACCAATCCACATAGATGCTCGACCATCTCCAGGCTCTTCTTATCGCACTTGATTGCCGCGTGCTGGTCCCCCTTGTTTGCAAGGACTCCTTTTGTCACCGACATCTTGACGGTTTGGTATGCATAGTGCACCACTGGCATGAACTTGGCTAGCATTGGGTGGCCTAGGATCACATTATAGGCAGTCTCAAAGTCCTTCACGTCGAAGAGGATCTTTTCGATGAGAAAATTGTCTGGTGTGCCAAACATGACGGGTAGCTCGATCTGGCTAAGGGGCATCGATGATGAGCGTGGAGTTATGGCATGGAACGGATCAGCTCCGGCTCTGATCTCTGTTCGGGGAATCCCCATGTTCTTCAGTGTTTTTGCGAAGATAAGGTTCAGCGAATTACCTCCATCGACCAAGGTTCGAGCAACCTTAACATTGACGATGGTGGGCTCAACCACCACGGGATATTGACCCGGATGTGGAACCACAGCTGGGTGATCGATTGGTCAAAAGTGGCTGACACTTCCGACCACTTGAGATATCGACCTGGATGTGCAACCACAACCAGGTTGACCTCCCGCTCGACTGCATTATACTGCCTTTTAGACCCATACGTGACAGATCCCCCAAATATGTGCACCAGCTTGTGATCGGCCCTGCAGTATTCGGGCTCATTGTCCTAGAGCTTCTCTTTGGCTTGCTCGATCCCACGATCGGCGAGGGAAGCTTTGAGCTTCTCTTAGACCTTCTTGCTGATCACATGGTATTCGTCGAAGTCGTGTTTGTCTGTGTGATGAACTGGGCATTGTTTGTTGCCTCCACGGCTTCGACCCTTGTTGTCACCGGTATTGCGCGCCTTGCCCCTTTCGACCGCGGCTACGGTGGAATCACCTTTGCGTTTCTCTCCACGATTTTTCTTCTTCTTTGACCCTTGCTTGGACGATTCGGGCTTGTCGTCGCCAGACTTAGGGTCATCTATATGGTCTTGAGCTTCGGCACGTATAGCGTATTTATCTGCCAACTCGAAGAGCTCATTGGTGGCTTTGATCTTTTGAGTGGCCAGCTTTCCCTTCAACTCCCTATCCTTAACAGCGTTTTCAAAGGCAACTATGACCGCCTCGTCTGAGATGTCAGGGATTGAGTTGCGCTTGTCGCTGAAGCGTCGGATGAAGCTGCGCAACGACTCCCCTAGCTTTTGTATTACCCAATGTAAGTCGCTACGCGTTCCGGGGCGTTCATATGTGCCCTGAAAGTTGGCGATGAACTAGGCCCGCAACTCCGCCCACGATGATATCGATTAAGGTGGGAGGTTAGGTAACCAAGATCTTGCCACACCATCTAGGGTGGTCAGCAGGTAATTGGCCATTACCTTCTCGCTTCCTCCGGCTGCCGTCATGACAGTCTTGGAAGTGCAGTGGCTAGAGCTAGCCACCGCCGATCTTGCTGCTCGATGACGATCGTGGGATGGTCCCGGCAGCTGGCTTCTGGCGCCCTGTTGACTAGGACGTTCGGACCTCTAGTCGGCTGCTCGAGCGGTCTGAGCTTGCGCTGCATCGAGTAACATTTTCATCTGATCGAACACTGGAGTCATCGGGTTGCGGATCCGATGGGCGAAGGATTTTAGCGACATGTGGCGACTGGACATTTGCCTCGTGGTCTTTGAAGATGTATTGTTGTGGCTCTGGCGGGACGCTACTCCCAGGATGCAGCCGGGCCCACCGTTATCGTTATGCTATCGAGGAACTTGTTGTCCTTGAAGATCTGGCTCCCACGAGCGGGGCATCGTTGGATCATCGAGATCAAGTTGCTTCGACAGGTTGGCCACGATTCTAGCTATGGCCACGGCTGCTAGATCTCGCTGATGATCTGTAGTATTGGGAGCAACAGCTATTGCAGTCACCTGGGCTGCGGCTGTCACTGCTACAGGATCTTGAGGTGTGCACAGGGGGATCTGGTGTCCCTGATCCTCTACGGCATCTGCCCTTGGATTCCTTTCTTGGGAACTACCGGCAATAGCACCGTTGTTGGCTCTATCCATGAACACACATCGATCTGTTGTGCTGCTGTTCTGGCTGCTGCGGGCGTCGCTTTCACTATCGCTCTCTGTCTCGACGTACATGAGAACATTGGGCTCCATATGGTTGAAGTCTATAAAACACACCTCTCAGCGTGGGTCCCAAGAGCGGGACTCGGTAAAGCCGATATGCATTAGGTCTCCGCCCAGTCCCCATCAATAGAGCATGGTTTCGAAGGTGATCTCAGATCCAATTGCGGGTGCTTGGTTGATGACGATGATCGAGCGAAAATTGTCGTAGGAGTTGACGTCGGAGAATCCGATGTGAACGCGCACCGAAGACATGCTTGATCTGCAAAAACAGTTGAGGGCCCCTACCTGGCGCGCCAACTGTCGAAGGTTAGATCTCAATAATAAATTTATGATTTACGGGTACCTTTGATTTAGCAAAGTCAAGTACAAAGACAACAACACGCGATGTATACAGGTTCAGGCCACCGGAAGGAGTAATACTCTGCTTCCTGTGCGGATGATGTATGTATTGGTTTATCAAGAACATAACAGATTATCTAGCCCTAGTTTACAATGAAGATTGGATCTTCGCAGCATATCCAAACTTCCTTGGATACCAGGCATACTCGAGTCGATTTCCTCGTAACGGGAAAAAGTGATCGAGTCCTTCCTAGTATGGAGATATCCCCTCCACGTATATCTTATCCCATAGAACTGGGCCCATGATATCTGGAGTTTCTAGATGCTTGCTTGAGCATATATGGTATAGTCTTCATATTAATGGTACGTATTCATACCCCATATTTAGATATTCGACAGTGACGATGACCTCCTAGCACGCTCCCAATGAGATAGCGCAAACACCAGTTAGAACATGACAAGGCAATCATGATGGTGGAGTCAGAGATGCTAGGAACTCACCATAGGTAGCTAATAAGTGACTTTCCTCCCACGATGGCGCTTTGTGAAAATCTCCAAATCCGTCTAGATGACTGTGACACATAGCAAATCGATCTAGGTCTTGTGTGGAGGAGCTTACAGCGGTCACAGTGCACGCTTAAATATGCCTAGGCATCCGTATCGTGCCCAAAACAGGGCACGTGAACAGTGTCCAAGTCGAACATGTATAGTGCTCACAGGTGGGACCCACTTGTTAGTGGTTCACACAGAAACAGGATGAAGGCTAGGCTAGCGCATGATTGGACTAGTTGGGCCATGCGGCACTGGGCCAAACGGGCTGACTCGGGTTGGGTTTGGGCCGAAAAGCTTTTCCAGAGATTTTAAAGACTTTTTCTTTTCAAAAAAAACAAAAAATAGAAATGAGTTCCAAATAAATTTAGAAACATTCTAGACAATTATGTAAAATACTTTGGGAATATAGATCCCAAATTAAATAATTTTGATAAATGTTTACTTGAACATTAATCATATTAAATCCTTTCTGTTATAGAGAAAATCCATATTAAGGTTTAATTAGCAAAAGAAATTCTATAAATTTCCAAAAATGCTAAATTATATACAACCACTTCAAATGTACAAAAATTGGGATGTTATAATGATTTTTAGCAAAATAATACGATTTCTGAATTAAGAAAATATAGGAAAATTTAATAAATTCAAATAAATAGCAAACGGGTTGCAACAATTCTCAACAAATACAAAAAAAATTCCTTTCAACTCAAGAAACCCAACTAAATATTTTATTTTATATATAGATTATTCATATTAAATATTTTTATTATACAAAAATTCCAATTAATCTTTAATTAACTAGAGAAAGTCTAAATGGTTCTTTTTATTTTTAAAATTTTCTAAACCCTAGAATATTGGGGTTTTACAACTGGTTGGTGGCATTGCTAAGTGAGGTGAGGTCAAGCGTGTCTCTGCTTGGGCGCGGCCACACTGGCGAAGGAAACAAGCGTGAGGTTGAAGATGACCACCGAGAGGTAGGCACTACTAGAGTTATGTACATCACAATCGGTTCTTTTTCGTCATCACAGTCGGTTCTGGTGGCGATACAAAATCATTAGACAGTGATGAGACGGCGCTATCACAGTCAGTTTTCACCCGATAGTGATGAGTCCATCATCACTATCAGTTCTGAGACCTCATCACTATCACTTCTTATAAAGAATGGATAGTGATGACGGCCTCATCATTATCTCTTCTATCTCAGAACCGATTGTGATGAGGATCTCATCACTATCGGTTCTAAGAATCGATTGTGATAAGGGTGTGTGATGTTTCTCATTTGTGCACCCTCCAAAAAACAACACCCACACAGTATGCACATATCACATTCACACAGCACAGATAACACACAGTATGAACATATCACCTTCATAGAACACAAACACTTTATTACAACACACATATGTCATTCGTTCACAATATAGAACACAAACATGCTTAACAGTGAGTACACATGCATATCGCATTCACATATATAATATTGTTTACATATGGACTAGTAGGAGCCTTCAGGATCTCTAAACCTACCGTCCTCCAATATAACTTCTACCCAGAACTACTGGCATAAGTGATCTTGTAATTTCTTGAGTTCTTTGCTTTGTAAGCTCTTGAGGGGGATATCGATGTTCTGCAAAATAGAAATGAGTGCACTAATTTAAGTTTTAAAATTTGTATGTAAAAAGGTAAGTGTATTTTTATGCTTGTTAAGTGCTGCTAATGGAAAATAAAAGGCAAGAGAAAACTAAAAGTTCTAGAGAGCAAACAATTATCAGGAACTAAAAAAGTAAGTCCAAACATGTACTTATGTGGTTTTGTAATAGGAAATGGCACTTGTGCAGGCCCTATCATTCTTTGGCATGTGTCACTATTACCATGAAACTATGAAAGCACTTACTGGAGGACAGTTAATTTGGTAAGTCCTCCAATTTGTTATAAATTGGATTCGGAAAATTGAAAATTGCGTTTAGGCCCTCCGGTCGGTTTTTAACACAAAGGATCCGAAAAAATGAAATTACGTTTAGGTCCCTCCACGATTTACGTTCAGGTCCTCCCGTCGGTTTTTAGCATATTGGGCCAGAAGAAAAACAGAATTATATTTAGGTCCTTCCGTGGTTTATTCCCAAAAAAAAATAAAAACCACAGGTTCGTCGATGGTTTACAGCAGTCCACAGATTCGTCGACGGGTCTTGATGATCCATTTTTTAAAAAAACAAATAAGAAAACCGAAATTACGCAAAAAAAAAGAGAAAAAAACGTAGGTCCCTCCGTAGTTTTCTCCCAAAAAATAAAAAATCACAGATTTGCCAATGGTTTATAGCAGTTCACAGATTCGCTGACAGATCCTGGTGACCCATTTTGTTTAAAAAAACAAGAAAACCGAAATTACGCAAAAAAAAAGGAAAAACGTTTGTTCTCCCGAAAACAAAAAAGAAAATATCCGCTGACGATTTATAGCAATCCGCCGATTTGGCAACAGGAACTACCAGAATTACACGCAAAAACAGCCTATTTTTTTTTTCAAAACCCTATGTTTTTTATATTCCGTAGGAACGCACTTTCCATGCTCGTGAAGGGAGGTGGGATTGTGTTTTGATGGATGATTTGATACTTTGATCTAAAGGTCTAAAATTTGAATGTTTGTAAGAAACAAAACATCCGGATTAAGGCTAGACACTCCCAAAATATATCTTATTTACACATTAGCAGCCTTTGTGCAGTGCCTGCTGCACATATTTTGTACAGGACCAATTCTGACATGTGTACTGCCAATAAATTAATGGGCCCTCCATCTGTCGAACAATCGGCCATGGAGGCATTTGTTAATGGACAAATCCTCCTATCCCCGTATCTTTCCGGTAAACGTCACTCGGATGTTTTCTTAGCAAAAAGACATTCAAATTTTAGAGTATTGAATCTATGGTGAGATCTGTAAGACGTGAAGGGAGGTGGGATTGTATTTTGATGGATGATTTGATACTTTGATCTAAAGGTCTAAAATTTGAATGTTTGTAAGAAACAAAACATCCGGATGAAGGCTAGACACTCCCAAATATAATTACCCTTAATCTTGAAGTATTCGTAAGACTTGGATAAGAACGAAGATGTTTGATCTGGAAGGACGCTGTACAAAACGCATACGAAACTACGGTTTTATCTGCTAGCCGTTTAATCAATTTCATGTGAGGAAATTGAGATCATTCATGTAGAAAAAGCCAAGGTTATATACAACTCATGGTTCCAGTGCTAATTGCACCAAGTCAAAAGTCCGTAACCAATGCGACTTGAGGAGCTAAGGAATCGGTATGTTTGTTGAATCTTGACTGCAAACTAATCCTACCAAATTGGATCAGTTGCTCTTCATGCAACGGTAACAATTAGTCTGTGACCGGATCGACATATATAGTTGCAGGTGATACAACATTACATTCTGTTTTCTTATAACAGACTATATTGGTAATCACCGCATATACACTACAAGAGTAATTTAAACGAAACTAAATGATATATAGGCTAAAGTGCCATGCAAACAGAACAAAATGACAGGATACCATGCAACATTACGACCATGAAACTTTACGACTCAACGCAAATACATAGATTAGTCCTAAATGAAACATCAAGCCAAGGATCGAACCATCTCATTAATCAAGCGCCTCCAGTGACCCTGCCATTGAAGATTTCGATGGTGTCGCCATTCTTTACGTCGTGCCAGCGCAGCGTCCGGTCCTCCTCCATGACGTTCTGCTTGTAGATGAAGAAGTAGCCGCCGTCCTTCGGAAGGAGGAGGTGCGGCGCAACGCTGCCGAGCTCCGTCCGCAGCTCCTTGACGATGTCCAGATCGCTCACCTCCAGCAACACCGTCTTGGCGCCCCACTTCACCTCTACCGACATCCTCTGCTGCTTCTTGGCTCCCGCGTTGCCCACCGGCGGCTGGCGTACGACAACGGACACCTCCATCACGTCGATCGGCGGGTTGTACTCCGCCAGCGCCTTACCGTCCTCCATCTTCGCCTTCTCGAAGAAGACGGTCACCCTGGTCGCGAGCAGCGCGCCGTCAGTGCGCTCCTGTAGGATCTCCTTGAGACGAGCAACAGTGCAAGAGGCATCCAGGTCGAGCGTGATGCTGCGGCCGAGGGCTGGCGCGGAGACGACGACATGGATGGCGCTGGCACGGCCGTTGGTGGCGGGGGGAGCGTCGTCGGGCAGGACGAGGAGGACGTGGGAGCCCTGCAGAATGGAGTAGTGCTCAGTGTCATGGTCGTCTTGGAGTTCCTTGCCCTCGAAGAAGAGCCGCTGAGACTCCACGGGGATGCCCTCGTGCTCCATGATGTACTCCTTTATCATCCTCACAGTGGAGAAGTACCAAATCTCGATAGTGAACCGGCGACCCTGCGGCGTCTCGAACGTCACGTCCATCTCTCAATCTTCACATGCACTTTGCTTGATATATAGTGGTTGTGTGTCAATTGAGAGTGTAAACTGTGTACGGGAATTTATACACAACCGCCACGGATGCAAGCGAGGAAGGTCATGAATGTGATGCGTTCATTTCATGCGTCCGTCATTACTCGATGTTACTTCCAGATATACTCTCATGTTGTGAATCCATGATGACACATGGTCCTCATGCGGTGAACCTTGCTCGCGCGCCAACTGTCGTGTCCCCGGAAGTGCTGATGCATAGGCGCCATCAAAATTTCGACTCTTACAGAATTGATGTAGAGAAAATGCATCAGGAATCGATGTGGACAGAACTGGATGACGTTATACCGATCTAAATGCCTTCTATCTGCACATTAATAAGATGTAGTCTGCGGATTTTGCATGCATCGGTAGCCGTGCACATGAGGTGGCACAAAGAAGGTGTGCGTGAGAACGACGGAGTAATAGTGAGGCATGGAAGGCTCGATTGGGTTGGCGACCGATGGTTTCACGCCTTTCAACACAACCGCCGCATCATACTCGTGGCCGCTGTCTTTGCTATTCCATACAACCTTCCACCTTCCTTTGCATGAAATATGAGTTTATGTTCCCGTGCCTCATCATACCGCCCCAAGGAAGGCGTATGATCGCTAAGAAATGTAAATTCAACCTTCGTGTTGCATATTTGTGGTCCATCCATGATTTCATGGCCTATGGTATATCGTGGTTCGGACATCGATTGTTTTCGCTTGTAAATGGTGGAAAGATCATTGCCGATTGCCATAGGCGCTTCGCCTCTTAGACACGCCTTTAGGTTCCGTGAGGAAAAGATATGATGGGTTTGAAGGGTTTGGAGAGGAGCACAACCGACTCACATTTGTGGATTATGGGAGCTCCCATATGCGAAGGCCTTGGCTAAGGATAGGTATGCATATAAATCTTATACAACTTCAATCGTATAAAAGCTATGGGCGATACGACGTGAACGGGTTTCGTTCCGCTCAACCAAATTTGAAGTCGGTCGCCCTTGCGGCCACAACAAATACCGGAGTTGTAACTAGGGCAATCGATGCACAAGGGATCAAACAAATTTCTATGGAATCATTCAAAACATCCTCGAGTTCAAGTTTGCAGGAATAAGGAGTGAAAGTAGTCTTTTCGATTGTGTTTGGTTTGATAGCAAACATGGGACTCATCAAACCAAGATGGGATGGTAGAAGTCAAACACAACGAATGTACCTACATGGCTATGACATTGTATCCTTGCTCACCAAGTTGAGCAGTGTATTATATGCCATATCCATGCGCAAGACCGAGTGCTTGGTGGGTTGTGTACAAAGTGAATCCCGAGAACGGTTACATACTCCTAGTGATGTTGGTTACCTTGATAGCCACCGAGGCTATGGAGGTTGCCGAGGTTTTCCAAGATGAAGAGCTAAGCGCATGGTAAGTCCGCAAAATACATGTTACCAAGTATATGTATGCACCTAACTTATGTCACAGAGGCTCGGACCGGTGTTGGTGAGTGATATTGAAGTGTACGTGGAAGGTCATAAAGGTCGAGACCCGACACACCGACTGACGGTGTGCGATCGGCATGACTATTGATCGGTGGTTAGTGCTCAAAATTTTGATTTAATTCAAATTAAGTTGTTTGATTTGCGTTCCCATTTAAATTGTCCGATTTGGTTATGTAGGAGAAATATGGCGACTAAATGGTCAAGCGCCATGGTGAAGACTATGATTGGAGGAAGGAACCGCTTGACGCAGAGTGTGCATGCTAGTGGAGGCGGCAAGGCCCATGGACGGTGAGATGTCATACCTTCTAAAATTTCATAAAGTCATAATTTCAAGTGCTCAAGCCTTTGTGATCACGCATTTTGAAGGTACTCCATGTTCACCGGAGTGATCGACTCGGCGGTGGTGCGGTGAGAGGATCTTCTTCGTCCCAGAGCTCGGGGTTGGTAGCCGTCGCTCCTCGGTAGCAGGAGTTGGAGGTTACTAGGTGCGTGAGGAGCCGCGCCAACGTGATGATTATGCGCGGGCTAGTCAAGAGTACTACGCTTCATATAATGCACAACAAACAATCGCGATTCAAGTAAGTCAGAGTCTTCAATCTATTGCATTTAGAGAATCTATTAATTCAAAATACGTATACATTGTATTTGTAGGCAATGTTCCAGCGATGGGGCAAAACATTGTCTTTCCAGATTCCACCACGCCACCGCCACAATGGGGATGTATCCTCCGACACCTCCCGCAGATCGGCAGTGCTTGTTGAAATGCTTACTTGCTTTACAGAATGCTTACTTGTATCAAATCTGTTTTTGTATCTCAGATTCATTAGTGTTCGTATCTCTAAAGCCTGATTTGATATCTTATGAATTGTGCTGTTAGGCCGACTCAACTGAATTTTTATATATAGCTATCTTTGATGGATCTGTTGTTAGAGGAATTTCATATTTTCAATGTGGATTTTGTTTGGAATTTGTGCAATTGTTCTTCTTTGTTGTATACAACGCATATTGTAAAGGTAACTATTACTTTTCATTTGATTCATCATTCTGATCAATGCCATTTGGTATCCGATACTTGGTCATTTTGTGATTATGTGTCTCAAACATGGCATAAAGTAAGTGGGAACGAATCTTGCGACCTTGGTTGCTCCTTAATGAGCTTCTGTTACTATATACTCGTTTACATGTCTTCGCTTTCCTAGTAAATGTCTTGCATACCCGTTTTCCTTGTCTAATGAATATTTGTGTTTTGGTCTCGGTACCGTCGGGTCCCGTATCCATCGGGTTCGGTCTGGTCGAATTTGGACCCATGGGTACCGTCGGGTTCGGTCTTGTCGATATTTGGTCTCGGTCCGGTTCAACTGTGTTGGACCCGGAGGTACCCGACCCGATTGCCATCCCTAGTTCTAGTTAAACTGTGTAAATGTAGTTAAATTTACTCAATATGGCTACACTTACTAATATGACCACTAAACTTTGTCAAAACTTGTAAATCTACTAAAATTTGATCAATCTAGCTATAATTGTTGCCTTATGTAGGGATCATCGGCACATGGGTCCTCGTCTTACAGTACTCCGCCTGCAACGCTTGCAGCACCTGCAGATCCGGCGGTTCGTTTCTTACTTGTTTCCTTTTGGTACATTCATTCTTATATTATTGTCTAATGTTGCATTTTCTTGTGTAGGGAACCGACGGTAACCGCCTTTGTCAACGCCGCTCTTTGCTTCCGGATCAAGCGGCGAACTCCAATCAACGGATGGCGGCGTAACCCCAATCAACCGGATGGCGGCGATGGTTGTAGCTTGTTTGATACTTGTGTCACTTTTGACGTGTTTGATTCGAGTTGTACTTTGGATGTGTTTGTAGTTGTGTCACTTTGGCCTTTTTGAATGTTATGACAATTTGGACATTATGATGGATCGATAACTTGATTATATGCATGTTCTTTCTTTGGATTGATTATATTCATGAATTGTATTGTGTTGATGTGTGAATTGTTGTCAATGTTGATTATATTATGTATTGAATTGTGTGGCGAAGCATGAAAATAGGGTAAAGTTGCCCTAATATGGCTAATTAACGTCGGCCTAAGCGCGCCGGCGATAATTAGTAACTGGGAAATTAAGCAAATCGTTAATTAACGTCGGCGGGCCTAGGCCGACGATAATTATGTCTGGAAATCCGCAAATCGTTAATTGCGTGGGCGGGCCCAGGCCGACGTTAATTAGCCCGAGGCACTAATTAACGTCGGCGTGCCTAGGCCGGCGTTAATTAGCCCGAGCACTAATTAACGTCGGCCGGGACTAGGCCGACGCGTTAATTATTAAGTCGAGGCGATAAGTAGCGTCATTTCGCGCCCGCCGGCGTTAAATAGTAATTGCGGTCGTAGGCGTTAATTAGTCTAATTAACGTCGATTAACTATCGTGGGCTAGCAAATGACGTTAATTACCCGCTTGCCGACGTTAATTAGTACTACCGTCGACAAGCGGCTAATTACGTCGACCTTTGGCGATGTTAATTTCTTTGGATTCTTGTGATTGCGAGTTTATGAGGAACTTCTATAGAGAAAAGATATGGTGCAATAAATAGATGCAGATAAATTCATTCAATCTTATTGAAAGATTTACAAGAATACATGGGTTAGAATATTAATTACAATATAAATAATTTGGGAACGATGTTATGAACTAGATATCTTTTTGGCGGGCGCCGAGTGGGCCAATCTATCAAGCACATTCATTGATGGAAATATCAGGTTGTCAGTTTCAACAACCACAAGAACAAAACAGGAAAAATTCTCCAGTGGATTGAAAGACCACGTACAGATCTATCCATGTTGTGATGAGTGTTATTGACTTGTTTTGATGTGATGAGTGTTATTGACTTGTTTTGAGTATGTGGTGCTCGAGTTTAAGTTTGATTTGAATTCTATTTTGATTTTGGAGCAATTTGAGCTGCTGTCAGGCTTGGCAGTACTACCGGCCATTTGGGAGTGGTCGTACTGTTAGTGTTATGCCCTTGAGGCAATCATTTAGATGATTGTAACATGACTATGTTTATGAATAATAATATGATTATTGGTCCAATGAATGTATATCATTGTATTGATCAACAAGTATGTGACTTGATTATGAAGCTCTTTACTTAATGATGTAATTCGATAAATATCTCTGATCGGATATCATCGTATAGGACTACGATGAATAGATCAGCACATGTAGTGATCGATGATCATGCTTCATAGATCATGGGATATGGAGATATCATCTCTACATTGTGGACCATGTTGAAGAACATGGGTTAGATAGACCCGCTATGGGACAACTGCGAGAATGTTTCATTCTTATGTGTCATCGTGTATCTCATACCTAGAAGATGTATGATCCTTAGACACGAGATTGTCATATTCCCTACATGTGTAATAGTTTTCCTTGGGACTATCAAACACTACTTCCTAACCGGATAGTTATAAAGGTAGCTTTCATGTTTACTATGAAACGTGCGAGAGGAAGTGAGCGATCAAGATGGAATTTGCCACTCCAATGAAAGCGGAGATATATGACAAGGCCACTCGTGTGATATGATTAAGAAAGTGCATGGCCATGCCGTGATTGAGAGTCAATAACAACTTATTAATATATCACGGATACGAGAGATGGATTGAATCATCAAAGGATGACATGCTTCTCGCCTTGAGATCAATCTTCATATACTTGGCAAAGGGATTATTACATGAGTTCTTTTGATAGGTTACATTCGATTTGATCACGGTATGTTTGGGAGTTGGCATACTTTGCAAGAAGCCGCTACCAACTATTGGATTGAAAAGGAGTTTTCGAATCCATGTCCAAACGTATGTGAACTCGCAGGTCACACACTTAATGGGTGGGACGCATTAATTTGGATTGGATCCGTAATTAATGAACCTCGTGGGCTTAGCATCTTTGGTGGGCCTGGTTTAGGTTTCATCTCGTGGCTATATAAGGAGGAGGAGGAGGAGGCGCGGTGTGTGCTTTCCACGGTTTAGGTTTGATTCACTTGAAACCCTAGCCTCCTCCTCTCGCGCGCCTCGCCGAGCGACTAGGTGCTTGCACACCGACGCACGGCGTTCCATCTCGGGCGTGTGGACTATCTGCGGTGACGTGCTGCGATGCAAGGGCGTGGGAGGGCGATCCACGGCGAGGCGAGGACGATCCACTACATCGACGCAACGATCGTGGCGAGGACGAACCACTACATCGACGCGAAGGATTCCGCAACTGCGCGTCTAGTGGTAATCTTATCTATGATCCCCTTCTTGCGAGTAGCTTTCTGGTTGCGCGATAGTTTTTTTTTGTGCTAGCGTAGCATACCGCATTTCCCTTCACGTACCAGCCGTGAGATACTACCGGCCTAGTATGGCGGTAGAACTGGCCCTGCGTGCTACCGGCCGAGGATGCGGTAGCTTTTTCACAAAGAGATGCTTTTTCTCTAGAGAATGGTACATCACTATCGCTTCATCTGGGTCAGTTCTTAAGTTTTTAGGAAAAAATGATTGTGATAGATGACTTAGGCGGGGTGTTAATAATAATCACTATCGGTTCTCAAGATAGAAATGATTGTGATGTAGCACTGGGCACATCACTATCGATTCTTATATAAGAACTCGAGTGTGACGTGCACGTGCTCATCACTATTGCTTCTTTTGTGAGAAGCGAGAAGCGATAGTGATGATCATACACATCACTATCGGTTCTCACAAAAGAACCGATAGTGATGTACTCGTTGTCATCACTATCGGTTCTTATGTGAGAAGCGATAGTGATGATCATGCACATCACTATCGGTTTATAGTGATGTGCATGTATTCTTCACTATCGCTTCTTATGTGAGAACCGATAGTGATGAGGATGCGCATCACTATCGCTTCTTACATAAGAACCGATAGTGATGTGCATGATCATATCACTATCGTTTTTCAAGTGAGAACCGATAGTGATATGTGTGCACATCACAATCGCTTTTTAAGTAAGAACCGATTGTAATGTGTCTCACTAGGTTATTTATGTCCCTCAGGCCGAACTCTCCTCTGTTGTTGTTCCAAAGTATATTTCTCCATCGGCACCCGAAAAAATAGCTCATATTCTGTGGTTGGAAGCAATACTTGGGTGAGAAAATTTGAAATCCTCAAGGGTGGGTGTTAAGAGGGTAAATTTGACACCTAGCCTGAGGAGATTTCTTCTCATTTTGCAGAATTTATGGTTTTCTTCAAAATATGAGCATTCCTTCAAACCCCTTCAATTTGGCACTATGTAATTTTGATATGTCGCGAAGAAAGTTTAGGTTGCACTAGTATTATCCTATCAGATTTGCACCCTTTATTTGACAAGCACACATGTATTTAATTATCTTAATTTGTATTGCTCTCGTATTAATCTTGAATTATTTAATTTGTATTTAATTATCTTAATTTTTCAAAAAATTCTTTTTCGAAAAGACTTGTAATATCCTAAAGTATGTTTCTGCAAAATTTAAAATAAATTCAACTATATTCGCAAAAGTTATGACCTTTTTACTCTTTGATCAATGAATTCTGAAAATTCAGAGTTCATCATGGTTTGTCTCGAAACGCAATAGTGCTAGTCACCTTTGTGTTGGTTTTATTACCAAACCGATAGTGCTTAAATGTATTTGTATCGGGTTGTTGACCAAGCTGCCTATTTGTATCGGTTTTCTGCATAACCCGATACAAATACATATGACTATGCTTGGTAATATTCTGAATATTTGTATCAGTTTTTGTTAAGAACTGATAGGAATAGGACATCTATTTGTATCGGTTTATTGACAAAACCAATAGTGATATTCGCACATATTTGTATCGTGTTCTTCAAAGAAAATTTGTATCGGTTTTTGATAAGAATCGATAGGAATAGGACATATATTTGTATCGGTTTTGTCAATAAATAGATAGTGATATTTTATGTATTTGTATCGGTTTTTGCTGTGAATCGATAGTAATACTTGTTTATAATTGTATCGGTTCTTCTATAGAACCGACACAAATAATTTACATCTGTATCGGTTTTGGTATAAAAACCGATAGTAGTATTCTAATATTTGTGTCGGTTTTTTCTTCAAAACCGATAGTAGTTTGGTGATATTTGTGTCGGTTTTTTGTGGCAAACCGATAGAAGTATATTTGTATTTGTGTTGGGGTTTTGGCGGAACCGACATGGTTAATGGCGCTTAGCTATTTCGGTGAACGCACGCGCGCCGCAAATCTATTTTGCCCTAGCTCCTCTCTGACGCCGCTTCCTTCCCCGCCGCTCCCTCTCCCGCGCTGTGATTTCTCTCAACCATCGTGCCGAGGCAATTCCTCGATCTGGCCCCTACGGCGCCGGTGAGACTGGTTCAAGATCAATCACACTGTAAGCTTGTATTCTGATGTATCAAATTATGATGTAACAAGAAAAGAATATTAATCTGTATTGCATCTTAGTGCATCACCTAACTAAAACTAAAACTTTTACAAGATTTGCAAGGCATTTTGGACAGTGGTAATGACCTGCCATTCCCTGATGGGCTTCTTATCAATGGCCAATTTGGAATGGCAACAGATTCTGAAGAGACCAAGGTAAATTTATCGTAATAAATCAGAACGAAGTACTTGACAAGTACTTCATCTTTATAGACACGTCAACTCACGGGCTAACATGAATCATGCTCAGTTCATATGCTATTTGCATTCTACTGAAGTTTTTTTTAGAATTTTAGGAAGTCATGGAAAATATCTGTTCCTACACTAGATCCCAGGTTAAAGGGTTTCTTCAGGAGACCTTCAAAATTGTATTGACATAGGAAGATTGAATAGCTCTACTCAAGGATTCCATGGACAATTTTTATTTTGGTATCGTTAGAACATTCTAGTAACTACCATGTTTCAGTTCAAAAGATATGTTCATGTGTTCCGTTGTTTTTAGCTTACTTGAACAACATTGCTTTGGAGACCATATCTAATGATATAGCTCAAAATCAAGCTACATATGCCACTCTGAAAAGCTGAAATATCATTTGTTCTCTAACTCTTTGATTCCTTTTGTTGCTTAACTCTAAACAGATGGAATCTAACAATGAGTGGACTAAGCCCGAACCCTCACGGCTCATACCATTACGGTCTTGTCAACACCACAAGAACCATCGACTCGCCAACTCACGGGCTAACATCAGCGGCAAGCTAAGATATGCGATCAACGATGTATCCTTTATCCCGGTGACACTCCTCTGAAGGTTGTCGATTTCTACCACATTCCGGGTGTGTTTACGCTGGGGAGCACTCCTGACAACCCAACCGGCGGTGCTGCCTACCTCCAGACATCTGTCATGGCGGCCAACATGCGGGACTATGTTGAGGTCATCTTTGAGAACTCCGAGAACTTTGTGCAATCATGGCACATAGATGGTTACGCATTCTGGGTTGTCGGGTGCGTTTGCTATTACCATTTTTGCAATACTTGAACTTGTTTTAAGCCACATTGATTCAATTCGATGACTGAAAATGATTAACTCTTTGTCGATGAACAGGATGGATGGAGGACAATGGACACCGGCGAGTCGTCGGATTTACAACCTTAGAGATGCGATTGCTCGGTACACACTACAGGTATTACAAATGTAGACCCTCGTTGTAGACCACTGTGATCTAACTTATCTTTTCTGAAGTTACAAGTAGGTAGTAGCTCTATGTTCTTATCATTTGATTACAAGAAGTGTTAGTGTTATGCCCTTGAGGCAATCATTTAGATGATTGTAACATGACTATGTTTATGAATAATAATATGATTATTGGTCCAATGAATGTATATCATTGTATTGATCAACAAGTATGTGACTTGCTTATGAAGCTCTTTACTTAATGATGTAATTCGATAAATATCTCTGATCGGATATCATCGTATAGGACAACGATGAATAGATCAAAGACATGTAGTGATCGATGATCATGCTTCATAGATCATGGGATATGGAGATATCATCTATACATTGTGGACGCATGTTGAAGAACATGGGTTAGATAGACCCGCAATGGGATATCGCGAGAATGTTTCATTCTTATGTGTCATCAGTGTATCTCATACCTAGTAGATGTATGATCCTTAGACACGAGATTGTCATATTCCCTACATGTGTAATAGTTTTCCTTGGGGCTATCAAACACTACTTCCTAACCGGATAGTTATAAAGGTAGCTTTCATGTTTACTATGAAACGTGCGAGGGAAATAAGCAATCAAGATGGAATTTGCCACTCCAATGAAACGGAGATATATGACAAGGCCACTCGTGTGATATGATTAAGGAAGTGCATGGCCATGCCGTGATTGAGAGTCAATCACAACTTATTAATATATCACGGATACGAGAGATGGATTGAATCATCAAAGGATGACATGCTTCTCGCCTTGAGATCAATCTTCATATACTTGGCAAAGGGATTATTACATGAGTACTTTTGATAGGTTACGTCCGATTTGATCATAGTATGTTTGGGAGTTGGCATACTTTGCAAGAAGCCACTACCAACTATTGGATTGAAAAGGAGTTTTCGAATCCATGTCCAAACGTATGTGAACTGCAGGTCACACACTTAATGGTGGGACGCATTAATTTGGATTGGATCCGTAATTAATGAACCTCGTGGGCTTAGCACGATGGGCCCTAGTTTAGGTTTCATCTCGTGGCTATATAAGGAGGAGGAGGGAAGGTGCAGGTGTGCTTTCCCACGGTTTAGGAGTGATTCACTCGAAACCCTAGCCTACTCCTCTCGCTGCCCCTACCGAAGCGACAGTGCTTGCACGACGCACGGCGTTCCATCTCTGGACGTGTGGACTACTGCGGTGACGCTGCTGCGACTGCGGCGTGGGAGGACGATCCACGGCAAGGCGAGGACGATCCACTACATCGACGCAACGACTGCGGCTAGAACGATCCACTACATCGACGCGCGAAGGATTCCGCAACTGCGCGTCTAGTGGTAATCTTATCTATGATCCCCTTCTTGCGAGTAGTTTTCTGGTTTCGCGGTAGATTTTTTTTTGTGCTAGCGTAGCATACCGCGTTCCTCTTCAAGAAGCACCTGGCATAACCTAATGGCGACTCATATGACCTTCTCGCTCATTACTTTTCAGGTGTACCCTCAGTCATGGACTGCGATTTACATGCCTCTGGACAATGTGGGGATGTGGAATGTCAGGTTAGAGAGTTGGGCCAGGCAGTACCTTGGCCAGCAGTTCTACCTCCGAGTCTACTCGCTAGTGAACTCATGGCGGGATGAGAACCCGATCCCGAAGAACGCGCTCCTCTGCGACCGGGCTTCGGCCACGGACTAGGCCTCTCTGAACTGAATTGGGTCGGTTTCATGTCACGAAGGGTGACTAAAACTTTACGGGAATCGATGAGATCGAGCAACGGATACGTGGGGTGTTGAATCTGAGCTCCAATCGCTTTGTGAACGTGAGATGTTTGTACTTGTAGCGCTCTACCTGATTTCCATAAGATTTTATGGATTGTTTTTTCTGTTAAGTTAGCTTTGTCCTTATCACCTGATTGGCTGATTCTAAAGTGAATATTTCAATATAAAGCTTTGATTCTAAGGTTAATGATTTCAACTTCTGTAATATGCAATGTTGTAGAAAACACATTGTAGGAATGTCAATTCTGCTCTATTTCAATTGTCTTTTGGTCATGTTTTGTATGTATCAGCTGTATGTATGTTGTGATGCCTTTTTCATTATTTTGTCATATGTGTTGTAATAAAGTGTTTGTGTTCTGTGAATGTGATGTGCATAATGTGTGCAATTGCTGTGTGAATGTGATATGTGCATATTGTGTGAAATATATGCTGATTAGAGGGTGAATTGAAAAACAGCACACACCTTCTCATCTCTATCGGTTCTCAGAAGAAAACGATAGAGATAAGGGAGTCATCTCTATCGGTTATTTAGAAGAAGCGATAGAGATGACAGGCTAATCTCTATCGGTTCTTATAAAGAAACGATAGAGATGAGTGTATCATCTCTATCACTTCTTTTAGAAGAAGCGATAGAGATGAGTGCGTCATCTCTATCGGGCAAGAACCGACTGTAATAGCGCCGCCTCATCTCTGTCTAATGACTTTGTATCGCTATTAGAACCGACTGTGATGATAAAAAAGAACCGATTGTAATGTATATTCGTGTAGTAGTGTCTAGTAGTGGTAGCTATTTTTCAGAGTGTCTCTTAGGGTTTCTATATGAAGCGGTACTACCTGGCTAACCAGAGCGGTAGTCTAGGACTTATGTACCACCGCCTCTGCTTATGATGAGTACGGGGTTTCTAGCGACTTTGTGCTTAATGTTTGCATTAATTGTTGATTAATGCATATTATTGTGAATAGTGCTATGTGATGTGTTTCTTGTCTGTGTTGGTTGCAGGTTTCTAGGGCAAGGTCATAGTGAGGCAAAGGCGAGATCGATACTAGGCTAAGAGAGCTGAGGTCTAGAATAGTCAAGGGACGCCGGAAGATGACAGAGGTTGGGAAGTGGTTGCAAACCGAGAAGACAAGGAACCTGAGCATGATGCACTTGTGATGGACATGGCGGGGAACGGCATGAATCGAGACTAGGCTTAGGGAGGAGTTAAGGTCCACAACAGTCAAGGAAGTTGGTGCCTCCATGGTGAAGCTGACGAGGAAACGTGGTGCGTCAAGTGACTTGGGTCCATTTGCAAGCAAAAACGGTTCAGGGGAGTCCGAGCGCGTAAGTGGCTTGGCGGCAAGTCATATGGGGCACGTGGAAAGTGACGAAGCATAGGTGATGCTTCGAGGAGAAGGAAGATCGGTGTAGGATCAAGGATAACCGACTAGAGGGGGTGAATAGGAGGTTTCTAAATTTTCTCAACTCAATTTAGAAAATACAAACAACACTACAAATATTATATAAGAATATGAAGAACGCACTAGAGTCTCTAGCAAGGCTCAAAAAGCTATGACAATACAAGTGAAGCAAGTATACTTATGAGCACAAAAACTAAGAAGAATATGGTATTGATCAAATGGATTTCCAACAAACAAGAATACCAAGCACAATAAAATAGGAGACAAGGAATTTTAACCCATGGTCTCGGAGACTTGCCGGTCTCCCCTACTCCACGTTGAGGTGACTTGATCCACGTCAAGCCGGTTCCACTCGCTTGAGCCTTCCTCGATCACTAAGGTAGTTCTTCCCGCTCGGGTAGGCGAACTCCGGCCTTCACAACTGGGGCTTCTCACAATCTCCGTTGAGAAGCTCACCGCGACTGTCGCCACCAAGCCGTCTAGAGGCGGCAACCTCCAAGAGTAATGAACCTTGACGCTAGCTTGAGGTCGAATGTCGGTGTCTAAAGGCTCAAAACACTAAATGCAACACCAAATTTGCTTCTCACACTCACAAAATTGAATGCACACAAGAGTGGAGAACACTTGCTAGAGCTCAAATATCATCAATGAGGACCAAGAGTTGCTCTAGAAGGCGGTGGGAGGTATTTATAGCCTCCACCAAACTTTCTAACCGTTGGAGCTCAAATCTGCAGAAATCTATTTTTGGTGCTACAGCCCATGTAGGACCAAGAGCACCGGCTCCATTTCAACGGCTAGAAACGGTGCATTTAATGCACTTGCGAGACCGTTCTAGAAGTCGGTGCTACCGCTAACTAGGGCGGTAGCACCGGCTCTATTTCTTTTCTTTCGTGAAACACACCTCTGCGGAAATATAGCACGGTGAGATCCGGTGCTACCAAAATCGAGAGCACCGAGCCACTATGCGGTAGCACCGGGCTTCAAAAGTTCAAAAGGTGCTTCTGGAATTTTTACACCGGTTAAGGTCCGTGCTACCGATGGTCCGGTAGCACCGCCACCAAATCACCCAAAACTCACCTCCGTGATTTTCACACGGGCTAAAGTCGGTGCTACCGTGATCCCTGTAGCACCGGCCGCCATGGCGATAGCACGGGCCGTAAATACGCCCAAAAGCCCTTCTCTGGAATTTTCACACCGGTCGTTGAGCCGGTGCTACGCAAGACCCGTGAGCTGTGTTTGCCATAATGATAGCACCGGATTTCAGAGACTTGAAATAATTTAAGGTTTTTCAAAAGATGGAACTTGTCTAAAATTAAGCAACTTAATTGAATATGCATTTGAGCCTTTAAACCCTTAAACGACATCAAGATAAGCGTCATGATCCCTCTTAATAGTACGGCCCTAAAACTAATAGACGGATCTTTCTTCCAAACTCCAAGATCGTCAAAGGACCAAAAAGAACCTTATATATATAAAAGCAAATACCTTTACATGATCTTGACATAAGCTTGATTGGCTTGAACTTTTTCCTTGGTATTTCCATGATCATTCTTCTTTGAAACGACCTACTTTCAATATCCTCATCAAAAGCATTAGATCATATAGCAATGTTGTCATTAATTATCAAAACCAAAACATATCGGGTGCCTAGATGCTTTCAATCGGTCATTGGGGCAAATTGGCAATTTATCCAATACTGGCGGTCGAGGCGGTTTGAAAAACCGTGGCGGTGTCCTAAGTGGTTTAGATCATGCCAAAATGGAGTTGGATGCAAATTCGGGCTCGCGAAGCGAATTTAGCGTCAGTGTAATGGTCGCTTTGAGAAGTTGCTTGTGTAAGTTGAAATCCCATTGAGAGTGTTAGGTTTCGGGTTAGCCTATGTAAATGTGGATGGTATCCACTTGTAGTGTCAAGGGTTAGGGTTGCCTGCTAGGGAATGGGTAAGCTACTCTAGCGAAAAATCAAAATTTTCTACCACGTAATCAAGTAACCACTGCAAGTTATACATCACAGAATTACTACTAGACGTGCAGACTCGTAGCGGAAGTAGAGTCGATGTAGCGCAGTGGTGCAGATGTAGTCGTACTAGCCTTGCGCCTCCCCAATAGCTCCTTGTGACTGTCACAGGTTGCGGATCGTCCTAGCGTTGAAGCTTCGCAGCAACACCTCCAAGGTATCCACACGTACAGGGCAGGAACACCACGCGCCGGAGTGCTAGTGCCGGATGCGCGGTTCTGGGCTGAGGAGAAGTGCTGGCTAGGGTTTCGGGAATTCAGAACTCCTGATATGTCTCTTCGTGTATCTCACTATTCGCAAAGCCATCACCTCCTCCCTATATATAGACGTCCCATAACAGGTTTCAACCATTAAAGCCCATTAGGAACGCTAACCCCATTACAACTCGGATCCCTATCCGAATTGGTTACATCCCCTTAAGCGTGCGACCCTATAGGTTCACGTGCACTCAGACATAGCTGGAGTACCCCTATCGATCGTTGAGTACTTCTCCTCGACCATCGGGTATTCCTACTCGACCATCGAGTAATCGACCAATAGTCGATAGCGGCCCCTAGTAGGACTTACCCACTCTCGAGTACATGTAAAGATCGGACGAACCTCAACAATGTCCAATATGCATTTCCTTTTGCCTCACGATATAGGTCAAACCCAAGGCGGGTTGCTGTCATCCTTATTTGGATGGCTCGACCAATCTTTCTCGATGTCGTGACTCGGATTCCTCGAATACATCGAGTTAACTCTTTAACTCGATGACTCGAGTAACTCTTCACTCGAGTAGCATGACCATGCATTTCTAGAATCTGACAACTCGAGAGGCCTAGAGATATCTCTCCTGTTGTATAGAGGAGCAAATCCTATCTTGATCGACCACGCCTCGCAGCATGTTTCATGACAAACCCGAAAGCCATCTTTATAACTACCAAGTTACGGAGTAGCGTTTGACGACCCCTAAGTAAGCCATTACGCATCTTGAGAACATGCGATAATCTCAAATCGAAGGATATAGCATACACATCGTATATGAGACGAACTGATGACTTGAAATAAAACAACGTTCTCGCACTGTCTCATAGTGGGTCGATGTCCAACACCATGTTCTCTAAGATGTGTCTATGTTATTGGTTTGATATCTACATATCTATGACCCGTGAAACATGATCATTGACCAATACATATGTTAGTCTACTCATATGACGACTAGGGACCCCTTTTAGAATGAACATCATTAAGACGAATACAGAGTTTCACAAACAAGTCACGAATATAGAGTTTCAAAGAACAATCTCATAGTTCATGAATATTTATGTAAATATAATCGTCTCTATGATTGCCTCTAGGGCATATTTCCAACATTGCCTCCACTATATAAGGAGATGTAGTGGGAGAAGAGATTTGAGACCTTGGACTTAGTCACTACGGGTTTTAGGTTTCCCACAAGATTATGTGTTCTTGTGTGGGTGTGTGAGTGCTCCTTAGAAGCTTTGCCCTCAAGTGAGAGCCTTTGTAAAACTCTCATGATCTGAATACAAATCATCCTTTTGCTAATGTTTTGATCTTCTTCTTGCTTGGCTCTTGCTCTCTTCTTGTAGTTTCTTTGTTCTTTGATCTCGTGCTGCCAAGAATGTATGATTGATAGATGTATCATCTATAGATCAACTTTTCAATCATCTATGCAAGCTTCTTCTTGATCATCCAAGTTTCTCCAAAAAATTGGTTTTTGAGTTAAGATGAAAGTTCTTGAGGTACATCTTGATCTTGCTCGTTTGAGGGTGATTTATTTGGAATTCTTGCTCGCTGTGACATGTGGGAGGCCATCTAAAGTCATCTTGATCATCAAATCTCCATGAGCAAGATCAGGGCAAAGTTTTTATTTTGACTTGATTTTGGTGCAACCTTCAGTAAATTTGAAAAAGGTTGAAACTTTGACGGTTTGGTTTAGCTAATCAAAAGTTACACGAATTTTTGATCTTGAACTCGTGATGATTTTCCTGTTCATACCCTATTTACTATTCACCAGTACTAATGTGCTACAGTAACCTGATAGTACTAGGGTTACTATTTATCTCGGTACTACTGGCCATATACAAGTGGTAGTAGCGCCCTTGTACTGATTTTAAGAAGATTTTTCTTCTACTCTTCTGAGGTTTTGGTTCGTTTCTCTAGGGAAACTTAGATTGTGACCATTCAACCCTCCTCTGATTGCCATTTTCGGTCCTTCAATTGGTATCAAAGTCCGATTTTGCTCTATTTAGATCTTGATCGGTCTCGAGAGCCATAGCGTCGAACAAGTATTCCACCAATCCTCCAATCTTTTCTAGGGTGGATTATCCTTTTTTGAAATCTAGGATGGAGTCATACATCACTACTTAAGGCTTCATGATCTGGCACAAGGTGAAGCCCCTCGTATGTTGTTCTTACCGATGAGAAAGTCAATGCTGTGAATATGACTAACGTTGAGGCGAATGCTAAAACAAGGAACATCCTCATACAAGGGCTTAGCCGCAATGAGTATGACCGGATCTCCCACTTACGATCTGCACATCAGATTTTGGTGATCCTCGATGCTTACCATGAGGGCATAACCCAAATCAAGATGGTGAGGCAAGATCAGTACAAGCGTGACTACATGTGAGGACCCGCCATTAAGGAATGGAAGGCCTCCATGTGTCCACAATACTAGTCCCAGGATCAATGGCTAGTACGCATATGGTTACAACATTGGCATCACATCCATACATAGATAATATTACATTATTAAAAGTTTAATTATATAGTTTATAAATACTGTAATACATAGCAGCCGAAATAATAAAAAGAACCAAAGCCTTGTGGTTAGCCCATCCAAACCCGCAGGCAACTGAAAAGGTTGACCCTAGAAAAGATCGCTATCTAAATCCCCGTATCCTGTGTGGAAGTGTGAATCAACCTCTTTTGCCAGGTCAATAACACACTTCCTTTGGTGTGTTGACAAGGAGATCATAACATAACATTACATTACATTACATAGACATGACTTTGCACTAGCCCAGTGACGATAGACCCTCTCTGTAAAGCAGAAACACACACCTAAAACATGACAGTCCATCCCTATCATTTTCATAACTTAGGCAGTCCATCTCTACCACACACGTTTCCCTCCATAGCAAGACGCACACCGTTACATTGGTATGTAAAAACCCCTACAAGAAGACATAACTGGAATGCTTGTGCTACTTCAGCCTTCTAAAGTGCAAAGTTATATCTAAGTAACTTAATAGGTTAAGGCTGTCCCATACCAGCACTTGTAATTGTACTTATTTCTTGGCTCGATAGCGTCTCATAGTTTGGTCCTTAATCCGACCCAGGCGATAATCTCCCCTTACACTACGTGTAAGCTACAGGCAAAAATGGCTACTGCCAATAATCGCCCGTGTCAAATCATAGTTTTATTTTCATTTTTAACCAAAATACCAGCAACTTCAAATGCCATATCCAACATTTGTAGTCATATCCAACATTTTTAGATTATAAAGAACAGGGTTCTTTACTAAGCATGGCGAAGCATGATTACTATGTGATCGAGTATGCCCATGTTGACATTATGTATTGTCTAACTTATTCTAAGGCTGTCAAGGTTTTTCATTTCAATATTTAGTAAGGAAGTTCCATGATTCTTTAGGTATAACTATCAGTATCCCAATATAGTATTTTCATAGAAAAGTACTCGCATGCATAATAGTCTGACAAAAGCAAGATAAAGTAACTAAAATAATAGGTTCAGTATGGTCAAGGAGGTGCTTGCCTTGCTGATTATTGTCGGGTTCGAAGTCGGGGTCTTCTGCAACGAAATCAACATCAGATTCTACACGTCGTTTGATGGAAACATAGCAAATAGCAAACTTTAATAAGGGCAAAAAGAATACTTATAGTAAATCAAATGAAGACTTGCTATGGAAAACAAGTGCGGTTTAAAGTTAGGGTTCATGATTTTATGTATTAGCATCTTAAATTTCTCTTTTAATCTTTTTCATTATTATTAGATTTAGGTCATACTTATGTTGAGATTTCTTGTTTTCTACCAAGTACTTTTCTTTATTTTACGAATTCAAGAGGCTAAAACTATCTATTTTTATATTTATATATAATTTCAAATTCAAGAGACAAAAATTATTGGGATTAATATTAAGTTATTAAACTACCATATGGTATATCATTTAGATATACTCAATGGTTCACCCTAAGTATTTTTGCATATTTGGATAATTTACTAGTTTAATGACATGTAGAAATTGATAACACTCAATCTAGAGTTCATTTGATTAAATTATGCTCACTCGAATATTCAACATATTGAATCTAATCTTTATTAGAAAAGGATCTAAAACAAATTGAAATTCAAAACTTTTACATATTTGGGTTTCTTTTGACCTAAGGATTCGACAAAACTAGTTTCATTCAATTTTGAGTTTATTTGCAAAAGTCATATAAATAGCATATTTCAAATCTTTACTTTAAATTTGAATTTCAAAATATCCCAAAGTTCGTTTTCAAAATGTTTTTGCATATTCTGAAACTGCTTAATTTTAGACAAATTTAGTAATTCATTTCACCTTATTTGGAGTTATATTTCAAAAGTTATGGCAATATGAATCTCGTCGGTTTTGAAAAAGATTTAAAATCGGGAATTACGCTTTCATTGAATCAAAAACACCTTCGGCATGCGCGCAGGTTTCAAATCGCATGCCTCGTCGACAGGCTGAGCCAACTGTCAGCGTCAGCATGTGTGCACGCAAGGGTCTGGCCCTCCTACCAGCGTGCACGTGCGAGAGGGGGGGGGACACCGACAAGGCGGTCCCGCGTATCAGTGCGTGCGTGGGCGCGGCTGAAGTGTGGATCCTGGGTAGCAGTGAGAAAGCACAACACATGCGGCTGACCGAGAGGACCCACAAGTCAGTCACACCAAAGCAGAGCACTCTCTAGGTCTTCGATTTTGTGGTCGCCGACGGCGAGACTTCGCTGGAGTTGGCCTAGCAACCACCGTGGGGGCTTAAGGGTATCTAGGCGCACCTAAGGATGGTCTCGACCATGCCCGGTGGTAGCTAGAGATGGGTCGCCACCGTGGCGGTGCGACGGCTGCCATAGCCGAGCTACGGCGGAGCTTACCATCGGTTCATTTTCATCAATTTGGCGCTTCTTAAGCGCCACTAAGTCCGTGTGGTTCCATTTTACCTGCTCTCTTGAACCGCAGTTGGCTGGAAGGGGCTGCCACCAGTTGACCGTGAAAGACCATGTGGAGGTCTACCCATGATGGTGATATGTTATTGACATCATTTCAGCATGTGGTGCTTGAGCTTGAGGTTTATTTGAAGTCCATTTCGAATTTTGAAGCAATGGGAGAAAGGCCTAGAAATTGCTTTCCTACTGGCCATAGGGCGGTAGCACCGACCCATAGGCCGGTGTGATTTTTCCAGATGACTGATTTTTGGGATTTCTTGGAGGGCGGTGCTACCAGCCAGTAGCAGGGTTCACAAAACTGAAACCGTGAAAAACAGCAAAAATTGAAACCGTGAGAACCGCAAAAATCGCTCAAAAAACCGCTTCAAAACCGTCAGAAACTGAAGGGTTAAGAAATCAAAAAAAATTGAAAAAAAAATGAAAACCGTTCGGTTTTCGTGGTTTACCGCGGTTTTTCGCGAAAAACCAGCAGACCAATTGAATGTTCTTGAAAAACGGGTTTTCAAGCGTTTTTTTGCGAAAACAACGGTTTTTCAACAGTTTTCGAGCGGTTTTCAACAAATAAATTTTTTCAAATTTTTTTGAATATTTTTAAATTAGATCGGTTTATCGAACGGTTTTGGATGTCGAGCCAGTGTGGTAAGGTCGAAAACCGCGAAAATCAAGCGATTGTTCACAATTTTGTGAACCTTGGGCTGTAGCACCAACCTTATGAGCAAGAATGAACTAAAATTTGGGTTTTTGATGAGATTCATTGCATATCTTTTGAGGCAATGCTATGTAATGTGTTTCCTTGTTTTTTATGGTTGCAGGGCGTCGATACTCGATCATATTGAGACGAAGGAGGACCGGGACTAGGTGAGGTGCGCTAGAGGTCCAAACGATCAAGGATCACCGAAGATGATTAGAGACGGAGTTGTTGCAAACCTAGAAGATAAGAAATGGATGAGATGCTAACTTGGAGCTACTCGGATCAAGGAGGGCCGTTGGATCACAGTCTAAATGATAGAGTAGTGGGTCTAGTTAGGATGCTTCAAAAAGCATGCAAAAACCCGATATTGTTGTTGGGTTTCGAGTTAGCCCATGTATGGCTATGTGAGTGAGTCAATCCTATTCCTTGAGATGATTTTTAGAGTTGAAGGAACTCATCTAAGGGTGGATGATGGCTCAAGAGTAGTATAAATAGAGGAATAGGGGTAGCTCTCCTCTCTTTGAAGGTTTTAGAGGTTTTTGTGCTCCTTTGAGATTTGCCCACTTTATTGTGTGGCTTTGTAAACCTCCCTTCCTGAAATGCAAGTTTAATTCCCTCAAGTCTGAATTTATTTTACGCATTTACATTATGCTTTAAATTCAGTCTTTAATTTCCGCACATTTGAATTTGCCTCCCCTCCTTCCAAATGCTTGTGGATTTTGTGCTGAGGATGTATGATTGATGGATGAGTCTTCTTCAGACCATATCCCAATCATTTAGGCAAATCTTGAGCTCTTTTTTTTTGCAAGAAACCGATCTTTTGCTCTTTAGAAGATAATTCTTGGTACATCGGGTTTCTGGTGTTCTTGACTTGTGTTCTTGCTTGCTTTGACGTGTGGGAGGCTATCAAAGATAATCTTGATCATCAAAACCCCACGAGCAAGCTCAAGAGCAAGTTTTTGGGTATTTGCTCTAACTTGGTGCATTCTTCCTTTGATTCAAAAAAGGTCAGAACTTTAATGTCAATCTCTTGGATTGAAGGTTGGAATAGATTCCTGACCTCCATACGAAGGTGCATACCAAGTTTCATGTGTTATGGATCAGCCGATCAAAAGTTGCATCATGTTTGCTTTTGAAATCGTGTTGTGTTCTTTGCTGATTTTTTAGGCCTGGTGCTACCGCCCTCTATGCGGTGCTACCAGCCTCCCAGTGGTGGCATCGGCCCTACAAGGTAAATTGCACCCTCTCATTTGCTCTTTTTGATTGTATCGTCTGAGGGCTTGTTTGGATCATTTTAAGTGCGAAAATTTTATTTGGGACCATTCACTCCTCTCTGATCGCCATCTCAGTCCTTCAATGGTATCAGAGCTGGTTTTGCTCTTACGTAGATCTTGACCAGTCTAAGAGCCATGACGACGAACAAATATTCCACTAAGTCTCCTATCTTTTCTAGAGCCCCCCTCTGATCGCCATCTCGATCCTTCAATTGGTATCAGAGCTGGTTTTGGTCTTACATAGATCTTGACCAATCTAAAAGCCATGACGACGGACAAATATTCCACTAAGCTTCCTATCTTTTCTAGAGTTGATTTTCCCTTCTGGAAGTCGAAAATGAAGACGTACATCACTGCCTAGGGCTTCCTGATTTGGCAGAAGGTGAAGCTTCCATATGAGCTTCCTGCCGATGAAAACGTCATGGCCGACAATATGGCTGATGTTGAGGCGAACGCTAGGTAAGGAACATCCTCATACAAGGCCTTAGCCGCAGTGAGTACGACAAGATCTCTCACCTACGATCCGCTCACCAGATCTGGAGGAGGGGGCGAGGAGGTCTTCAGGATAGACGCCAAGCGTGTGGGCACAGAGCCATGGCTTGTAGCGCTCAAAGTAAGGGCTGAACTCGTAGTACTCCGTGGGGAGGCCGTAGATGTTGCAGTAGAGCACTCTCACCGGAGCCAGGGTAGAGGAGAGCGGCGCTGGGGAGCAGGAGCCCGGGGAGAGCTAGGGTTTGGGGGAAAGGAAATGGGTAGCGACATGCATGTGGTGATGTGCTTATAGGGAAGTTCTCAGACAGTTCTATTATAGGGAAGTCATCACTGACGGTTTTAACCAAAAACCATCTTTGATAGCAATTCACATCACTGACGATTGGTGGCTAAAACTGTCAGTGATGTGCATTGAAAACATCATAGATAGTTTTTGGCTAAAATTGTCTATGACGTGCACTCATCATAGATGGTTCTTCAAAAAACATCTATGATTATATTTAACACGGACGGTTTTCGAAAACCGTCGGTGATGCTGAGTCTAATATAGTACTTTTTTGTAGTAGTGACATCAGTTATTTTAAGTCACATCAAACAAAATATGTCAAAGCTATCGTTCTTATATATGAATGTGTGCATGAATTGAAGTGATATATATATGTACCTTATCAACATATGAGCACACCATATTATCTATATCCTGGGCAATGCTTCCAGGCTGTCCCTTTGAAAAAAGACAACAAGTTAGCAAGAATTATCTGGTAAACATTGCATGAATTTGAAATGCGTGGAAAAATCGGTAGACATTTGCATACCTACAGAACCTTTAGTTAGACCTGACAGATCAATCAATGTTAAGTTGACCACTGCAATAGTCCATTGAATATAGTAGACAAAACATAAGCATGTTTGATCACTGCGATAGTCCATGCAATAACTGTAGT
The DNA here is from genome assembly GCA_036346275.1 of Otatea glauca. NCBI lineage: Eukaryota > Viridiplantae > Streptophyta > Magnoliopsida > Poales > Poaceae > Otatea > Otatea glauca. The sequence continues at coordinate 19,345,849 of CM070733.1, read as the reverse complement.
TTTTTTAGGACATAAGCATGTTTCTTTCAGAGAAGTACATGGATTTCCCATGTTAGTTTCTGTATAAGTGAAGGAATGTTTGATCTACTCCACAACTATATCCTACAAAGATTGCTTTTCTTTGCAATTGGTAGCAATCAATTACGTTATCATTGTAGAATGTCATTCCCATCTCATATGTTCCTGAGGATCTATATATGGCCAGAATAAAGTGTTGATCAAACTTGTAAACCTCTTTTTAGGAGCATATCTTCTTTTAGGGTAATAGTATAAGAGCTTATCTTCCATCATGTTCATGCATCGCTGCACATCCTTAGCTGATTGACGTATGGACCACTTTCTCCTCTTATGTCATACAGAAATAAGAAGAGAATATTAAGTGTTTAGTCATAGCTTTGCAATCATAGCTTAGCAGTAGCCATCTTAGCACAACCAAGTTTTATATGAAATTAGAGAAAATAGAGGTCTTGCATAAACGTGCAATGAAATTATAGCATTCCAATGAGAGAAGTGAAAACATGAATTAAAACCAATAATAGAAATCTCAGCATGGAAAGTTAGTTATAGTGGCTTACTACTGGCTTTTGGCATAGTAAGTAGGGTTACGTTGAAAGCAGCAGTAAGAAGTAAAGCATTGATAAATCAGACACGTCATTCGGTATCAGTCACATTTTTTCCAAATCCTTCTTCATTTGCTAGCATAAATTTTAGTTTATCCTAAATTCTAGTTGGACCAAGAAGAGCCTTGCACTCTGTAAGAACTACTGCTAGGCAAGAAATGTATCTTCTCTTGACTGTACTGATAGATGCGCATGGCGCATATGAACTCTTCTCTAAAGAACTAACCGACACAATGGACTATCGGCAGGAAAAAGAATTCATGCATCATCTGTATGGTCATATGAACAATAAAGGAAAATCAGAGCCTCTATGTCAACCTAAATACTCATGCACAGACAAAATGCATACATCCAACCAAATTTGCTAAGCATTTTTTTTCTTATAACTTTCAGTTGTTTTAAATTGTTTGGCCATTAGGTTACTACCACATACTTCACAAAAGAATTTTGCATGTAAGACGCACTTGAAGAATAAAATTCAGAACACTGTAAGAGGAAAATGTAGCACCTAATCTGCAGTTGCAGGGACCTAAATTCATCTACTTTACAGTCATTTTGGTGAACTACTTTCTGCAATGGCAATGTATGCACCGAGATTAATTCAGTCATGATTAATTAGCACATATTGCGAGGGGGGGGGGGGAGATTCATTAGTTGTCCTCAATGCCAAAATTTCTGCACAAACATACTTGACATATCCTGAAAACTTCATGTATATCCACATAATTGTAATGTTCTCGGTACTAAGCATGTGTATTGACATCTAACTTCCTATTAAGATATGAAAATTATCTCAACAGCAATCCCTATTCTGTATGTAATGGATACCTTAGAATATTAAGAATTTCTAATATATCAAGCCTAGTCATGACAGGGGCAAACGACTTATACATTGTCTAGAGCCAATAACTCTTTTTTCGATTATGATTTGTTTCGTAGGTAAAAGAAGATTCAAGTTTCTAGGTGCAGGACCAAATTCATATCATCATTGCATGATGCAAAAACAAATTAATGCCCAGCTGACATTGCAAAAGATGGGACCGTCGCTACTGAGTCTTCACGCCTCTTTGCCAAGCGTAAGAGTCACAGTCGCTGCTCAGTGCCATGCGCAAGCAGAGGCTAAGCATCAGAAATCAAAATCCAAACCAACAATTGAACAACACAGAGTCAATTAGAGCTAGAACAAATTAAAAACAAACCAATAATTGAGATGATGGTACCTTCACGCTCGACGAACTTGTTGGCCGTCTTCTTATGCTCATAGTCCAGCACCTTCGCTACCTGCAGCAGCTCTGCATATGAACACATCACACGGAAGAAGAAGATCACATCACATGGTGCATTTGAGGAAGCGATTAACGTGATGATGACGGAGAGGGTAGTGGAGTAGAGCAGAGATCACCTTGAAGCTCTTGGAGACACGGTAGTGCGAGGCCTCGAGGTCATGGATGGAGTCGCCGTGGAGTGCGTCGAGGCGGCGCTTGAGAGAGTCAAGATGAGACGTGGCGGGGGCAGCGGCGTCGTATCTGGAGGTGGTCAGCATGGTGACCAACACAGTCTGGGGCACCGGGCATGGGGAAGATGGGCGCGGTCGGAGGAGGGGGGTGAAGGGCGAGGGCGATGAGTATGGAGGCGGGCAACGTGGAAAGCGCCAGGCGTGAGGGTAGGCAGCGTCGAATCTGGAGGCAGGCGGCGTGGTTTTGGGGCGCCAAGTGAGGGGGCAGCGTGGGGAGCAGGTGGGCGCTGGGAGGTGGTGGGGTGACATCACGGAGGCAGAGGGGCGATGCAGGCGTAGGGAGGCGGAGGGGCAGGGCTCGACAGTGGAGGAGAAGGTGTGAGACGTGGGGATGGAGCAATTTGGAGAATGACCGAAGGAGAATCTCGATAAAGTCGGGGTGAGGGGAGGAAGGGAAGAAGGCCAGGGTCACGTAGAGGAATCGTCTAACTTGAGCAGAGTATACTCCATCTTTTATAGCTAAGAAGGTAAGATAGAAGAGATAAGTATTATCATAGACTGTTCTGTTTTAAAATTGTATATGATAAAATTTATCACATACAGTTCGTACGGCAAACCATTTGTCAAGTATCATAGACTGTTTTACGTAAAAACCGTTTATAATACTTCACAGATGGCTTGTGGAATAAACTGTTTGTGACATCAGTTTATCACAAATAGTTCTTAGCTTTTCCAGTAACTTTGAAGGTCGCACTAGCAAAACAGTCTGGGATTAACTTTAACACATACGGTTTTGGAAAACAATAGTTTGAGTTCCTGAATTATGCAACTCCATATCATAGGTCCACACCAGGGCCGTGCTAAATTTAGAATTAGGTCCTATAGTTTCTTAAAAAAACTAATTACCAAAATAAAAGGCAATTTTCATTTATCTTTATATATTCTAACACAATTTTGTCTTACAATGCAAAGGATTACCCCTCACTGAAATGCAAGTCTCTAAACTAGAGCATCATTATAGTAGTATTCCTTTAAAAAAAACTTCAATTATCTTCATAATTAATCTTTCCCAATAGGCATCAATTTCAAGTGCTATCATAAGTCTTTATACACTACTACAGAAAATATTATCACAGATGGTTCAAGAACCTCATTACAGATGGTTTTGTAAACCATCTGTAATCATGTGTCAGTGATAATGACAACTCATCATAGACCATTTAAGAACTGTTTGTAAAAAACATATCACAGATAGTTTGTAAATCGTCTGTAATCACGTGTCAGTGATAATAACAACTCATCATAAACGGTTTATAAACCGTCTGTGAAAAACATATCACAGACAGTTCTAAGTGTAAACCATCTATGATAAGTAGATATCACACATAGTTCTCTATATAAACCGTCTGTGATAAGTAGATATCACAGGCGGTTCCTAATTGAACATCACATAAAATTATTAGTAGGAATCGTCAGTGATATGAAATGTATCACAGACGGTGAGAGCATCTAGGCCCCGTATTCTTTTTATTATACTTATTTTGTAGGTTTTGGTGTTGATGATCAAGAAGCATATTTAGTACAAGCTTACAAATGCTATTCCTGAAGAACAAGGCTAAGACTTTTATTTGTAGCTTTGACTTGGGAGTTGATTCAAGTCACATAGCTAGAATAACTGTACTATTAAGAGGGATTTTTTCATAAGACATGATCTCGGTTCATATGCAAAATCACTAAGATTACTTGGGGCATAGGTCTTTTCGTTCTCCTCTCTTTAAAATCCAAAGTTTTATCTTGTCAGCCAAAACAATTCCTTCTGAACCAAACTTCTTTGAAATCTGGCGCTAAAAATTAAGGTTCAATTTCTAACCGAGCGCACACCATGTACGCCGAACCAATATTTTCGGTCCGGCGCTGAAAATTAACTTTACCAAGCGTACTCCAAGTACGCTGGACCGACTTTTTCAGTCCGGCGTTAAGAGTTCTTCTTTGATTCTTTTTAACCAAGTATAACTATTTTTCGTCGAACCAATCTGAATTCTTTTTAAAATATAGTCCGACATAAGGTTATATATTCAATCTAAATAAAATTCTAGTCTGTGTTAAAATTTAATTTTAACCAGAAATATGAAGTCTGTTACAGACTAAAATTTCCATGTACGCCGGACCGACTTTTTCGGTCCTGCGTAAACTTGCTTCACTCTGATAAAACCAGTCGTTTTCTCTTGTATGCCGGTCCAACTTTTTCGGTCCGGCGCAAACGTTATTCGCTGGTACAAAGTTAGATCTATCCATGTGTACGCCGGACCAACTTTTTCAGTCCTGCGTCAACATAGCTTGCCTGGCTGAATCAAAACATATGCATGACGGACCGATTTTATTGGTCCGACGTAAATCTTCTTCTTGCCGGTGTAAATCTCTAATCTCTTCACTCTTACGACGGACCGATTTTTTCGATCCGGCGTGAACATGTCTTTCTGAGTTCAACATTGCCTCTCAAACCATGTACCCTGGACCAAAATTTTCGGTCCGGCGTGTGTGTAGTTTGACTTATGGTTCACACTCAGTCGGAATTCTTTCTCAAAAGTAGCAGTTGACCTACCCACCTTCTCTACCAAACCCCAACGGGCAAATGGTAGGTGTAACGGTTATTTCTGTTCAGGGTCTATATATAGAATGCCTATGTTCACAACCACACATAGTTTCTGCACATTCACATCTTTGAGATCCTAAACATTCTTGAAATCATTCAAATCATATACAACTCTTTGATCTTTAGAATTTCTGAGCTTCATTCCATCAAAGAGTTTTGAGCTTCAACTCAGTGAAACCACAAACATCATTCTGAATTTATAGAGTACTTGCTCCAAGCTAAATCTAGTTGAGTCTAGCTACTGAACCAAGAGATAGGGCTTGTGGATAGTCTATTACTCTTGGAACTAGCTGTTCCTAGACGGTTAGAGGAGTTGTTGGTGCGACCTGTCCAACAGTGATTGTGGAAGGCCACCATTGCTGTGAAAGGTTGAGACTCACCTCACTGGAGTAGTGAAAGAGCTAAGATAGTGGTAAACCAAAAGCCACTGAGATTGGTTGTTTGGTGGAGCAATACTTCTAAGGAAGTGCTCTAACGGGGACGTAGGAGTGATCTCTGAACCTCGGTGAAAAATTCCTGAGTTCCCCTGTTTCTATTCTTTTATTGTTTCTCATTCGAATTTCCTTTCTTACAGAGTTTGCTTACTCAAGTGTTGTGCTGAACTTTTGTACTAAGTGCTCCCGCTTCTATCCTTTTATTGAGAAAAGTTTTTGAATAACTTTAAAAGTTTTTTTTAAGTTGCCTATTCACCCCCTCTCTAGGCCAACTTGATCCTTACAAGTGGTATCAGAGCAAGGTCGCCCTTTATAGCTTAACAGCTTGGGTTAAAATGGCCGAAGGATTAGGGTTACCTACAGTAAGTGTAAGAAGGATTCCTATTTTTGATGGCACAAATTATGCTTATTGGAAAATTAGAATGAGGTGTTATCTTGAGGCCGTAAGTTATGATGTGTGGAGAGTTACAGAAAGACCTTTGCCTCCACGGGTCATACCTGAAGGACAATACTCATCCTCAGAACCTACTCCTAGAGAAATAAGAAATTTGCAATATGATGCTCAGGCTAGAAATGCTATCTTTTCTTGCCTTAGCATTGAAGTTTTTGATAGAGTCAGCAATTTGTCTACTACTTATGATATTTGGACTACTCTTCAAGAAATTCATGAGGGAACCTCTGATGTAAAAGAGGAAAAATATTTTGTTGTCAGAGAGAAATTTGATCAATTCCAAATGCTCTCTCATGAAAATGCAAATGATATGTTCTCTAGATTAAATCCTATTGTAAATGAGCTTAAAGGACTAGGAACTAAAGTTGATGATGTTGAAGTGTGCAGGAAAATGATCAGAGTTTTACCACGAGTATATCATAGTCTGATCACCTATCTGTCAAACAGTGGCGATCTGAAGAAGCTCACACCCACTGAGCTACTGGGCAAGATTTCAGCTCATGAGCTTACCTTAGGTGATGACATTGAGACCAAGAAGAAATCTATTGCTCTCAAGGCCAAAGAAAAAATTCAAGACTCTTCTGATGATGAAGAAGAAGAAGATACTTGCTATGAAGAGGAAGAAGATGTAAGAAAATTGGCATTACTCATGAAATCAGCAAACAAAATCATGAGAAGGGTAAATGCCACAGGTAAATCCTCTAATCACTTTTAAAAAAGAAACCCTTTCTGTAACATTGTCTGCTTTGAGTGCAATGAGAAAGGACACATAGCTGCCCGCTGCCCTAACAAAAGCAATAAAAAGGGCAAGAGGAAAAACAAAGATGATAATGATGAAGAAAAAGGTCAAGGAAGCTATAAAAGAAGTTATCACAAGAAGAGCCACTCCAAGAAACATTGGAGGAAAGGAAAGAAGGAGGCACACATTGGTGAATGGGTCACTGATGAAGAAAATTCTAGTGAAGAATCCTCCTCCTCATCAGATGAAGAGGAGCCAAGGTCCAAAGGACTAGCAGGGCTTGCTCTGGATGAGTCCACACCACCCTCACCTTCTCTACCTCTATGCCTCATGGCCAGAAATGATGAAGAGAAGGTAAATTACAAGAGTGGCGGTCAGCACTGGGTTATCGACAGTGGCTGCACACAACACGTGACGGCACCTCAAGAATGTTCAGTTCAGTTGCAAAGGAAAAAGATTCAAGTCACAAAATCACTTTCGGAGATAACAGTAAAAGAAAGGTAAAGGGAAATGGTAAAGTAGTCATCTCAAATGATCACTCTATTGAGAATGTATTACTTGTTGATTCTTTAAACTTCAATCTTTTGTCTGTTGCTCAACTCTGTGATCTAGGTTTTCATTGTATTTATTTAAGTGATGGAGTAACAGTTCTTGACAAAAATGAGAAGCTTATTTTTAAGTGTTTCAGATTTCAGAATCTCTACCTTGTTGACTTTAACTCTAATTCATCATGCATCTCAACTTGTCTGCTTGCTAAAGTTTCACATGGATGGCTTTGGCAAAGAAGACTTGGGCATGCAGGTATGTATAATCTTAAAAAGCTTTTCAAAAATGAGCTAGTAGTGGGCCTAAAGGATGTTAAATTTGAAAAGGATAAACTATGCAGTGCTTGTCAAGCAGGCAAGCAAGTAGCTAACTCTCATCCTGCTAAAAATGTTATGTCCACTACTAGGCCCCTAGAACTTTTGCATATGGATGTATTTGGCCCGACCTCATATGCAAGTATAGGTGGCAACTCATGCTGTCTTGTAATTGTGGATGATTTCTCTAGATTCACTTGGGTATTCTTTCTGCCAAATAAAAGTGAAGTTGGAAGAATATTTAAAACTTTTGCAAAAAGAGCTAAAAATGAATTTGACTGTCCCATTAAAAAGATCAGAAGTGACAATGGATCTGAATTTGTCAATACTAACATTATTGAATACTGTGATGAGTTAGGTATAAAGCATGAACTTTCAGCCACATACACTCCTCAACAGAATGGTGTGGTTGAAAGGAAAAATAGAACTCTCATAGAGATGGCAAGGACAATGTTGGAGAATATAATACCTCTGATGCTTTCTGGGCAGAAGCTATCAACACTGCATGTCATGCTATCAACAGGCTCTATCTTCACCGACTTCTCAAGAAGACTTCATATGAGCTTCTGGTAGGAAGAAAACCTAATATCTCATACTTTCGTGTGTTTGGATGCCAGATATATATCTATAAAAAGAGAACACATTTAGGCAAATTCCAAAAGAGATGTGATACTGGAATTATGCTAGGATATTCTTCTAAATCTAAAGCTTATAGAGTTTTCAATAATTCAACTAGGTTAGTAGAAGAAACCTATGATGTTAAATTTGATGAGTCTAATGGCTCACAAGGTGAGCATGAGAATCTAGCTGATGTAGGTGAAGAAGCTCTTAAAGAATCCATGAACAAAATGGAGATTGGTGAGATCAAGCCCAAAATGGATACAGACGATCTACCACAAATGTCCACAATACCTCAAGATGGATCACAACTTGAAGATGATGAAAAGATAGATGAAGGACTAAACTTCATAAAAAGTCATCACACCATAACCAAGGATCATCCTATAGATCAAATCATTGGAGATTTTAGTAAGGGTGTTCAAACTCGTTCTAGACAAGCAACCTTCTGTGAACATTACTCTTTTGTCTCATGTGTTGAGCCCAGGACAGTGGATGAAGCTTTGAAGGATGCTGACTGGATTATGGTAATAGAAGAAGAGCTTAACAATTTTGAAAGAAACAAAGTCTGGAACCTAGTGGAAAGACACTCGGATCATAATATTATTGGAACAAAATGGGTCTTCAGAAATAAACAAGATGGAAATGGTATTGTCACTCGAAATAAAGCAAGGCTGGTAGGTCTGGATTATGGAGAAACATATTTACCTGTAGCTAGACTTGAAGCCATACGGTTCCTTCTAGCCTTTGCTTGTCATTTTAATATTACTCTTTTTCAAATGGATATCAAAAGTGCTTTTCTTAATAGAATCATCGATGAAACTGTTTGTGTTGAACAACCTCCTGGTTTTAAAGATATAAAGTTTCCCAATCATGTATATAAGTTGTCTAAGGCTCTTTATGGTTTAAAACAAGCCCCCAGGGCCTGGTATGAGCGCCTTAGAGACTCCTTACTAGAAAAGAATTTCAAAATTGGCAAGGTTGATCCAACATTATTTCTAAAAGACTTCAATGGTACTTTAATGATTTGCCAAATTTATGTTGATGACATTATCTTTGGAAGTACTAACCTGTCTTTATGCAAGGAATTTAGTAATCAAATGGCTAGAGAATTTGAAATGTCAATGATGGGAGAGCTTACATTCTTTCTGGGGTTTCAAGTCAAGCAATTAAAAGAAGGGACTTTCATCTCACAAGAAAAATATATTAAAGACCTTCTCAAGCGATTTAATCTGGAAGAATGCAAGCCTATCAAAACTCCTATGGCAACCAATACACATCTTGATCAAGATGTGGGAGGTAAGTTTGTTGACCAAAAATTATTTAGATCTATGATAGGTTCCTTACTGTACTTAACAGCATCTAGGCCAGACATCATGTTTAGTGTATGCATGTGTGCTAGATTTCAAGCTGCCCCTAAAGAAGTGCATCTTAGTGCAGTAAAAAGGATTTTCAGATACTTAAATCATACTCCTTGTTTTGGTTTGTGGTATCCTAAAGGTGCTCCTTTTGAACTTCTTGGCTATTCAGATTCTGACTATGCCGATTGCAAAGTTGATCGAAAAAGCACTTCTGGGGGATGTCATTTACTTGGAAGATCTTTAGTATCTTGGCGTTCTAAGAAGCAAAATTCAGTAGCACTCTCAATCACGAGGTGAATATGTAGTCACAGCAGTTGTTGTGCTCAAATTCTTTTTATTAAACAAACCTTTTTGGATTATGGTGTTATATTTGAAAATGTGCCTCTATTGTGTGATAATGAAAATGCAGTGAAAATTACCAACAATCCAGTTCAGCATTCTAGAACTAAGCATGTTGAAATCAGACATCACTTTATACGTGATCATGTTGCTAAAGGTGACATTATGCTTATCCATGTAAGGTCTGAAGATCAGTTGGCTGATATTTTCACTAAACCATTTGATGAGGCTAGATTTTCAAAATTAAGAAATGAACTGAATATTCTTGCTTTCTCAAATATTGCTTAATTCTTGAAGTAACACATTAAGGAGGAGTCAAGTTTGCTTATCATGCATACCTTGCTATCTTTATGTGAACAAAGCAACTATCGGTGCTGATATAACGATGAGGTTTATTTTCAAATAAAGTTTCCTTAAAAAATAACGATACTTAAAACTGCTGCTAAAACTCTTATCTTTCATTAAATTCTATATTACCCTTTCCTAAAACATTGCAGTCTGGATAATGAGTTTCAGAAGGAAATATTCATTCAAAAATAAGAAAGCATAAACTATTCAACATATGAGTCATCTCTCTCTTGAGCCTGAGTTAATCATACTCATGCTCTTATGAAAAATTAAGGCTCATATATCTCTTCTTAAAACCTCTTGAGTTTATTGGGTGATTTAAGATTTCTCTTCAAATTTGAGTGTTTTGGTCTCAGAAAAGTCTTCAATTAGCTATCTCTGTATTTTCCTTCCAGAACTATGTCATGCATCTCGGATTGTTGCCTTAAAACCAAACCGAGTGTTTTCCAACTACGGCAGACCAATTTTATTGGTCCGGCGCAGATGGAAAGCCTTCAGAACTCGGTCCGGCGCAGTCTGAAAAGCAGTCCACGACATATTCGACAATGGCTCTGTTATCTATGCCTTATCTTTTTCAAATCGTATTTGATCTCTTTCTTTAAAATCTCTTATCTCTGCTGTTCACGTCAAAATTCTATCTCTTAAGGCTTATCTCTGCCAAACTTCTCCATATTTGGTAACAAAATTCTTGGATTCCCTGGTTGCAATCCCATCTACTCCTTCATAAAGAGACCTCCTCAAAGTACGGCAGTTACTGTTGTTACTTTCCTATGCGTTGTCCATATTGCCTTTATTGCTGCTTTTGCTCTTGAAAATTCGTGCTATTTATAACTTCCTCTTCTTCGTAAGTCTCTCATATTTTCTTGCTCAAACTCTTTTGACCAAAGTTCATCGCCTTCAAGCTTCTCGCAAAAACTCTTGAGCACTTTCTCCTTACACCGAAGCTCATCCTGAAGGGGTGTTTGTCAACGGTGTTCAATCTGTTCAAGTTTCTGCGACTAGGGTCTCGTAAGTTCCTTAAACTTATCTTTTCTTTTTGCTAAATCGAAACCTATTAGTAATCATCTCTTAAGGTCCTCTTTTCTGTCACTTAGGCTGTTCTTCAATTTCTTGCGCTTGGCATTGTTAGTAGTCAGCCTCTGCTCATCATCAAAGTCAGCATAGTGTGTTGAAAAAGAAGCCCTAGACAAGATGGGTTCCCAAAATCCAGACAAAAGAGGTCTTCTTAAAAAAATTGCTGATAAAGTCAAAGGGAAAAAGAAAGCCAAAACAGACAAATCCCAGCAGTCTGGTGGTGTAGTAAAGAAAGTAACAACTAAACCATCAAGAAAACTAGTGCAACATGACTCAACCTCTTCTTCAGATGACAGTGACTATGAACCTGATGTAGATATATCTTCTGATGAAGAAATAGAACTCAGTGGTGAAATTGACATAATTTGTGGACATGAGCTAGCAGCTTTAGGTGGAAAGAAACTAAGAGCTGCCAGATTAGTGCCAGAAAGAATCTGGTTTCCTTTTGATAGACCTGCCTTTAATGAGCAATTCATTACCACATTCCAGAGAAATATTTATATGGGGTACAAAAACAGGAGAAATAAGAATGGTAAACTTCTGTCAGCACTTTCCAAGCATCAATATGTTGACTGGAATCAGATTAGCTCTGTGCTAGAATCAGATAGAATTCTAGATTGTGTTAGGTCAACCCCTGGGCTTGCAACTCTTATGTCTTCTGTCAGGGCAGCCTGGAGTGAAAACAGAATTATGGAATTCTATGCATCTTTGTTAGTAAACAAGAATAGGCACTATATTCTGTTTACTATTGATGGAAATAGGAGAAAAGTGAGAACTCCTCAGTTTGAAGCTGCTATTGGAGCCTCAAGTCCTTTGCTAAATAGAACTAGGATTCATGATAGGATGTTTCCTGGAAATAGATGGAGGCAGATTGGTGACATGCCTGACTTGCAAGTATCTGCTCACATCTACAGAAATATCCATGAGGCTGGATTTAGTGCAAACAGGGTTCATTGTTTAACTGCGGAAGCCAAGGCTATGCTCCTGATTCTCAGACACACAATTTACCCTAAATCTGGTTACAAAGAGGGAGTAACCCCATGTCTTGCTTGGTTGCTGCACCTAATTTTATCAAGACAACCCATTGATCTGACAGACTATATTTTTGGAGAGATGGAAGAAGCTATTTACAGAAAAATGGGTAGTCCTCTTCCTTTTGCCATGCAAATCACTCAAATGTTATTGGCTCAAGGGATCATCTCCCAGCTTGAGAGGGATAGGGATTTTAATTCTGGACCTAAGCAATACAAAATGCCCAAGCCAGCTGCTCAAGAGGAAAGACCAGCAAAAATTCCTACTCCACTACCAGTAATTCACGAGCCTAGTGCTCAAGAAGGAACTGAGATACATGAAAATTCAGATGATGATGGTGGAGCTCCAAGTCATAGCTATCATACTCAGGAATACCTTTTTCCAGCTCCTGACTTTCCACATACTCCTACAGAAATTTTGGACTACAGCCCTGAGCATCATAGTCAGCAAAGGTTTGAACAATCTGAACATACTGAAGTCTATGTCAGCTCAGAATCTCATCATGAAAATGAGGAAGTGCACATATTACAAGAACTAGCAGCTGCAGCTAAGTTTATGGAGAGTCAAAGATTTCCATCAACAGCCCATGAGCATGAAGCAGGTGGTTCTAGACCACCTCAGGGTCACATGCCAACCTTTTCTCAGCATTCAGATGATGACTCTCATTATTCTCATTTTGCTGAACCTGAGTCCACTCATGCCTTTGATCAACAACCATCCTGGTGGGACTCTCAGCCAAGTTGGTTCACCTCTTTTGAGCAACAGTATAATACTGATCTCAGAAATGCTCAAGAAAATTTTGTAAAAGAAAGGAGATTGGCTGCCCAGAGACATGAGGAACAAATGGCAGCAATTCACCAACAGCAAGAAATGATGCAAAAGATCTATCAAGACCAAGCAAATCTCAGGGATGAAACATATAAAAGGTTTGATATGATCAGAGGCAATCAATGGGATCTGCGGAAGTGGATAGGTGATATTAAAACTGAACAGCTTGTGGTCAAAGATAGACTATATGATCTAAATAAGAAGCAAAATGCCCAAAATACCCAAATTGACAAATTTGCTCAAAATATGTACAAGAACTTTGACAAGACTGGCAGCTGTTTGGATTGGCAAGGAGATATGTTTGATTATCTTCGGGACTACTCTGAAGATACTAAAAATAATTTGGTATCTAATCAGGAACAAATTGCACAGCTCTTATTGGATAAAACAGATGAAACCCAAGAGCTAATTAGAAATGTCCAGCAAGATCTCAGTGAACTTACGTTCAACCCTCAGCCTGGTGATCCCGACTATCCTAGTTGGCATAATGAAGCTATGGCTACCCCTCTCTCCGATAAAGACCAAGAACAATCATCGTCTTCTCCTCCAAGAAGAAGCACAAGTTCCAGAATGACAAGTATGCTGAAGAAAACTTTTTCTAAGCGCAAGAAGTGACCTTTTTGGCAATTGATGCCAAAGGGGGAGAAGAATTAGTGTTTAAAGAAGTTTAGTGACTAGTATTCTTAGTGTTTTCTCTTTGTATAAGCTGGTTATAATAAAACCTTTTTTGCAGTTCTATTAATTCCTTGTTTTATTAAAGTTTCTTGGTTAAGCTTGCTTCGTTGATTACTTTATCTGTTTAAGCCCAAAGCATGCATTCAGGGGGAGTATGATCTATTCAAGCATTACCTTTGTGTTCAGACTAATCTTCATCTACAGGACAGGAAATATGTAACCTTGCTAACTCTCTAAGTATAAAATCAGAAATATTGTCATCAATCACCAAAAAGGGGGAGATTGAGAGCATCTAAGCCCCCTATTCTTTTTTATTATACTTATTTTGTAGGTTTTGGTGTTGATGATCAAGAAGCATACTCAGTACAAGCTTACAAATGCTATTCCTGAAGAACAAGGCTAAGGCTTTTATTTGTAGCTTTGACTTGGGAGTTGATTCAAGTCACATAGCTAGAATAACCGTACTATTAAGAGGGATTTTTTCATAAGACATGATCCTGGTTCTTATGCAAAATCACTAAGATTACTTGGAGCATAGGTCTTTTCGTTCTCCTCTCTCTAAAATCCAAAGTTTTATCTTGTCAGCCAAAACAATTCCTTCTGAACCAAACTTCTTTGAAATCTGGCGCTAAAAATCAAGGTTCAATTTCTAACCGAGCGCACACCATGTACACCGGACCAATATTTTCGGTCCGGCGCCGAAAATTAACTTTACCAAGCTTACTCCAAGTACGCTGAATCGACTTTTTCAGTCCGGCGTTAAGAGTTCTTCTTTGATTCTTTTTAACCAAGTATAACTATTTTTCGTCGGACTAATCTGAATTCTTTTTAAAATATAGTCCTACATGAGGTTATATATTCACTCTAAATAAAATTCTAGTCTGTGTTAAAATTTATTTTTAACCAGAAATATGAAGTCTGTTACAGACTAAAATTTCCATGTACGCCGGACCGACTATTTTGGTCTTGCGCAAACTTGCTTCACTCTGATAAAACCAGTCGTTTTCTCTTGTACGCCGGACCAACTTTTTCGGTCCGACGCAAACGTTGTTCGCTAGTACAAAGTTGGATCTATCCATGTGTACACCGGACCATCTTTTTCGGTCTGGCGTCAACATAGCTTGCCTGGCTGAATCAAAACATATGCACGACGGACCGATTTTATTGGTCCGACGCAAATCTTCTTCTTGCCAGTGTAAACCTCTGCTCTCTTCACTCTTACGACGGACCGATTTTTTTGGTCCGGCGTGAACATGTCTTTCTGAGTTCAACATTGCGTCTCAAACCATGTACCCCGGACCCAAATTTTCTGTCCGGCGTGTTTGTAGTTTGACTTATGGTTCACACTCAGTCGAAATTTTTTTCAAAAGTAGCAGTTGACCTACCCCACCTTCTCCACCAAACCCCAACGGGCAAATGGTAGGTGTAACGGTTATTTCTGTTAAGGGTCTATATATAGAATGCCTGTGTTCACAACCACACATAGTTTTTGCACATTCACATCTTTGAGATCCTAAACATTCTTGAAATCATTCAAATCATATACAACTCTTTGATCTTTAGAATTTATGAGCTTCATTCCATCAAAGAGTTTTGAGCTTCAACTCAGTGAAATCACAAACATCATTCTGAATTTATAGAGTACTTGCTCCAAGCTAAATCTAGTTGAGTCTAGCTACTGAACCAAGAGACAGGGCTTGTGGATAGTCTATTACTCTTGGAACTAGCTGTTCCTAAACGGTTGGAGGAGTTGTTGGTGCGACCTGTCCAACAGTGATTGTGGAAGGCCACCATTGCTGTGAAAGGTTAAGACTCACCTCACTGGAGTAGTGAAAGAGCTAAGATAGTGGTAAACCAAAAGCCACTGAGATTGGCTGTTTGGTGGAGCAATACTTCTAAGGAAGTGCTTTAACGAGGACGTAGGAGTGATCTCTGAACCTCGGTGAAAAATTACTGAGTTCCCCTGTTTCTATTCTTTTATTGTTTCTTATTCTAATTTCCTTTCTTACAGTGTTTGCTTACTCAAGTGTTGTGCTGAACTTTTGTACTAAGTGCTTCAGCTTCTATCCTTTTATTGAGAAATGTTTTTGAATAACTTTAAAAGTTTTTTTTAAGTTGCCTATTCACCCCCTCTAGGCCAACTTGATCCTTATAGACAGTTTCTCCTAAAGAATTATCTGTGATATTATTTTGTATTGATATACTTTTTTTGTTATTTTCCTTTCATTCTTTGGTGCCACTACAAATATAGAATTGGTTAGTTTCAGATGCATTATTACGGAGTGTGATATAGAATTATTGTGTAATAATAGATACTAAAAACTTAAAATCGTGCTTCAGTTTCGACCCGTCCTTACCAGAAGGCCCTCTACGAAGTCATTCGTGAGCCAACGGTACGCAAGTAGGAATTCAACAAATTCAATTCATAAAATCTCCTTAATTTTCATGCAACGATCACCGAAATAGTCTACAGATTGCATCATGGAAATATTCTAGCCATCTCAAAGAATTTGTGTGGTTAAAATTTAGCAGCAGAAAATGAGGAGAGAGGAAGAAAAATAGAGAAGTTGATCATGAAACAGTGAAAATTTCTTTGAAGAGGTGAATAAGTGCTGCTCACTTAGTAGGTTTTACTTGTACTAATGCCAAAATTAGGCTGTAGTAATTAAGGTTACATAGAAAATGGGGTACCTTATTATTATTTTTTTGGGGAACATGCTGCACATACCCCATATACGGGCCTGATCAAAACATACTCAATTAGTATGAACATCTTTTGGAAAAGCAACGGTACTACAGTGAACAGTTTTTTTTATTACTACCAAATATGAATAGAAAATACTAAGAAATAGTAAATGACCATGTGTCGTTCATACCTTCGGTAACGGTAGGGCGATGATGCGAGTGCTACCAGCTGTGGTAGTTGATGGTGAGCAAAGGCATATGGATATGTACAAGGGGAGGACGATGGCACCGGGCATGGTCTATTGCACTAGTTGGAGGACGATGTCGCGAGAACAATTCACATATAATAGTTTTGTGCAAATGAAAAGGTTCCATCCATATCCAGACATGAGAATATGGATTTGTACAGCTTCGGAACTTTTTGCGTTAAGGCTTCGTATTACACTTTCGATAGGGCCCTTAGGGCCCGTTCGGTACTGTTCCTACTCCTGACTCCCCAGCCGGAGCACCCGGAGTCCATCCGAATGGGATAGACATAGGGCCTGTTCGGTAGGACTCCAGCTCCTGCTCCTCTCTGATTCTGCTCTGGCTCCTCCTGATTCTGATCTTCTGAAGAATCAGGAGAAGTTTCTGAAAGTGTTCGGCTAGCTGGTTGGCTTCAGATTCTTGAAAGAGGAGATTCTAGAGGAATTGTCCAATTTGCCCTTGTCTGTAATACCTTACTTGTACTTGTAACTTGACCCGTTGTATTTGTGTGGATTATTTGTGAGATATGAGAAAAAAAACCTAGTATCATTCAATATATTGAATATCTGAGTAATTAGCATGGTAATAAAGTCCAAAAATTACATAGAAGTCTCGTCATGATATATTAGTGATTACAAAAGACAGCAAAACAAGTAAAGATACACTCATTAGATCATCCTAGATTGACTAATTGCCTTTGCGAGATCATCACGAAATTGATCTATTGACCTATCATTGGAATGTGATGTTGACGAATCCGAAGCATTTTGACATATGTCATATTTTGCATGTCGAGATGGTCAATAGCAGCAGATGCAAGTTGAAGAGAATCCCCTGAAGGATTCCAGTGATCCTCTCCAGTGTTTCGAAGATCTTCGAACATCTCTCTCATCAGCTCCTCATTTTGAAGTCCTCTCTTTTGGAACTTGATACAACCTTTCATCGGTCCACTCAGCATTTCCTGCCATCTGCATTAATACAATATAATATTCATAGCTAAACACAACAACAACTGAATTACTGAAAACAACACCAGGTTGGCTCTTTGAGCTGTTCCTGCGATGGCTGTCAAAGAGAAATGACAGCAAACAATAATAGTTTTGTAGAACCAAATGTGGAGATTAACTTCAAGACATGGTAAGATTCAGTGTGTCCCATGCACTATTTTTTGCCATTTGGGATAGTCTAGCCTGACTGCATATATGAGTCAAACAAATTGGGGATCTAGTGATGCAGGCGAAATCATATACCTTGATGTCGGGAGCACTAGTTGGCAAGATTTCAGTGCCTCACAACAGCAGCTATATGAGACGTATTACTCCATAGGATCAGTGAAAGAACAAGAACCAATACGTCGGGCGGGAGGAGAGGTCGCAGAGCAGTATGAACCACGGCGTCGAAATTAGGGTTATGGGTGTTGGTAGTTAACCTCTGCAGGATGCCACCGTGGACGCCGCCTCGCCGCTCGTGGAAGCCGTCGTGACGCCGGGTCGCAGTGCACGCCGCAGCGTGGACGCCTGGCCGTGGATGCGCACTGCTTAACTGGTCTCCTTGGTCGAGCCGATGCGAATGGGGTTTGGGGGCAGGGTGAGCGACAGAGCGTCGGTGGAGTTATAGCAGTGGCATTTTGCGGGTAAATAGTATCAACTTGCAGGGGTATTCTCATTTGGGTGCTTCGGCTCCTCACAGGAATCAGCCAAAACCCCGCAGCGCTCAATCCCGATCTTTCCAGTTCATTTCCTGTGGAGCGCTCTACTGGATCTTTCACAAACTCTCAAAAGCTCCGAACATATTAGCTTGTCGCTGGACCTCTGTATCTAGCTACAGCTCTGTCTATGGTAGGGCCTCATCGACCTGTGCATCAACATGCAATGACCTACTTGAAAGCCCTGACTGACCTTCATTGACGAATGACAAATTGCCGCAAGCTGCAACAGACCGAAAGCCTGCATTTTCTCCAATTAATTAAATTTACCATGTTCATTAATAGAATAGTTAAAGGCAAAAATAATCTAATTTCAAGGGAAAAAATAACATCCACGTAACTTACTGTGTCCTTCCTACTTTTATAATAACCAGCCAACCTAGATTACCTTTGTCATTTTATATTTTTTTATTTCCTAATTATAAAACTTCATCACAGATGTATATCTATACTAACTTAAAAGAAACAATTCCTCTATTTCAAAATAGTTGTCTAATTTATTGGAATTAATCATTTTTAAATTAATTAATCATTGAAGAAAAATCCATGTTGTAATTGCATTTTTCCGTCCTCTACCCTTTTGTTCATGATGTGAACGATGTACACTTCTCGAAATACATTACGGGATTTGATAAACATCATCCAGATTTTTTGTCTTCACGAATCATCCAAAATGTTGACCATTGGATGTACTCTGTGATTAGTGAGTTTTGACGGGCCTGTTTTGAGTAATGGGCTCCGGAGCTGGACGCAAAAACGTTTTAGGTGAGTACTGTTTCGAATTTTATTGCTTCTCGGTCTCCACGCCAGGCTTTACTCTCCAGGAAGCAAGAGGATGAGAGAGACGAGCAGATAGAAAGCGCTAGAAATCGGGTGTTCCGTCGGTGGAGAAATCGGGAGTTCTGTCGCCGGTCACCGCCGTTGTTTAGCTGTTCTGGTGCGGGGGGAGACAAAGGTAAGAGACAGCTTCTTCCTCCCAATCCACGAGCTAAAGTTTTTTGGATTTATGGATTTGATTTGAGGTGGAGAACTTGGGAAAGAGAGAGAGAGAGCAGGGGGTAGAGAACTCGGGACATCCGAGTCATCTCCATTCACTGGTGGTTAGTCGGATGAGCGGTGAAGGCAAAAAAGGTAGAGAAATCGGTAAGCTCGATAGGTTTATTATGCTATGTATGTGTGAGATGCAAAATGACAAGTTCGATTTCCAATTATGTTGGTGGTCTTGTCCAAATCAATATAGTTTGTTAAAAATCGTAGTACTCTTTTAAATTAATTTCAAACTTGACTACTGATTTGTGTCTATAGATGTGAAGATGGCATTTAGCTTATTTGTGATAGTTTGCCAAATTTGATATTCTCCAATCAGATCTAATTTTTTGTTCAGTTGTAAATCTTGTTTCTAGATTGAATTGATAAGAGACTACAATTAGTTTTTAATGAGATCCCTTAAGCAATATAAGTAGTAGCAATAGCACTAGCAGTATTGAAATTTCCTTGCAATCACAGGATTGTTGTTCTTTGCTGATTTGTTATTTTCCTTAGCACATTTTTGTCTGATATTTTAGGTTTAACTAAGCCCCTATTGATTTGGTTTTCTTAAATTCTATTTTTGCTTGTTTCTATTTGGTTATCTTGGGGTTCCTTGATGAATCAAATTGATGAGAATACATTCTGTAAGGTCCATTAACCTTTTGGGTTCCTAAAAAACATTTTATTTGATTTTTATTACACTCTGAGGGGTTTGTTATGTTAGAAGCATACTTCTTGTTGTACTGATTTTGTGTAGTTTTTTTGTCCTACTATATTGATAAAGGAAGAAATTTAGTTTACCAGACTTCATTGGTTAAGTTTTCTAGGAATCTATAAGTCATACCAGATTTGAATTATTAGTAGCCTTGTTTTGTTTTCTTTGTAAGGTTTCATCCAATAGCCTAAAGAATGATGCGACTAAATAATTCTCTCTAGTTTCAGCATGAAACCTTTTTGTTCTATGTATGTTCCAAGAAACAAGTAAGGAATGTAGTAGTGGTATTGTCATGAAAATTGAACAATACAGACACTTTTTTGTGGGACAAATAGAATGATGTGGTCTTGTATGAGAGAACTCTACCTATGTTTCAGTTTATAGAAATTCAGTCTTGGTTGTAAGACATTGTTGTGCCTGACCCTAGCTATTTTTTTTATTCAATTGTCAACTTACTGATTTTTTTCCTTCCCCCTGAAAAGATTATTGAACTCTCAAACTGTTCTAGTTGGTATGGTAGACTAAGCCAATATTGTAGTTTGCTTGTGAGAATTGAATTTCAGGAAACTATTGTTATAAACAATTAGAAAATTTTCTTCAGTAAGTTGCATGCTAGAGCAGTTCTTTTTTTTCCAGGAATTAAATTTTGTCAAACTTTTTTGTGATATTCACTGTAATTATGTATTGCATAATTATTGGTATCATTTGCTTTAGCTAGCCATGCTACCATTTTCATCGGAATGCTGGTAGTTTGATTTGTATCTTGCTAGGTAAGAGCTAAGTTTGCAGCCCCAAAATAGACTGCTAACCTTGTTGCTCTATTGTTAGCTAGTTTATTTGTGTAACTTGCGTATAACTCAATCTTTGTCAGACTGATCTAAGCCCTACAGATCTAAGTGTTCATATATCTGAATTTTTATCTGGTTTCATTGGTTTGTTCAAATAGATTCACAATTCTTAATTTGATCTTTAGTTTGTTCAAGCGGATTGAATATTCAAGCACATGCAATCAGATCAAGTTAGCTTGTTTTCCATGTACAAATTCATGGTTTTGGAAATGGTAATGGTTTTTGCATGTCAGTGATTGAACATTCAAACATATGGCGTATTTGATGTTTCCCTAATGGAAATGATTGTTTTATCAAAATCACATAGCCAAACTACATGTATCGCCAGTTTGGACTGATCCTTACATGTTGCTCCAAATTTTCCTTCAGAATCTGCGCACCAAATTAGGTAATCTTTTTAGCAGCACCTATGAAACAATTCAAACTAATTTTTGCTACAGGGATACCATGAGAAATTACTCTCCTAGTTTCCATTTGTGAATGGTGTTTGTGCCAGAGTAATTGGTGTTGTAGTTATTTGAAATTAAGTTGGTAGTCAAGTTCCTTGTATATATCATGTATGTAGTTCTAATTCCAATGGTGAAATTCTAGGTAGAAAAGACAGATATGAGAGTAAGAATATTGAGCAAGTCTCATTATATAGAGCTAGGTAGAAGATTTGGTTGCTGTAGGTAGAAGGCTTGGTTGCTATCTTGTCTCTGAGTTTTTCTATTATGTTGTTTTTTCAGATTTGTCTCATTGATCTAAGCTCTCCAGATTTGTTATTACTTCTTTTTCAGTAGTTTAGCTGAGAGTGTGTTAGGTTTAGCTAAGAGTGGGTAGTTTTGTTTTCTACTTTCATAGTTCTTTTGTAATTTGAAGTTACTAACATCATGCCCAGTGACTCCCATTAGTTCAATTTGTCTCATTGAACTAAGCTCTCCAGATTTGTTATTACTTCTTTTTCAGTAGTTTAGCTGAGAGTGTGTTAGGTTTAGCTAAGAGTGGGTAGTTTTGTTTTCTATTTTCACAGTTCTTTTGTAATATGAAGTTATTAACATAATGCCCAGTGAATCCCATTAGTACATATTTGTCTCATTGAACTAAGCTCTCCAGATTTGTTATTAATTCTTTTTAGTAGTTTAGCTGAGAGTGTGTTAGGTTTAGCTAAGAGTGGGTAATTTTGTTTTCTACTTTCACAGTTCTTTTGTAATATGAAGTTACTAACATAATGCCCAGTGACTCCCATTAGTTCAGATTTGTCTCATTGAAATAAGCTCTCAAGATTTGTTATTACTTCTTTTCAACAACTTCAATGCAGGAGTTTTTATGTCTTGTGTAGACTACATGCTTGATAAGAAAACTATTAATATTCAAATGTTAGTATTGTAATCATCTCATAATGTTTTATGATATCCCAAATTGCGCAGAGAGTAAGGATTGGTTATCTGATTATTCCATATTATTGCCTTTATTGTAGCCTTATCTAGCCTTGTTTAACTCTTTTAAATGACATATAACGTTGCAGCTACAAATGGATGACTATGGAAAAGTTAGTACAAGTAGGACTGCAGTAGGTTTTGGTCTCATTTATCATGGAATACCTGAAGTGAGTCATCATGATCTCAACAAGTACTTGTCGTTTTGTTTTTGACTAACAACAAGTAGATATATTGTCACACATTGCTATCTTGATATAACACTTCTAGTGTCGCAAAGTTAATTTATGTGAACTACTTCAAATAATTTTTTTTATCTGAATCAGGGTGCATGCATTGGTCAATAATGGTTTTGTATGCTTAGAATTTGGGGTTTGTCCTGCTCAATATCACAACATAGTTTCTTTGGCTAGAAAAGAAAAGATCAGTTATGTGATATAGAAAAGTTCACTGATCCTGACTATTTTGTATATTTAGTATCCTATTGGAGTGAATATCCCTAAATGGTTTTGTTTGATTAGGATACTAAATAGAATTCTGCAATTACAGTAATTTTGTTTGGTTTCACATATTTTAAACAAAGAGAACTACGATTTATAGTCTTGTACTAAGGTTGCCAATTGTAGTAGTTTTGCTAGGTTTCATACATACCAAAATTAGTCACAATGATGCAAGTTGCCATCTCTGTAGCTTCTACGTATTTGTTTGCTTATAATATAGTTTTTGTGGATTTACAAATCCTAAGGACTGTGTGCCTGCAATAAGAGTTTTGTCATTCACTAACCCTAAGGTTTTGTGATATCATATAATAACAGTTTTAGCAAGCTCACTAATCCTAAGGTTTTTTGTGCTTAGAATAGTAGTTTTGTTAGCTTTACTAATAAAAAATGTTCTGTCAACTTAAAAAATGAAAATGGTAGATTTTTTCTCTAGTAATTCTAAAATATTTTTGTCAACAATCAATATATACATTGTTCAGGTGCTCATCCTAAAGTTTGGCAATTGGATTTGTTCAATACTAACATCTAGTTCAACATAATGTCAATAGGATGTAGTTTGTTTTGTATGCTGGTTTTTTAACTTCAGGATTGAACTACTATTCTCCTTCCAATTTCATGTGGGTTTCTTCACTTTCATCTCTTTTTGGTGGAGGTGGCACATGAATCGGAAGAGACCAAAAGTCAAAATAGCGAATGGAGTCCAAAAACAATAACCAGTTACATTTGTCAGGTAAATATAATAGCTGAAAATTCTTGAACAATATTTTTTTAATCTTCTAAATATACTGCTTTTTTGTTCTTATGCAGTAAGACACATAAGCTGCTAATTGGGCTATTACTTCTAAAGATGTTTTGGCTCTTTTGTGTTTTTTTCCTCTACATTCTGAGCTTCCACCTTTCCTATTTTCTTTATGGATATTCCTACTATCCTCTTCTCTTGTGTATAGCTTGTACTTCTTCTATCCTTTTTCCACACGGAGTCATCCTGCAAGCATAGAGATTTTTTTTTCACATTCTAGACATAATTCATAAAAATTCTACATATAGGATTGCAGTAGTAATAAATTTTAATGTATGTTTTTAGAGATGTATCCATGTGTTTCTTGCTAAGGATTGCTACTTGATTTCTCCTTTTTGGGCCTACTGACAGGTGGAAGGTGAAGATTTTTGCAACCCCGTATGTTGTGTCCTACCTCTACACAGTGCTTGCACTCATTTCCTATCTTTCCTTCTATGATTTGGTCAACTATACTTTTGTACCTCCCCTTAGTGGTAGTTGTGGCTCTGTTGTTAGTTTTGTTTGCTGAGATTTGATTTTGGCTTCCACAATTTTTTTGGCTGATGATTGGTCTTTAGCTACTGAGGTTTCTGTATTGAATTATCAGCTGCTTTCTTCATGGCACGTATATTTTTTCCATCTTCTCTACCTCATTCATAACATAGTCAAACATGTTGTGTGATTTCGAATCGTCTGATGCTATCAAAACCATTTTCCTTGACAATATGTTAAATCTAAACAGGCTATCAGCATCTCTTATTTCTGCTGACATTTGTGTTGGCTCTATTATGCTTGACATGTTGAACCCGAACCTCCATCTTTCTATGAAATACCTCTCTGGTAGCTCTGTGATGTTAAGACTTATAAGGACCTTCAATATGTGTGAGCACAGTATGCCATCCTTCTGGAACTTGGCGCAGATACATCTATAGTTCTTGTCACGTATGTCAATCAACACTACATATGTTCTCCTTCTGTATTCTGACCTAGGGTGGTTATTTGCCTGCTACATCTCATAGGTTTTGTATTTCTCTCTCTCCACCATGTAGAGTGATGTTGTGTCCTTGAGTTCATTTTGGAATTTGATGAATATTTTTCGATTGTACACCTTCCAGGCTTGATCTTCCATCTTGTAACTGGACCAAAGTTGTGGTTTTGTCCTTGATTTGTTATCTTCTTGCTCTTCTCTATCTAATATTGTGTCTAAAATCCTTTCAAACTCTCTAAACAAACTCAAGATGTTGTGTTGTGGCCCAACATCATCCTTAAATATTGCATTCATCCCTTCACTTCTAGTAGTTGAGTGGATGAGGGGGTAAAACTCTTTCTTGAAAAAAACTGGGACCCATCTGTGCCTAGATGTCCACATGTCCTTAAAGTATTTCACATGAGCTACATCATAGTATGTTATCATTTGCACCTACAATGTTTCGAATTCTTGCACTGTCAAACAATTCATAACAATGTCAATGAAGTCTTGGTGCAAACCAGGATTCGCCCTGAAGCATGGACCAAGCTTCTCCTCAGCTTTATGTGTAATGTGCCAGAGGCAATTTCTATGTTTTGCATTTGGGAACATCAATGCTATTGCTGATTTCATCTCCCCGTCCTGATCAGTGATTATATGTGTCAGTGCCTTGCCATTCATCGCCCGCACAAATGTGTTGAAAGCCCACCTAAATGTCTCCATAGTCTCATCCTTTAGTAGAGCACACCCCAAGAGGCAGTTTTGTCCATGCCCAGTAATACCAACGGAGCGAAGGGAATGTTGTACTTGTTGGTAAGGTAGGTCGTGTCGAAGCTGATGCAGTCTCCATACCTATCATAACATCTCCTTACTCTAGCATCAGACTAGAAAATATTCTTGACCATGTTGTTCTCATCAGTGTCAAAGGAGAAGAAGGAACCCGAATTATCTGCCTGCTTTTTTCAAAAGTCAGCTAGTAGCTGAACCATGTCATTTGCCGAGTTCTCATGTCTAATAGATGTCCTCAAGTTGCTCACATCACGTTTTGTGTATGGTAGGGACCTCAAACCTCCTCTTAGGAATGAGAGCACAGATTCATCTTCCTAGTAGGGATATTGCACTTGTTCAATGCCCGGATGAGGCTTTTTTCTTCATCTGTCTTGAATTTGTGAAACCTAAGGAACCTTGTCTCATTTGGGGGACACATTTCATGGCTATGCTCCAACACGACTCTTGTGACATGCCAAATTCCATTTTTGAACACCACCCCCATTTCTGCTGCGCACTTGGTCTTCACTATGATATTCCTTCTCCTCTTGTTTGTGAGAGTCCCTTCTGTTGTGTCATCATTTGGTTTTGTTTTTGGATCTTTTTGCTGTCCACACTTGTTGCATTTTATTGTGTGCTTTATGACCTCTCCTGTCTTTTTCTTGTTTTGTGTGCGGTAATTTTTGGTCTTTGCTACTGAGAATCCAGCAATAAATGAATAGAAGTTGTAGAATCTGTGTTCATCATCTGATGTCTCAAGCGTCATTCCCTCTTCTGGTTTGTATCTACTATCAATCTCAAATCTACCCATTGATTGTTTCATGGCATCTATTATTTTACTTTCTAGTAAATTCTCTATATCTTCCTCCAATAAATCCCCTCTTTCGTTTTCTACATGATTCTCAGATTGTGTGACTTTTTCATTGCCTGCTCCCTCAGTTTCCATTGTGTTAGTATATCCACTAGTCATGTCAGTTGTTGATAAGGTTTGTCCATTTGAATCTTTTGAAACCTCTCTTTGAATCTGTAACAGCAGCAACAAGATGTATGTTTTTAGTTTCTAGTCATGTGTAGTAAACTAAGTTTATGATTGCAACTTACCACATCATGATCTATTTGTATGTGCTCCTGTTTTGTTCTTGCTTGATCTGTATCCCACAACGTTTCTTGGTTCATTCTCACGGGGTTTTGTTGCATATAGACACGCCTATTGCGAACAGGCTCCATTGACTGCAATAGGCTTACTAAGCTGTTGTTCATAATGTCTCCAGCACCACTGTAAGAAGTTGGTTCTTGTTGAAATAAACAAATATTTCAATATTTTAGTCAGTTTTTATTACTGTGAATGATATTTTGTATATGCTCTCATTTTTTCTTTTTACTGCGTCCAGAACTTATGGTCTCTTACCTTGGAATCATCAAAATTTTCTGTCATGCCCATGATATATTGCATATCATCATCAAAGGATCCCATCAACATTCTTTGTGCACAGAAAGTAAGTATGAAAGTCTATTTTAGCATTGTTTTTCTTCATATGCATAATATATTCATGAAATGTGTAATTGAGCATAGAAAGTTTTTTGTAATATCACGTTTAAATTTATTCAGTCATGAGTTGTTTTGCTTGTTTTCGGGCAGCGTGGGCTGTTTTGGGGGTCCATTCTCAGTGTTGGACCATTCGTGGGCTGCGTTGGGCCAGATTTTGGCCCAGGTGGGAGGGGGGAATCTCTAACCCTAGCCTTTCCCCCTTCCCTCCCCCTCCAGCCACCCCATTCCCCTCCTCTTCCTCCCTCTCCAGCCGCCACCTCCTCTTCCAACATAGCCGCACTTGCTCGCCTTCCCTAGCCG
Organism: Otatea glauca; assembly: GCA_036346275.1. NCBI lineage: Eukaryota > Viridiplantae > Streptophyta > Magnoliopsida > Poales > Poaceae > Otatea > Otatea glauca. The sequence continues at coordinate 19,318,853 of CM070733.1, read as the reverse complement.
CGTTGCCTTCCCTAGGAGCCTTCCTGCTGTTCTTGGAGAAGGTATGTTGCTCCTAGGTTAATTTTGGTGGATCTTGGGATCTAAAAATTAGTGTTTGGATCATTATAATTTCTGGTACTACTGCTGTGATTAGGTTGGATGTGGGAAAATCTGGGGCTGGGCGTGGTCTGGGTTCGGGTAGCGCAAACCCCCATATTAGGGCAGAGATTAAAAATAGTTATAGTCATTTCCAGAGGGGTTGTCCATTGGGAAAGTTGTATATCATCGTCTTAAGTTTATTTAGAGACCAAGATCATGAATTTTGGTTGGGTAGTTTAATAGTTATGGCTGTTTGATTGACTGCTGTCCAGAATCTGTGTCTGCAGGCAGCAGTCGCGGAAAACTGCAGAGTAGGGCTATCTAGAAGTTGAATTAAATTTTCTAATGACCAGATTTAGTAAATTTCTTGTAGATTTCAGAAATTTCATCCTTTAATTCATTTGAAATTGTATAAAATTAGCTATGCTATGTTGAATTCTGCTGTCCAGGGTGGTAGCAGATCGAGTTTCAAGGCTAAATATGAAAGGCTAAATGTTTTATTTGAGAGAATTGTTTAATAGATAATATGTGGGTAATTTTAAGTAGTTTCATAAAGTTATTGGCCCCTGAGGTTTGGGTTATAAGGGTGGAACTTATAACCTTTAAACCATCGGGACAGCAGAGGGACGGTTTTGTTCGCCAAGTGAGAAAGTTATTAGAATTGAGGTAGGGCGTAAGTTTGATGTTGCTAAATTTTATTGCTTATGCTGGAATTGTATTGTTGACTTGTATGTGATTTATTCTCAGGTGATGTGACTTCAGGAGTGGCCTCAACCTCGCGCCACTCCGCTCCTTGTGGTTAAGGCAAGTGCATGGTAGAATGATAATTTGGTGGTGGAATAAATTGTTGTTTAGATCGATAAATATCACCTTGATGTTTATATGATTAATGTTAATCATTGTCATTATTTATGCTTGTGATCTTGAGATGCTGATATTCAGTACATGATGTGGATGGTCACATGGGAATTCTTGCTACGGGGTGATTGGTTATTGCAAAGTGTTGCATCACTTGCAATCATATCATTAAAAGTGTGTATGGGCCAGGTCGGTAAAATAGTCATATAACTAATCCGGAGTGCATAGGCCAGGTCGGTGAGAAAGGTATATGACTTGACCTGAGTGCTCTTTTGTAAGACCTACTTCGGTAGGCCCCTCCACTGGGATGGTAGGGAATGATAGTGTGACATCGACGGGTGTGCACTCAAGCTATACCGGTATAAGCTATGAAATGTGCATATGGGCATACAAGCATATTTGCATTGCATAGCGTTGCTAATGATGAATGATGGTTAATGTGCTGATTGTGATAAATGGTTATGTGGATGAGTCGTGAACTTATCCAATGATGACTAATGTGATAAAGGTGACAACTGGTACGATATTGTTTCTTACGTATTGGTTGAGTCATGGATTCACCCTTGCTAGATTTAAATGTGATAATTGTTTATGTTATTGTTTTATTATGCACTTTGCTTAGTTTTGGAGTAACGCTTGTTTATTGAATTGTGTTTAGGTACACCGAGAGCGGCATATGGGAAGGGAAAGTAGCATAATCACGTCTCATGACAATCTACCACCCTTCAATGTTCTCTAGTACTTAATCTTGAATAGATCATTGGATTAAATTTAGACTCTCCCAACCTTGGAATATGTTTAATAAAATTGTCAATGTGAAAGGTTATTTGGTTATGTGTATGTTACTGTTGAGGTTAGGTCAGATGAAAATTATGGCCATGGATAGCCTATTGTTAAACAATGTGATGGCGTTAGGCTTTGCCATGTTAAATTATGTTGGTGGTTTATATTAATGTCATGAGACAATCAAGTTTAGTTTGTTATTATTCTCCCATTGTAATTTACTAGTGAGTAACCTTTAGTTGGTGTTTAAGGTTTATTTGTCGATTGTTCTAGTGATTGATTGGTTAAGTTTTAGGAAAATAGTATGATGTTGTGGCATTCAGGGCAAGTGAGATGCCGGGGTGTTACAGTTTTCTTTCATATGCTTAATATAAATTGGTATTACCTTACTCCAAGAAGATTGATTCATCATTGTTATCTCATCATACAATAGGTCAGAATTTTCCCCAATTGCCTTGCTTGACAAACCTGCATAGAAACATGAACAAATTATAATATTGCTACATATTTCTTTCCTTTTTTGTATTATGAAGTTACTAACATAATGCCCCGTGACTCCCATTAGTATTTATTTTACATGTACTACCAACCATGGGTTCTGTTAACTCAAGGTTCGTGTGATGAAATAATGTATAAATTGTTGGTAGGCTGTTTTGTCTGTTTTGTATTGTTTCCTACCTCATACAGGTTTTATTTATTTACAAATTTTGGTTTGTATAATAAAATAATATATTATTCATATGTATTTGTGCCATACTCTCGGTATGTTCAACATCGCAGAATGAACATATATCTCTTTTTTCAATCATCCAGTAACATTTTTTTGCTTATTATACTTTTCTGCAGGTCCAGATGCAGTTCAATTCATTGTGAACCATGCAATAGTAGAAGCTATTTTCTGTGTGCCTCAAACACTAAAAACTGTGAGCTTTAATCCCTTACCTCAACCTTAGATAATTCCTACTCATGTCACTGGTCATACCAATCCTAACTTCTGGCTAGTAAGGCTGGCAATGGGGCAGCTATTTCTAGAAACTGATATGTGCTCTCAGCTAATAATCTCATCTTGTTACGACCTTAATTTATTTGGTTACTTATATTTCACTCCTTTCTATTTCTAATTGGTTACTTCTATTGTATATACATGACTATGGCTTCGAACCATTTTCTGTCCTTACTCAGAATAATAAGCAAAGCACTTTGTAGGTCTCAGAAATTTAGACTTTAGGTTTTTTTTTTCTTCATCTAGCTAGCTATACAAGTTCACTAGCTCTTGAACCATTTCAGTGTGTGTTTAGTCTGAAGAAAAGAGAGAGAAACAAGTAATCTTGAGACAAGTACATGATTTGCGAAAGAAAGATAGTGTCTACTTCGTTGTCAAGCAGTATAATTTGTTCAAAAGATCTGTAAAGAGTTTTCTGCAGTTTGACACTATAATCAAGTACTCCTGTTGGTACAGAGTTTTGTTTGCCTAGAAAGTTATTTTTCTGCAGTTAGTTTACAAATATTTTCATGTGCCTGCAGATTCATAATTTTTTTGGTTTAGAAGTTAGTATAAAAAAATGTATGGTTTCTGAAGTTTATTCGAGTCTGATAATTTCAAACATTTTTGGGGGGGGGGCAAGTTGTTTTGTCTCTTAGAAACTTGTGCTTTGTTCAGATAAGTGTTAAGACAGTTTTGTCAAATGAGTTTATCAATTAATCTAGTTTTTTATTAGAAAAATTAATGTTGTTCACTTAATCTAGTTTTGTTAGATTAGTGGACAGTTTGGTCTGGGGAGGTTTGGAATTATTTTTCTTTGTCAATGCAATCGCAATTGATAAGTGTTAAGACAATTTTGTTTAATGAGTTTATCAATTAACCTAGTTTTTTTGATTAGAAAAACTAATGTTGTTCAGTTAATCTAGTTTTATACTTATATTGTATATACATGACTATGGCTTCGAACCATTTTCTGTCCTTATTGAGAATAATAGGCAAAGCACTTTGTGGTCTCAGAAATTTAGACTTAAGGGTTTTTTTTCTTCATCTAGCTAGCTATACAAGTTCACAACCTCTTGAACTATTTCAGTGTGTGTTTTGTCTGAAGAAAGGAGAGAGAAACAAGTACTCTTGAGACAAGTACATGATTTGCGAAAGAAAGATAGTGTCTACTTGGTTGTCAAGCAGCATACTTTGTTCAAAAGATCCGTATAGAGTTTTCCGCAGTTTGACACTATAATCATGTACTCCTGTTGGTACAGAGTTTTGTTTGCCTAGAAAGATATTTTTCTGCAGTTAGTTTACAAATATTTTGATGTGCTTGCAGATTCATAGTTTTTTTGCATTAGAAGTTAGTATAAAAAAATGTATGTTTTCTAAAGTTTATTCGAGTCTGTTAATTTCAAACATTTTTTGGGGGGGGGCAAGTTGTTTTGTTTCTTTGAAACTTGTGCTTTGTTCAGTTAAGAGTTAAGACAACTTTGTCATATGAGTTTATCAATTAAGCTAGTTTTGTTTGATTAGAAAAAATAATGTTGTTCCATGAAACATAAGAATGCCAAATGTACTGCATATATGCAATACTTACAGCTTACTGGCATGAATATATGAATGGCAGGGCTGGACTATAGCTAGGAATGGGATTCTGTATAGAATTGTTTGTGGTAATCACCCACATGCTTGTAACTCTACTAAATCTTCAGTTTACGTGTGCATGCATAAATACATGACAAATACATAGTATAAGAGAAGTTGCGGGTAAGGGTGCAAAAAGAGTACTTGTCTTTTTCAATCACAGTTGAGATCTCCCAAAGAATAGTGATAATTTGGCCTTTGCAAGTTTTGTATAATTTTACTTGTTTATTAATGAATGAGGCAACACGTTTCTTACCACAGTTTGTCTTTCAGGTGGCTCCTTACGAGCGTCCTGCCCTCAGCAAGGGATAACTCTTCCCCCAGAGTAAGGTCTTCAACTAACGTATTTTACCCTTTGATGTCTGATATGGTCTATGGCAGTTTCTACACCGCATGTGTATTAGCCACATCATAGGCTCATACTAACTCGTTTTGTGATCTCTGTGAATAGATGCTGCAAGACTCCCAGGATTTCATGTGTGTGTGGGAAGTGGAGGAGAGAAGCTATTGCCTAAATGGTACTCAGAGAAAGGTACAGAACTACAGATCACTAATTCTCTTGTGGTGTTTGACAATCTTTTAATGCCTTATGTGTGATTGTTAAGACAATTTTGTCATATGAGTTTATCAATTAAGCTAGTTTTGTTTGATTAGAAAAATTAACATTGTTTAGTTAATCTAGTTTTGTTTAATTAGTGGACAGTTTGCTGTGGGGAGGTTTGAAATTATTTTCTTTGTCAGTGCAATTGCAATTGATAAGTGGTAAGACGGTTTAGTTTAATGAGAAAAATTAAACATTGTTCATTTAATCTAGTTTTGTTTGATTAGTGGACAGTTTGGCGTGGGGAGGTTTGAAATTATTTTCTTTGTCGATGCAATTGAAATTGATAAGTGTTAAGATAGTTTTGTTTAATGAGTTTATCAATTAACCTAGTTTTGAAATTATTTTCTCTGTCAGTGCAATTGATTTTGTGTTGATAAGATGGCTTCTCTCAGAGTTTAGGCCGATTGGTATTTTCGCGAGGATCCGGTGAAAGAGCTTCTTGTTCTTGGCAAAGTTGTGGTACTTTTTCTTCGCCGGCTCACGAGCTGGGGCTTTCTTGTTGCGGTTCTTGTCGGTGTAGTCGTTCTTGCTTGAACTGCCTTGTTCATTTTTGCCCTTCTCCAGCTTGGGGCAGTTAGCTTGAATGTGGTTGGGGCCACCACACTCGAAACATGTGATTATCCCACCTCTCTTCCTCTCTCTCACCCTCTTGTATGCATGTGAAAATTTGCGAGCAAGAAGAGCAAGCTCATTTTCTGGAAATTTTTCCAGTTGGTAATCGCTTAGCTCGCAAAGGGTGGAGAGAGAGAAACCAAAAGAAGAGTCAGAAGAGGAAGATCCAATGGGATCGGTGACCAAGGCCATCGACTGAGATTTCGTCTTCGCGAGATGACGTCGATCTCATGAGTCTTGAGACGGGAATAAAGGCCGTCAAGAGTCAAGGTCGACAGGTCGGTGGTGTCCTTGATGGTGGTCACCTTCATCTCCCAAACGGGCAAATCGAGTGCGGTCAAGAAATGTCGAGCATTATCCGAGTAAGGGTATATACAACCAACTGCTCGAAGATCGCTCAAGATCTTGGTAAAACGACCGAAACACTCATCAAGACTCTCACCAGCGTGCTGTTCAAACTTATTGAACTCACGCTTGAATTGGTCCTGTCGAACCGTTTTGATTTGGGTAGTGCCCTCATGGTAAGCATCGAGGGTCACCCAAATCTCATGAGTAGAACGAATGTGAGAAATCCTGTCATACTCACTGCGGCTAAGACCCTGTATGAGGATGTTCCTTGCCTTAGCATTCGCCTCAACGTCAGCCATATTGCCGACCGTGACGTTTTCATCGGCAGGAACCTCATATGGGAGTTTAACCTTCGCCATATCGGAAGCCCAGGCGATGATGTATGACTCCATGCGCGACTTCCAAAATGGAAAATCGACTCCAGAAAAAATAGGAGGCTTGGTGGAATACTTGTCCATCGCCATGGCTCTTGAGATCGGTCAAGATCTATGGAAGAGTAAAACCGGCTCTGATACCAATTGAAAGATCGAAATGACGATCAGACGGGGGGTGAATGATCCCAAATAAAATTTTTCCCCACTCAAAGTACTCCAAAAAATCTCGCAACAAAAATCTGAAACACCCAAAGATTTTCGTTCAAACTGGTACTTCTCAGATTCGCACACCCTCCAAAACCCAGAACAATTAGACAACTATGTGTACCCCTAGCTTGCATGGATAAGAACCATGAATCATGTGAGGGGTTTTTTAATCACAATCCTGGTTGTCAAGTATTCAAACAAAGAGGAATCAACTCAAGGACTACTTTTCTAAAAGAGATAAAGCAAAAACACCAAAGTCTCTTTCAAGAAAAGTAAAAGCAGATTTTTCAGACATTGTCCTCAAATGGAGCAGGTGGTTGGTGAGTTTATGTTGCTCTAAAATTTATGGGAATTTGTTTCCCTGTGATAAGTTGAGTCATGAAACACTCCACCAAAAATCACCTCATAAAGATTTTTATAATAAGAATGAAAAATCAAGCAATACAGACAGTCAAAAACTTCGACCAGAAAGTTTGAGGCTCAGTTTTCACTTCATAGCTCTAAAACTATGAAACCAGTGGACTCAATAAATTTTATACAGATGTATATATGAGTCCTGCACCTTCTACAAAAAGAATCACTTAAAAATTATGTTTATATATTTTTATAAAAATCAAACACTGACTGCTGCGCGAAGAACAAGTTCTGGACAGATTTGCAATTTGATAAAAAAACTTGATCTCTAGTCTATCCAAGGGTGTAAGAAAGATGTAAAACCAAATGAACACCCTCAAGACATCCTAGAAGAACAGGATTTAGAATGACGGGAGGCAAATCCAAATTGCATAAATGTAAATTGCAAGAATGTAAGTGCTGAATTTAATTGCGCAATTTAAGTGCGGAATTTAAGTGCATAATGTAAATTGCATAATGTAAATGCACAAAGAAAAGAAATTATTTGAGGAAACATTTCATTTCTGGAAGGAGAGGTTACAAAGCCTCACATTCATGTGGGCAAAGCTCAAAGGAGTATCAAAAACCTCAAAACCTTCAAGGGGGAAGGCTACTCCTCCACCCCTATTTATACAACTCTTAGGCCACCTACCACCCTTGGATGAGCCTCTAAACCCTAGAGCATCCATCAAGTGCTAGGATTTACCCACTCAACCAGCCATGCAAGGGTTCACCCAAAACCCACAACACATAATGGGTTTTCTTGCACGGTTCTCAAAGCACACTAACTAGACCCGCTATCCTATCAACTAGACCGCAATCCGACGGCCCTCATCTATCCGAGCAGCATCTAGCTAGCATCACATCCATTCCTTGTCTTCACGGCTTGCACGGACTCCGTCTCCGATTATCTTCCGGCGATCCCGGACCGTCTGGACCTCCGATGCTCCTCGCCTAGTCCCGGCCATCCTTCGCCTCACCAAGACCTAGCACCGTCGTCCTGCAACCATCAAAAATAAGGAAACTCCTCACATAGCAATGCCCACAAAGATGTGCAATAAATCCATCAAAGTACAATCATTAAAATTCATTTTTCCTCGTTCTAAGCCGGTAGCACCGGGAAAACAGAGAAGACTTCAAATTGCTTCCAACTGAAAATCTATTTCAAATCAAACTCAAACAAGAGCAACCCAAGCTCAAATTTAGTCAAATACTCATCACAAATCTGGATAGACCTCCACATGGTCCTTTAGTTACCATATGGGGGTTGGCAATTAGCCAATGGAACAAAAGCCGATAAGCAAAATTTTTAGCAGATAACAAGTTATATTCCAAAAATGGGGGCATATGTTTGCACCAGAAAATGGCAGGTTTGGTCAAAGTCCGTGGTCAAAATCGGCTGTCCATGGTCAAAAGGATACGTTCAGAGTCCTATCTGTATAAAATTTGGAAACTGAGTTGGTTTTTAGGAAAAACCAAGATCGATACGGATCAGGCTTTGTAACGTGTTGTAACTGGACTCAATCGGATGGATATAAAAGGAGGACGAGGGCGAGCTGCAAAAACAACAACACAATCAAATCCACAAATTTACATTATTCTCTTTTTTCTCGTCGACTAGGAGTATCTCTTATAATTTAGTCTTCTTGTAATTAGATCTTGATCATTAAAGTTGCGCATCGCCGATTATTGGTCTTCATCAATTATGCCTAGGTTCGATTTGTACTGATTTTGCTATGCATCGCCTTCTTCAGAATTGATCTGCCTTTATCCTCCGGTTAGCCTTAGTTGGCTAACTGGACTAACTTTTTTCGTCTCGGTTTAATCGGCTTTTAGCTGATTAGATCTAAGCCAATTGATTCCGACGATCAGCTTTTGGCAAATTTCATATTTTTTACCGTGTCGATTACAGGTCAAATCGACTGGCACGCTCTGAACCAGGTGTTCATCTGGTGTGCTATTGTCAGAAACCCTACTTCATGTTTTTGGTGTCAGCAGTACTTCCCTAGTACGTAAAAATATACTTTCATATAATAAATATACTTAAGGGTCTAATATATATACTAACTTTATACCCATCAAATAAAAGCACTCATCAATTTGTAGCCTTCCTTGTTTGATTTCTTTTCTTTTCTGGTGAGCCATGATAACCAGCCTCGATTGTAAGATGGTGTCCCCTTATTCGTCGCCTCAAGGATGTGATGAGCCATCGAAAGGAAAACCTCCTTGAGGTCCAAGACGAGCAAATAAAAAGCCCACAGACCGATATACCATCACGGCGGTTGATCCAAAGGATGGGGCCCCTACCGAACCAAAAAAGGCAGTGAATGCATTTAGGACATTGTGTGGGATATTCACATAGGAACGGGTCCCCATCACCTGTCCATCCTGGAAATCGCAGCCTGATGAGAACTGCAATGACTTAGTGACAGAAATTCTGTCTTCGTTTGAGATCCCAGAAGACTGCGTGCGCTCAATGCGACGGTATGCACTCTTAGTGGCAGGAAAGGCGTGGAAGAACTTTAAGAGCATGCTTGTCAAGGAATATGTCAATAAGGACATGACTCCCTTCTATAAGTACGGCTTCATTACTGAGGACATATGGCAAAATTTTGTTGAGGCGAAGACGACGAACGAATTCGTGCGTCAAAGTGAAGCCCACATGGCCCTGCATGCAAGGAACACACACCCCTACAGACTTAGCACCGCTGGGTACACGGGGAAGAGGGCGCATTGGGAGAGGGAGGGCAAGGAGGCCTCCTTGCCATTTGCATCTATCGTTGACCAGCGCCCAGAGACTTCTTGAGAGCGAGGTCAAGTGCCACATCTTTTGGCACCGTCTCCTTTACAAACCCCGAGGACAACGAAGTCTGCCAACGCCTAGTAAGATATTTGACTAACAATTTTGTATGTAATTAGTCCATAACTTCATAAGTGAAATAACTTGTTGGGATCTTGCAGGTAGCGTTGAGTACACAATCTTCCGATGGCACTTTTTTGCCAGACAGGGAGAAAGATGTACTCTCCACGGCATTGGAAAACAAGGAACACCCTGGTCGCACGCGAAGCAAAGGGGTTTTTGTTCCCTCGAAAACGGGATTCGCAGACAACTCCGATAAATACCGGAGTAGGAAGAGAACCAAAGCAGAGCGAGAGGAACGACTGGTACAAAAGATTGAGGAAAGACTAAGAGAAGAATTCAACAATAAGATAAGAAGCCTCGAAGAAAGACTCAATAATCAAGACTACAGACAGCCTGCGTAAGTCCCAGATGTATGTGCGCAAATCAGCCCCACTACCAAAATGAGCAGCTGTGCGTCCGCCACTCCCACAATGAACATGGCAAATTTCCTGTCAGTGACATCGAGGTACTTATATATATGTGTTGAATGCTCCATACAAATAGCTATTGGACGCATTAGCTAATTGTGTACCGTTATGTAAATGGCCACACGGTGCACTCTTCAAGTGAGACTTGCCCATAGTGCCATTCTTCTTTCGACTGCTTGGGGGCTAGCGTATCCGTCCATTGAAGGGGCGCTGGTGCACGGTACCCTGGTGGCACCGGGATTCACAAAGGTTAATGTGGATGGTGCATGATAATTTCAAGACCGTCCCGCTACCGATGCCCCCAATCGATGAGATCGTGACACTAGGAGACGCCATTCGTACTTTCATCCAGTGGCCTAACAGCGACATCTCCCTAGACGCCCATCCTCCTTCACCGGAGCTACCCCAACTACCTAAGTCATCTACCGCACCTCAGCAGTCCACCAAATAGGCTCTCGTGCCCCTTGCATCAAAGGACTTTCAGTGGGATGGTGCCCACTCGTCTCCTGTGAAGACTCCCTATGGCAGAAAGCATGGCAAGGGCAAAACGAAGTAGATCATGAAGGAATTGGGCTATCTAATTGCCCCGCTGGCTCGATTATACCAGCTAGGAGAGCCTTTAGTAATGGGAGAGCGCCTAGACAACCTTTCTATGTCTTGCGTTAGATTGCATAATTGGTACCTAGAACAAGCTAAAAAGCCAGTGCAAGACCGCATAACGAGTATCTCGGTTAGATTCACGCCTAAGCATCTGTTCAATGAGTCATCAGGGGGCTTCTTCACAGTAGACTTCAAGGACTTGTTTGACGTCTTCAACCTTGACGCCCTCGATACCACGCTCTTGAGATGCTGGACATTGTAAGTGTGTGCAATCACAGTCTACATTCGTGTAATACCGATAAATGTTATATATATATATATAACTTATTGCTTTCGTATATATAGGTACATGATCCGTGAAGCGAGAGATAATAAAAAATCAATGGGTTCCCTGGACCCACTCATAGTCTCCAAGCAAACAATGGACAAAGATTTATAATTTGTCGATAAATACGTCGAAGAGACCTTGTTGGCTCAAAAAGATAAAGACTTCATTCTTTTACCCCACAACCCAGGGTAAGTGCTGCACCACTTGCTACACTTTGATTTGCACTGTGCACGCAACTCTGTTTTATTAATTGACCATGTGGACATACCTGTGTAGGTTTCACTAGGTTCTCGTTGTAATTCATCCAGGCACGAATCGGGTTATTTACCTTGATTCCTTACAGAGTGGCAGCCACAACTTAAGTCCTACCGCAAAATTACTCAATAGTTAATCACGTTTCCTCCATAGATAACATAGTCATGTAGGTTGTTCAAGGTGTACGTTGCTCCAAGAATGGCTAAGGCTAACCTTTTGCAGTCACGTAGGGCATTCAAAGTGTACAAATTTTATGGAGGGCATTCTGGCAAGGACGGGCCGAAGCTAAAGCACGATTTTAAGTTTTCGGTATCCGCTGTACACAATAATCCTATATAAACTATGCAATAATGACTCTGTAATTAATCAATTCTATATTTATAGTGCCACCAGCAGGGAAAGGGAAATAACCATTGTGGATTTTACATTTGCCACAACATGGAACTCCTCGTCAATAATAAAAAGACAAGTCAGGTAAAAACTACTTTGGAAGAGGCCGATCTGATGCGAATTTGAGGACAGCTTTGTTCCTTCTTGCTTAGTCAAGTCATAAATCCAGAAGGCGAGTTTCACGCTGCCTAACTTCAGGAGTTGTCTTTTTTCTGAATTTCCATTTGGGTTAATTTGTCAAACTTGTGCCGTGGATTTGTAAATTGTAGTTGTGCATTCAATTAATTGCTTAATAATATTAAGTTTCATTTGTTAATATATCTTAGTTATTGAGTTCCATTGGTTAATATATCTGAGTTCATTTATGAAATAGATGTAATGTGCAATATTAATCTATACGTAATCTGCTTGTGCTATGATGTAATCTGAGTTGATTGCTAAAATGGATATAATGTTTGTAATCTGAAATGGATGTAATGCTTGTAATCTGAAATGGATGTAATGCTTGTAATCTGAGTTGAGTTAATCTATAATCTGCTTTTTCTAGAGGGCATGGCTAGCATTTCCTGAGGCTATCCAACAAATAGAAAAAGGCTTGTCTGTGGGAAGACTTTTCACATATGGTTTTTAAACCGTCTATGATGTAATGATGTAACAGACGATTTCAAACTAAAAACATCTGTAATATCATAACATCAAAGATGGTTTATGTAACACACTAAAATTTGCCTTATTTTAAATTTTGGAGTTATTTTGATTTTTGAGAATCTTTGGAAATTTATTGGAATTTATTTGGATTTATTCAAATATGGTCATTCTTGAAGTCAATTAAAATAATATAAAAGTTTATGCAAAGTTTTATTGGAAATATTTTATTTGAGTTCAGAATGTCTCAAAATATTTTCCAGAATTTTTCTGGAATTTTTCCGGGTATTTTGCTGTTTATTTTGGCTTTGTTTATTTATTTGATTTAGTTTAAATCGAAAATGTTTTAAAAATGAAATGAACAGTGTTGGGCCGAAACCCTGCGTAGCCCAACCCATCGCACCATCGGCCCGCGCAGCCGCGCCGCCGAAACCCTAGAATCAACCCTCCGTTTGTGATCGCACGGTTGTGAGTGCGCCGCGTCACCGTGCATTGTTGGCCTTCCGATCGAGTCCGTGTGGACAGGTGGGATGGAGACACGTCACTCGTTCGCGCTTTCACCAGAGAAGATGTCGCCGACCGTTACTGTCGGTTTCGTCGCCTGTAGCGAGCACGTCGAGGCCCTATTTAGTGCACCGCTGCCACCCCTGTGTTGCGCACACCGAGACGCTTCTATATCCCTAGTGCACGCCTCCCGAGCCGCCGCCGTTTGCCCGCAAAAGCTCGCCGTAGTAGCCGCGCCACTCCACCGTTGTTTTTGCCCCATTCCGCCGCCACCGGTTCATCTCCGCTGTCGCTAAGGTCACCGGAGTATCGCCCTCGCCGAGACGAGTCGAATGCGCCAGTTCACGTCGCCGAAGACACCCTGCAACGCCACCGACGCCTTCGTCTTCCCCAGCTCCGGCAATCTACTTCTTTAGCGCCGCCGTCGTCTTCGCCGAGCTTCACCGTCCGTTCAATCCGCATTGCATGATCTCGGTTCGTCCACGTCCTTCCTCTCCTGTTTAAATCTTAGCGTTAATCGTGACCGTTAGATCTGGTATGGACGTCATAGATTAGATCTTAGGTTCTTGTGTTAGATGCGATATGGGCCGTTGGATTAGATCTGTGCGGTGATAGTGGTTTGGGCTGTGATGCGTGAATCCGCGCCGTTCAGATTTGAACGTGCCGCTGGGATGACGCCGTTCCGCACCGAATCATGTGCAGACACATGTAAGCTTTGACGAGGCGTTGACCGAGCGAGCCATAGCCGTTGATCTGCAGCGGACCGTTGGATGTCCGACGCATAGGGCATGGGATGCAAAGTGACGCAGGGACCGTGCGCTGTTCTGGCCGTCGGATCTGGGTGTGCGGCGGGATGATCGACACATGTCACGTGGATTTCGAAGCGCCTCAATGCAGCGCGTGAGATCTGATCGTTGATCTTTTGACGGCCACGATTTCGCCAAGTGTTGGAATCCAGCCGTTGGATGAGGACGGTCGAGATGCTCACACGTGTCGTACACGAATCCCGAGGCAAGTTGGGTGACGTCAGTGCTGACGTCAGTTGGAGGGGTGAGGTGCACGGTGCCGTGGACCGAGTCCACCGTGGACCAGACCCGAACCATGGAACCAGTACATGGACCGACGCGACGTGGCAGCACCAGGAAACGCCACGTGTTGGCTGACGACATGCTGACGCAATAAATCGAGTTTCTTTTGAAAAATAATTATATTAATTTGGTTTATTCTTTTTAAATATAAATGCAAAATTTGAAAGGCTATAACTTTTGCATTTGAACTCCGATTGAGGTGATTCCAGTTTCTAAAAATTTGAAAAATTGTACTCTTTTTAGTGGTGAATTGTATTTGAATTTTTGATGTAATATAGTCTACTATATTGGTTATTTATTGCATATATGATTTTTTACACGTAGACGCAAATTTGCCGGAAAGTTTCGAGGAAGAGTTCATCGTTCAAGATCAAGCTTCGGAACACGACGAGCAACTCTTTGAAGGCAAGTGATGCTTTGACCATTTTGATCCCAGTTTTTAAATGTATTTTGCTTTGAAATTATGCATGCTAAATTAATTAAAAATGAATTTAAATTAATTTGGGTAATGTAGTTAATCAACCCATATTGTTATTACCACCTTGAAATTATTATTGTGTGCCGTGAAATAATTGTCACCCTAGGATTGCTTGTATTGGTTGGATGTTAATATGATGCCAACACGGGGAAGGCTAGACCGTGATTAGATGCTTAGCCCTGCCACGGGTCATGAATGACTTTTTGGAAAACATATTAATGTTGATTAATGAAATATGGAATGTATTTGAAAACGATGTGATGATGCTAAGTGATGATATTGAAGTACAGAGACCTGTGTGGTTCTGTACCGATGTTGAGTTATTGTTAGCATGTGTTGCACAATAATCAACTGGGTGGGAAATAATTTAGACTGGGGCAAGTGGCAAGAGGCTTTGTACCAGGTAGGCCTGTGTGGCTATGGGTTGTTGAGTGTGTGAGTTTGTGTGTCACATTGGGCTGTGTGCCACCGTTGAGAGAAGGAAGTCTTGTCTTGGTCAGCTAAGGACTTCACCTTGCAAGTTTTTGATTTGAGTCAATCGTACAACCACATGTCTGGTATGGGACAGACCTAGTTGATTAGGGTTCTGATATCTTTCCTCTGATGCCTCGGGGTGACAGTACACGGGGGTGTATCTGTGTGGGGGAGCGTACCTGTGCTACGGCTTGGTGCCCATCTAACGGTATCGGCCTTTACTATACTCCTGTTCTATGTGAGGGTGTGATAGTAAGGGCAATACCGGAGAGGTTCATTGGTTATGGTAGAGGTCCCTGAAAGGCTTTGTTGCAGACAATCACCTGTGTGGTGAGCGGCTGTATCTTGTGGGTAAAGTGTAAAACCTCTGCAGAGTGTAAAATCTATTCGAATAGCCGTGCTCGCGGTATTGAGCAATGCTCGGGGATTACAATCAAGGGTTAGATCTTCAAAAATAAAATGTGGAAAGGGTGGCTCTGTGCCAGTGTTGAAAATGAATTGATTAAGACCGTGTGCTGACTTTTTATGGAGAAAAACCATTTGCAGAACTTAATACTAATTATAATTGTTCCACTGCTTTTAATCTAAATAAGATATTAGTTTAAAAATGTTGTTTGATGCCAAAGAACCAAATAAACCAATTCTTTGGAATAAGCCTTGCATATAGTAATAGCATTGTATTCTGTGCATTACTTGTTGAGTGCCTTGAGTACTGACCCCCTTGCCTACCAACCCAACATCGATTTTTTTTAAATAATATATTTTATAATTCAAATTTCAAAAATATACCACGAAAAAAAAATTGCAAAAATGTGCTCTGATCGCTCGTTGGTTGGGCGATCGCCACGGTCGCCCAACCATTCGGCGACAAGTCTTGCGTCGCCAACCGCAGTGCGACAGTGTTAGTTCGCCCTCCGTAGGGCGACAACTAAAAATCGTTCCCAGCGGCGAGTCTTGGAAGGTGCCCCCTTGTCGCCCAACCAGGGGGCGACTTGGCGCAAACTAAAACCGCAGCTGAGCTCGGCCGAGAGAAGAAGAAAGGGAAGGAGAAGAAAAAGAAAAGAGAAGAGGAAGAAGAAAGGGAGGGAGAAGAAGAAGAAAAGGAGGGAGAAGAAAAGAGAAGGGAGGAAGAAGAAGAAAAGAAGAGCGGCGCTGCGCACAGGTAATTTGTTTACCGCTAATTTTATTTAGTGCTTAGGTTTAGGTTTAGGTTTAGGTTTAGGTTTAGGTTTAGGGCTAAGATTAGAACTAATCATTTTCGCGGTTGGTTTTGTTTAGTGTTTAGGGTTAGGGTTAGGGTTTGATCTAGTTATTTTCACGATTTATTTTGTTTAGTGTTTAGGGTTAGGGTTAGATATAGTTATTTTCACGGTTTATTTTGTTTAGTGTTTAGGTTAGAGTTAGGGTTAGATCTAGTGTATAGCAAGAAATCATGGCAGTGTTTAGAAACAAAATGTAGTTAAATGTAGTTATATTTTTAGTCGGTTTTTGGAAATGCATGTAGATCGATATGTTTTTGTACATATAGAAGTGCACATATATATTGTTAGGGCTGTAGATGTTTTTTAGAAATAATTTTAATGTACATATTTTTCAGATAGTTTTGAGAATCTAGTTTTGCTCCATAACAATATACATGCTAATTGAACAACTTGAAAATTTAAGGCAGTAATAGTTTTTGCATCGTAAATGGGCACACTTAGTTTTCAAGTAATGATATTTGTAGGAATGTAGATGTTTTTAGAAATAGAAGTAGAGAGATGTATATTTTTAGGAATGTAGATAGATATATATTTCTCGAAGTACTTTTTACGAAGAGTAATTAATTCGTGTGCTAATGAATAGGTTCGCAGATATGTCAGAACGAGTTCCATTTAGAATCTTTTATGGAGAAGGGGTTGTCATGTATGGTTCGGAGGATGCGGATCTGAGTAACTTTCAGTATGTGGATAGAAGTTTAAGTAGGGTTGAAGAGCGAACATTTGCTTCTGTGTTGAATTGGTTGTATTATACGTTTCGGATGGAACAAGAGAAGTGGCAGCTCAAGTTATCTTGCCTTTGTACCATGCAAGATTATCCTGTTTATTGGGAGTTGGTTGAGCTGAAAGGAACTGCATCTTGGAGGTCATATGTGAGGGGGGCTGGGCAACGTGGATGGTGTCGGGTGCTTTTGGTGCAAGCGTATGAAAGGGCTATTGCACCGCAGCAGCAGCTGGACGCCGGTGAGCGTAGTGAGGCTCAAAATGATTTCACTTATGGTGACACTGAAATTGGGGAGTCTAGCCGGGAGCAGCATGTTGAGGGTTGCAATGAGGATATCGTCTAACAGAGTGGTGAGCAAGTTGAGATTGGGGAGGATGATGGAAACATTGGGCAAGATGCACGGGGGCAAGTAGACGAAGGTGAGGAAATTGAGGAAGTAATAGCACAGATGGAAGAGGAGGACCTTGAATATGAACAAGTAGAAGTGGAAGATGACGATAACTCGGATGAGGAAGATGAAGATGTGGAGCCACTTGTACCAGCAGACTGGAGTATACATCAATTTAATAACCTGGTTGTAAATGAAGGCAATGATACACCTTGGCAGTATAGCGACAATGAGGTGAGACCTAACAGCATGTACCCCACAAAAGAGGCAGTGCAGGATGCTATCAAAGATTGGGCATTATCACTAAGAAGAACTTTCAGCGTTAAGAAGTCCACCCCAACCTACTACGACGTGGTGTGCGAGATGCAAGGGTGCCCCTGGAGAGTGCACGCGTACAAGCCCAAATGGCGCACCATCGCTATGTTCAAGGTTGAACAACATAGTTGTATGACTAAGGAAACCACGTGGCTCACAGAACACATCGTCCGGGTATATCGCGAGTGTCATGTACCCGGAGATAGTTGAGAACTGAATTTTGAGGCCCGTGCTATTATCCGAGCAATTGAGAATGATTTGAGACACAATTAGCTACGGAAGGCATGGAGGGTGAAGCGTAAGGCCTTGGAAATGAGATTTGGGAAATTTGAAGACTCGTACCATAATCTGCCCAAGACCGCTCGCTTGAATTCGGGGAAGAAATCACGGTACTTTTATGATTATTAGACTGTCCATCAAGGAAGTGGCGAACAAGAGGCATCTGAGAGAGTTTTCTTCGCATTCGAGCTTGTGTTAGGGTGTTCTATCACTTAGTCCATTGTTGTGTGTGGACGGCACATTCTGACTGGAAATACAAAGGACAAATAATGATTTGTGGGCATCGACGCGAACAACCAGATTCTGGCTGTTGCCTTTGCCTTTGTGGAAAGCGAGAACTATGAGAGTTGGTGTGGTTCCGCGAACTTGAAGATCGGGTGGTGAAGACTCGCCAACATGTGTGCATACTTGCATGGGCATCTTTGTCCGCTTAGTGCCATCAAACAGTTGCAAACAGGGGAAGAGGAGCCATTTCCCTGGACTGACTTGCAGAGCCGATGGTGCATGAGGCATTTGGGCGCGAACTTCTATAAGCAATTCAAGAATAAGGAACTGATGAACATATTCAAGAGGCTATGTAAGCAGAACCAAGATAGCAAGTTTTGCACTCTTTGGAAGAATCTTCATGAGCTAACAAAAAAACACAAAAAGACTACTAGCAGTGTAACACAGAAGTAGGGAGAGCCTTTATTCCCTCTGGCAACAGAAGATGAGGCGACGAGTCATCATCGAAGGCAAAGGCCGATCAAATGTTTCTCGGACTGGATAAAGCATGAGCCCAAAGAGAAGTGGTCATTGTTACATGACACACATGTTGCTAGATACGGTGTCATGACGACCAACTTGGCGGAGGTGTACAACTGGGTAATGAGAGGGATGAGGTGTCTCCCGTTGGTAGGAATCGTTGAGGGAGTGCTGCGGGGTACAACCAAGTATTTTGTGGATAGGCATAAAGCTACTGAAGTAGTAATGAGAGATGAGAATGCCTTGTACTCAAGCATGAAAAGTAAATACATGGATGAGAAGAGTAAGAAGGCGGGCAAGCATAGAGCTATCAAAGTAGGTTCACGAACACTACGCTTCGAGGTGATATGTAGGGATAAAGGACGGCGGGGAACAAACCAGAAGGTTATCACCCAAGAGTGCATCTTACAGGCTGAATGTCAATGCTCATGTAACAAACCCCTCCTGTTGCATAGGCCATGTTCTCATGTGATAGCTGCATGTGCATTATTTGGAATGCGACCCGGTACATATCTATCTGAATATTTTACAAAGGAAAAGGTGATGGCAACCTGGGGTGAGGAGTTGTATGGTTATGGTGTTGTCGGTTCTTTCACCACAACCCCTAGTGTCGATGAAAGGTTCTGGGTCCCTGACTTTGATGCAAGATCATACAAAGGAGGCCGTCGCAAAACAAGGCGTATCAGGAATGATATGGATGAGTCCAAAACTGGTAAGCGCGTGAACAAATGTTCGTTGTGCAAGCGAACAGTTCACACGTTCAGGAACTGCCAGCCACATAACGAAGAGGACGAAGGAGGAGATGTCAACCCGACGGCGGGGGAAGGATCGTCGTCTGCAAGGCGTGGTGGACGACATCATCGGACTACCGGAGAAGCTATTTGAACTATTAGATGCTATATGTCAAATTAATATTTTGTTCATGTAATGTGCGTTGTAATCTGTTTTAATATAATTTGCTGATGTAATGTGCGTTGTAATCTGTTTTAATATAATTTGATGATGTAATGTGCATTGTAACCTGTTTTAATATATTTTGCTGATGAAGTGTTCGTTGTAATCTGTTTTAATATAATTTGATGATGTAATGTGCGTTGTAACCTGTTCTAATATATTCTGCTGATGTAGTGTGCGTTGTAATCTGTTTGATTATATTTTGTGGATGCTTGTGTACTTATTTGTACGCATTTGGTTCGATGTATTGTTCTCATGCTTGTGTATTTATTTGTACGCATTTGGTTCCATGTATTGTTCTGATGCTTGTGTATTTATTTGTATGCATTTTGTTCGATGATTGTTCTGATGCTTGTGTATTTATTTGTACGCATTTGGTTCTATGTATTGTTCTTATGCTTGTATATTTATTTGTACGCATTTGGTTCTATGTATTGTTCTGATGCTTGTATAGTTCTCTCTATATAACTTTCCTTTTTGTAATTTGCAGGTATGGCTCACGGTGTAGATGACGGCCGCCCTTTGAGTTGGTAGACCCGATCGTTGACCGTCGCCACCGTGCACACTTCGCCATCGCTTCACGGAGGAGGCACGGGATCCTCGGGAGGCGTGCGTACTACTACCGAGGCCACCTCGGAGCTCGACCTCGATCCACGCTGGATCCCGTGTAACGATTTATCTTTTAATTCCAAAATATTCCCGATGCGTTATCATAATCTGCTATAATTAACTAGTGCGGTGCTCATATTAATTTAATATTTCGGGCCAGAGGTCGCGGCGGCAGGATTGCCGCCATCAGCACGGATGGTGGAGGCGCACGCAGTGCGCAGGGAGGGACGCGAGCCACCGGTTCCCGCTTGATGTGTCCTTCTCACCGCTCACGGTGGATCGGTGGAGACCGGAGACGCACACCTTCCACTTACCTGTCGGGGAGATGGCGATCACTTTGGAGGACGTCTCCTACCTCCTCGGTCTCCCGATCGCTGGTGACCCTGTGGTGCCGCAGGACGTCGACCCGTTGTGGCGGGATGAGGTACTTGCGCTGTTCCATAGTGTGCTACCGCCTGCTGCGTACCGACCCTTCACCAGCACCCATGGTCCGACACACAGGTGGCTTCGACAGTTCGTGGTAAGCAACTAACCTTTCAAACTTAACTTCGCATATATAAATTGGCTAAACTAACAAGAAAACTTAAATTTACAGGCGGAGCACATCGTCGAGCCTACGGACGAGCAGAGGGTGAGCCGCCACCTTGAGGCGTACATGCTCTGGCTGTTTGGCTGGTGCATGTTCACGAGCTCCCACAGGGATAGCGTGGACAGGCACTTCGTCTAGTTCGCGAGGGCGATCGCGGACGCACCCCTTGACGCCGTTCCGCAGTACTCCTGGGGGTCAGCGGTCCTTTTCACGACGTACCGTGGGCTCTGCGACGGCTATGGGCGGATCGCCGACGGGTCGATCCTCACCGGGTGTCCACTTCTTCTGTAGCTTTGGGCATACGAGAGGTTCCAGATCGGGCGCCCCAGGATCGACACGAGTCCTCTTGTACACGATGGTGATGATGATGTCGACGCGCCGACTATGGGCACCTGAAGAGGAACGCGGTATGCTACGCTAGCACAAAAAAAAATCTACCGCGAAACCAGAAAGCTACTCGCAAGAAGGGGATCATAGATAAGATTACCACTAGACGCGCAGTTGCGGAATCCTTCGCGCGTCGATGTAGTGGATCCTCGCCGCCGATCGTTGCGCTGATGTAGTGGATCGTCCTCGCCTTGCCGTGGATCGTCCTCCCACGCCTTGAGCCGCAGCAGGCGTCACCGCAGAGTCCACACGCCCGAGATGGAACGCCGTGCGTCGTGTGCAAGCACCGGTCGCTTCGGCAGGGCAGCGAGAGAAGTAGGCTAGGTTTCGAGTGAATCACTCCTAAACCATGGGAAAGCACACCCGCACCCGCCCTCCTCCCTCCTTATATAGCCACGAGATGAAACCTAAACTAGGGCCCATCGTGCTAAGCCCACGAGGTTCATTAATTACGGATCCAATCCAAATTAATGCGTCCCAGCCCATTAAGTGTGTGACCTGCAGTTCACATACGCTTGGACATGGATTCGGAAAACTCCTTTTCAATCCAATAGTTGGTAGTGACTTCTTGCAAAGTATACCAACTCCCAAACATACTATGATCAAATCGATGTAACCTATCAAAAGTACTCATGTAATAATCCCTTTGCCAAGTATATGAAGATTGATCTCAAGGCGAGAAGCATGTCATCCTTTCATGATTCAATCCATCTCTCATATCCGTGATATATTAATAAGTTGTGATTGACTCTCAATCACGGCATGGCCATGCACTTCCTTAATCATATCACACGAGTGGCCTTGTCATATATCTCCGTTTCATTGGAGTGGCAAATTCCATCTTGATCAAGCATTTCTCTCGCACGTTTCATAGTAAACATGAAAGCTACCTTTATAACTATCCAGGTTAGGAAGTAGTGTTTGATAGCCCCAAGGAAAACTATTACACATGTAGGGAATATGACAATCTCGTGTCTAAGGATCATACATCTACTAGGTATGAGATACACCGATGACACATAAGAATGAAACATTCTCGCAGTTGTCCCATTGCGGGTCTATCTAACCCATGTTCTTCAACATGCGCCCACAATGTATAGATGATATCTCCATATCCCATGATCTATGAAGCATGATCATCGATCACTACATGTGCTGATCTATTCATCGTTGTCCTATACGATGATATCCGATCAGAGATATTTATCGAATTACATCATTAAGTAAAGAGCTTCATAAGCAAGTCACATACTTGTTGATCAATACAATGATATACATTCATTGGACCAATAATCATATTATTATTCATAAACATAGTCATGTTACAATCATCTAAATGATTGCCTCAAGGGCATAACACTAACAGCACCATCTGGTGCTACCGACGGGTAAGATATTGCAAACCACGCTTGTGAAACCTACGCTTTAACATTTGTCAGTACTAATGGTAATGTTAATTTTTCTGTCGTCACTGCAGCCTAGGTGGGCACATAGCATGGTGCGGCTTAGCTACCCGCAGTTCGTCGCTACGCTTTAACATTTGTGACGGGTAAGATATTGCAAACCACGACGTGTGACGGGTGGATTGTCCACCCTATGCACACGCGACGCGGCGTACTGGCGTACACGTCGGTTCCTCGTGTTCGACGTCCTGGTTGAGGGCTACGCTGTCCATCGAGTGATGAGGCAGTTCGGTCTACGACAGGAGTTCCCGGTCCAGGTCGGCCGGCAGGTCCCACACGGCGTCCACACGTAAGTTCCCTACATCAATGTTCTCTAATCTGTATGGTGTAATGACATGTAATAATGCTATATTTTTGCTTATCTGCGGGCAGACTAGGAGGGGCAGGCATGGGGGCACCCCATGGCACGTACGTATGGCGCCATGGGTCGAGGAGTGGGGAGGAGCCTTGGACGACGTCCATGCCGAGGATGCGCCCGACGACCGCCGGATGTACCAGGGTGCAAGCGGTGGTACACTTCCCGTACCTGTGTGCGTTTGGTACGTGTCGAGCCGGATCCTCCTAGACACATCCCCAGGGTGAGGGACATGTATCCCCACCATACGGACTCGGTTCTGCACGTGCGGTAAGTTTTGTCTAATGTACGATGTATTTTTGTATTGCATTTTCCAGAGTAATGTATTAGGTTAATTCGTAATGTATTTTCTCAAACTGATGTGCTAACCCGGTACTACGAGGAGTCCGGGAGCTTCCTGTCTCGTCTGTCTCGTGGGGTAGACGTGATCAGAGAGGACGTGACCTCCTTCTTCGCGAGGTTCAGGGAGAGCGCCAGACGCACCCTCGAGTTGGCAGGATGTCGCACGCTCGCGATGTGGTCGACGCCGCTAGCGGCGTGCGCGCCATCTGCAGGAGGAGTGCTCGGTACATCTTCACACGCCCGTCCTCCCGTCCCACCGTCACGCCGACTTACACGACATGGGCGGTGCTGGACATCTTTGGTCTAGCACCTCACGTCGGAGGTGAGTGCCGTCACACTTCGTATGTTGTCCAATTATTTTTGAATGTCACCAACAATTCTTCACTTCTTACAGCTCACAGCACGGTGGTTCTCCTCTGCGGCTTCACCTACCCTCGACAACACGAGGCGGTTTGATGATGCAGACCATGCGGAATTCGACCTCGGCGTTGGTGGCGTGTCGAGATACTTCACTGGTCCGGATGAGCTGGATCATCGCGATTGCAGGAGCACCACCACCGACGCAGCCTTCTCACCGGCGACGCTACACCTCGGCTAGACCACGGAGGGCCCACCACCCACGGTGCGGTTGGCGTACTCGCGAGGCAGGTTCGCGAGAGGCCCGCCACACGCAGGAGGTGCCTGTAAACAGGGCGCCCGATGGTTTGTTTTGTTATTTTAGCTTATGTATTTGGTTATTACGTTGTGACGTACTTTTCATCTTATGTATTTAGATGTATCGATATATTTTTGTTATGTTAGTAACCTCTTACTTTTGGTTATGAAATATTGTTATTAGTGTTACAAGTAGCCCTACTTTCAAGTATGGCCAATCTTGGCATCGTGACTTTTGAGCGAATAGCCTACTCACGGGCGTGCAGCCTTGTCAGGACGAGTAGACAAGTCACATGCATCAGCTTTGTCAGCCTTGTCGGGCCGATGAGACAAGTCACATGCATCAGCTTTGTCAGCCTTATCAGGCCGATTAGACAAGTCACATGCATCAGCTTTGTCAGCCTTATCAGGCCGATTAGATAAGTCACATGCATCAGCTTTGTCAGCCTTATCAAGCCGATTAGACAAGTCACATGCATCAGCTTTGTCAGCCTTGTCGTGCAGCTTTGATGATGGGTGACACTTCGCGGACTTTTCACAGGAGGATCTTTGGCCCATCGGTCTTTGTAGTTGTGTGGAGCAACCCTCACCACCACTATAAAACCTACGAGGGGTAGACATCAACACCGCCAAACAAGCAATACATGCCACGGTGAATCTACACAAATTAGGGCACGATTGTCGTTCTACCGTCGCCTCTTCAGCAAGCAGAAGTCATCCCGCCCCGAGTACCCGGATACTAGTAGCGTTGATGCCCCAGTTCTGCCGGAGTTGCCCCAACCCAATTGCATCGCAACCTTCCGCGAAGATAGCGCAATCTACCCACGGAGAGATGACCGCCCGCGCTCACTACTGTTGTGCCGCTCTTCTGGGTAAACTCTTTGGTGTCCATATGTCTGAGTAACATTACCATTTCATGCATTGTTCTTTCTTTTCTTAGCACAACGACCGGTGTTGCTTCTTCCAATGGATCGACGGCCCGGAACGACGTGACTACGAATTTGTCTACAACTGCCACGACGTCGAACCCGCTTCGCCCGAGAACTTTAACCAGTGGGAGAGGCCGCCAGGATATGTCCCCGTTCTAGAGCGACCAGAGTTTAGGGCCGTTGGGCAAGAGGCCAACCAATCGGTGAGTTTCATGCGACGAACTCATGCTTCACTCACAAAGTAGTAATTCTAAACCAGTTCATCGCATACAGGAGTTCAAAAAGAAAATTGCGAAATTGCTCGAGTTAAAGGAGAAACCTCCTCAGGGGCCACCCGAAAGCCCCAACTTTTGCGAACACGGCCTTTAGGCAGTGGTTGATACCTGCCACGATGAACTAGCGGACCGGACATTCTACCGATGCCCCTTGGCCAAGGATGAATGGTGCGGCTACTTCAACTGGGTGGACCCAGAGACGTACCACCCACATCTCAAACTTCCCGTATGGGATAACGGGGGAGCAACCCTCCCCGTGGTCCTACTACCGCCTAGAAAAGCCAGACCCCGAGTACGCCTACGGTGTTATTCAACGACCACAGCGGGCATACTGTATTGACTACAGGGCACACTTCCGGTTGTACAAGGATAAGCCCAACACACACCTCCTACACCATATAGTGGAGTGCGAGCCGAAACAGAGCAGGCGTCTCGGCAAGTCTCCGCCAACGGCCAATGCAACAGAGGTGCAAGAGGGTACCTCCTCTCGAAGAGGAAGGGACAAGGGAAGCAATGATCGAGGTCCGCACCACGCAACAAATCCTTGATGCGTTACGCAGACCATCCGGGAACCCAGGTGGTATTAATATAGAGGACGCCGGGAATCGGGATGACCAAAAAATTCTATCTTACACACCCGAGACGTACGACATAGGCCACCCAATCGGCGACACCTGGGAGCACTGCGGATCCCCATGGAGTTCTTTCATAGTAGGGATTGAGCGATGTCCGAGTACAAATCTCAAAATTTACACGGGTCAGGTAATATGCAGAAAATGTGGGACATCATTCTGGCTATACCCAGATAGGCGGAACGATCATCTGTTCCACCATGACAAACAATGCTTTCGTTAGTTAGTTTAAGCAATTTCGTTACTACTGTAATGCCCTTGTAATATAATCTAATCTATTGCTTATTTTATCATTTGAACTTTCAGTGCATGTGCCCTTATGTATGTTCAACAAATAGTTTGACACATGATTACAAATCATAGTTTAATAACGCGATTTAAGGGCTTCGTACGAAGTATTCATAACATGATTACAAATCATGTATGTTGCAATAACGCGATTTTGTCCACATGCAATAACGCAGAAGGCTACGAATTGTTCACATGCAATAACGCGATTTCGCTACTAAATTAGTATCGTTATACTAATTATAATTTTACTAACACCCTCATAATATGGTAGTGCATATATCAAAGATCAAATGTGGACCACTGTTCTTAAAAATACCCTTTAGACATGATATTTTACGGGCCGCCGAAAAGGCTAAAAAACAAACACTCTACTTGTTACCTTCAGATTTTGTAAATTATTTCAAATTTCTCTAGACCTTAAAAATATTTTACTTGAATCATAAATATGTTTATCCAAATATTTTAATCTTTTTTGAAGTCTCTAACATTTTTTTTAAAACAAGTAAATTTTCTGCCATGTCGCCCTACTATGGGGCGACCAGTACACATGTCGCCCTTTCATTGAGCAATTTGTCTATGTAGCCCTACCATTGGGCGACTACTACACATGTCGCCCCATGGTTGGGCGAGTTGTTCTTTTTTAAATAAGTCGCCCCATTGCAGCGCGATTGCTTCTGCCTAGTCACCATGTCGCCCAATGGTAGGGCGACAGGGGTATATTTTTTGGAAAAAAAAATCTGTGGTATATTTTTGAAATTTGAATTATAAAATATATTATTTAAAAAAAATCAGTGGAGGAGTCTATGCCAGCATGGGAGGAGGAGTACAACGAAGAGCTGGACAATTAGGGAGCAAGCCCAGTCAGTTGCCTTTGGCAAGTTGATGGGTTCTACGACATCTCTTTGTTTTCCGCTGTTATCTTTGTTACTCTAATAATGTAAGCCCTGCGTGGCTGATCTTATGTAAGGAGACCATAAGGTCGTGCAACTCAGTTTATATAAATGTTGCACTACTTATTAATGTATCGCTGTGAATGTCTGTGATGTTTAACCCTGTAAAGACTATTTGCACTAGCGTGATCCTGGACTAGTGCTGAATACACAGAGGGTTCGGATTTGCATATTCGGGTCCCGACAGAGTTGGTATCAGAGCAGACTGACTGTAGGTCTTGACCCTAACTAGGTTAGCTATGTATAGGAGGATAAAACTATTTTCTAAAAATTAACAATTTGAGCAAGAATATTAATGAAATCTCGACTTATCTTTTCTCTCTTACTTCATATCTATGCTGAATTCTTACTGTCATTCTTTGTTTATTTTTAACTAAGGTCTGTCCAAAGGTTTTTTGGCAGATGTTGAGGAGGATCCACACCTTTGGCGAGCGCGCTAGTGGTTACGCCGTGGAGCATTGGAGGATGCTTCAGGTTCTTGGAGGTTTCGACAGGCCTCTCTACCGTGGCAGCACCTGGGCGGTCAACGGTAGAGTCAGAGGCATGGCTACGACGATCATGGTCTAGGCGAGGGAGCATGCGGGAGCGAGCCAGCCGTTCAACATCACGTTCCGAAGGGTTACCTTTGAGGCCAGGATACAGGAGTCCGCGCGTCTGGCCATGAGGAGGATAGGTCAGGCATATGCCGAAGAGCTTCACGACACCGTGTTTCGTTTGCACCCACAGGAAGGAGGAATCTTGGGAGGACAGCTTCACCTGGAGGGTGATGCGCCGGTCGTGCATTTGGCACGATTCGCAGCCACCCCGGAGCAGGTGATGGACCAGACTGTCCACGAGCTGCATTCTGTCTACGTCGCATTGGAGGCAGTTGAGCGGACCCTTTAGGAGAACAGGGCTTTCTCTTTTTAGCGGATTGGAGAGTTGGAGGACGCGATCTACGCCGGGCCGCCAGAGGTCGAGATGGAGCTCGACGAGGAGGAGGACCCTGAGGAGCTGGTGCCCGAGCCGGAGGAGCCGGTTCCGGACCAGGAGGCTGAGCTAGAGGGGCAGGATTCCTCTGCGCCCGGCCAGAAGAGAGGGGGTGGTCACGGGACCAGATTCGCCACGATGATCTTGGAGCACCGCCGGTGTATACTCCGGGGGAGCCACAACCGGGTTGGCTCGATGAGTGATCGAGTCTAGTCGGGTGTAGTGTTGAGACTCAGGGTGTTGAGTCGCATCTTTTTGTTTTAGAATCACCATTAGGTGTAAGTTGTTGTTGAGTCTTAATGCTTGATTGTTGCTTGGTTTATTTCGTAAGTGTCTAGTACGCGTTGCATTGCCCTTAGGCACCTGTGAGCAACCATACTATTTTACTAAACTAATAAAATTGTTAAAGAATTTAGGTTACACCTGTTCCCTGTATAAGTTCCTTTACTAGTCTGTGCTTTCCTCTTCTTTTCTTAACCTTGGAAGCTTTCAACAGATGGTGAGGACTCGCGATAATATTGGAGCTAGCAGAAGTGGAGCTAATCAAGCAAAAAACCAGAATGAGGAACCAATTCCTCAACCGCCGCAGGTTGATTTGCAGAATCTAGGAGCTTTTCTGGCTGCTCAAACCCAGTTGATGAACACAATGATGCAGACTATGCAGCATATATCTAATCAAGCTGCTGTGAATGTTCAACAAGGGGGTAACCATGGACCACACCCCTATTCCAAATTGTCAGAATTCATGAGGACTCGTCCACCCACGTTCTCGGGCAATACCAATCCGTTGGAAGCGGATGACTGACAAATGACTATTGAGAAGAAACTACACATAACCAAGTGTGTAGAGCATAAGAGGGTACTCTATGCCTCTCATCAATTGGAAGGTACTGCCGCAGAATGGTGGGAAAATTTATGTGCAGCACATGAGGACCCACAAAGTATCACATGGGAGGAATTCACCACAGCTTTCCGTCAATATCATGTACCAGAAGGTACCATGGATCTAAAGAAGGAAAAATTTCGGAACCTCAAGCAAGGTGGCCAATCAGTGGCCGACTACCTGAATAAGTTTACCCAGTTGGCAGGCTACGCACCAGAAGACGTAGCGACGGATAAGGCAAGACAATCCCGCTTTATGAAGGAATTGAACGCGGGACTGCAGGTGGGACTGATCACTCACACATTTCCTAACTTCCAGGAGCTGGTCAACAAGGCCCTCATCATGGAAGATAAGCGCAGGGAGTTGGACGACAACAGAAAGCGTAGGAAGGCGCAGCAAGGAGGTCGTTAGGGTCAGCAGAGGCAGAGGACGGCACCTCAACAATTCGTCCGATTCCAGCCTAGAGGCAGTGACAGGGCACCACTGCCGGCAAATCATCCGTGGGCCAGAATGTTCAAACTCTAGCCAGAACGGTGGTACAAGCTGGAGAAATTCGAGCAGCGGAAGGCATTGCTATCATCACAGAACGAATCGGGGCACTTTACCAATAACTGCCCTAAGAAGGGAGGTGTCACCCCCGTCCGCTTTAACTTGGGGAACACACCCGCAAGGACTCCAGTGCCGAATGTGAACCGCAGAGCAACATCATCGCAACTCCGTCTCAGGTAACCACGCGAGGCCGAGTCAACCACATCACCGCAGATGAGGTCCAGAATGTTACGAACGTTGTACTGGGTAAGTTCCTAGTAAACTCGATGCAATTTCTTTGTTTTATTTGATTACGAGCTTCACATTCATTTGTTTCCCGAGATTTTGCTGTTCGAAATAATTTGGATATTGTGAATCTTAACTGTGTGCTTGTAGTCCAATCCCCTAGATCAGAACTTTGATCCAAAGTAGGATGTTCTGGGGTAAGACTAATAATTAATGGAATAGAGTTCCTAGCGAATTTAATTATCCTGAATACCCAAACCCTGGATGTTATCCTGGGAATGGATTGTTTAACCAAGCACAAGGCAGTGTTGGACTGTGGACGAAGAGTCATATCAGTCGAGAGCCCGGATAGAAAGAAGATTGAATTTGAAGCAACAGCAGTGCGGGGTGGACAGTTGATGGTCAACAGCATGAAGACCGTTAGCCTAGAGGATGTACCGGTAGTCAATGAATATCCGGATGTTTTTCTAGAGGATTTACCTGGGATGCCGCCAGATAGGGATATCGAGTTAGTTATAGAACTTGTTCTAGGGACAGCTTCAATAGCTAAGAGACCCTACCGAATGTCCACAGATTAGTTGGTAGAAATGAAGAAACAAATTGAAGAGCTGTTGGAAAGGGATTTATAAGATGTAGTTCATCGCCTTGGGGAGCGCCAGTCCTATTCATCAAGAAGAAGGACGGGAGTTTTAGGATGTGTATAGACTATCGTGAACTCAATGATATGACGATAAAGAATAAGTATCCGCTACCCAGGATTGATGACCTATTTGATCAGTTGAGAGGAGCAGGAGTCTTCTCCAAGATTGATCTCCGATCGGGGTATCATCAATTGAAGATCCGATCAGAGGATATACCAAAGACCGCATTTTCGTCAAGATATGGGCATTACAAGTTCACGGTCATGTCCTTTGGGTTGACGAATGCACCAGCGTACTTCATGAACTTAATGAATAAGGTTTTTATGGAATACCTGGATAAGTTCATCATCGTGTTTATAGATGATATCCTTGTCTACTCCAAGACGAGGGAAGAACACGCCGAGCATTTAAGGCTAGTCCTTGAAAAGTTAAGGGAACAACAGTTGTTTGCTAAATTTAGCAAATGCGACTTCTGGAAGAATAAAGTTGAATTTCTTGGGCATATAATGACTGCTAAAGGAGTTGCAATAGATCCAAGTAAAGTAGAAGCAATATTGCATTGGGAGCCACCGAAGTCGGTAACCCAAATCCGTAGTTTCCTTGGAATGGTGGGATATTACCGTCGTTTCAAAGAGGGATTCTCTACAATTGCAAGACCCCTTACGCAATTATTGAAGAAGGAAAAGAAATTCTTGTGGACGTCAGAATGTGAAAAGAGTTTTCAGGAGTTGAAGAAGCGGTTAACGTCAGCACCGGTATTGGTCTTACCTGATGTTCATCAAAGCTTCGACATTTATTGTGATGCATCGCTTCAAGGACTGGGATGCGTATTGATGCAAAACAAAAAAGTAGTTGCATATGCATCGAGGCAATTGAGGCCACATGAGGAGAATTATCCGACCCATGATCTGGAATTGGCCGCCGTAGTACATGCACTGAAGTTATGGCGTCATTATCTCATCGAAAACAGATGTGAAGTATATACCGATCATAAAAGTCTCAAGTATATCTTCACACAAGCTGACTTAAATATGAGGCAAAGAAGATGACTAGAGTTGATTAAAGATTACAATGTTGGAATCCATTACCATCCTGGTAAAGCCAACATTGTGGCTGATGCCTTGAGTCGAAAGAGCCACAGTATAAATATGCTGTTGGAAACAAGTCAGGATGGGTTGAGTAAGGAATTTCAGAAGATAAGGTTGGAAGTGGTACCAGAAGAATTTTTGGCTACCTTGGAAGTAAGACCTACCCTGGAGGATCAGATCAGGGAAGGGCAAAAAGATGACGATAAGATCAAGAGAATTAAGTCCAAAATGGATGGGGGCAAGGCAAAGGATTTCAAACTAGATGAGCAAGGCACTATGTGGTTTAAAGGACGCATCTGTGTACCAAACAAAAAGGAACTGAAACAGTTAATTTTGGAGGAAGCTCATGACTCCAAGTATTCAATTCATCCAGGAAGTGCCAAAATGTATCAAGATCTGAAGGAAAGGTTTTGATGGCGAAGCATGAAGCGTGAAGTGGCCGAATATGTTGCATTATGTGATATATGTCAAAGAGTCAAAGCTATGCATCAGAGGCCAGCAGGACTACTACAACCCTTGAAGATACCTGAATGGAAATGGGAAGAAATCGGAATAGATTTTATAACTGGTTTACCCAGAACTCAGAGTGGGTATGACTCAATATGGGTCATAGTAGATCGTTTAACTAAAGTTGCACATTTCATACCGGTAAAGACCACTTACTCAGGAGATCGGTTAGCAAAACTTTATATGGCAAGGATTGTTTGTCTACACAGAGTACCGAAGAAAATAGTGTCTGACAGAGGTACACAATTTACCTCAAGGTTTTGGAGTAAACTACATGAGGCAATGGGAACTTCGTCTAAATTTGACCTGACATACCATCCACAGACAGATGGTCAAACTGAGAGAGTTAACCAGATATTGGAAGATATGCTGAGAGCTTGTGCTTTAGCATATTCTACTTCTTGGGACAAGTGTTTACCCTATGCTTAGTTCAGCTACAATACTTGATTATCGAGCAAGTTTCTGAGATGTCTCCACTTGAAGCTCGTATGGTCAATCTGTCGAACACCGTTGAATTGGAATGAGACGATGAGCGACATGTTTTGAGTCGGATATACTTGAGCGGAAGAAACGGTCGCCATGATCGGGAAAGGCGAAGATTGCTCGGTCAAGCGGAAGAGTTATGCCGACAATCGTCGCAGGGAATTGAGCTTTGAACTTGAAGATTTTGTATACCTCAGAGTTACGCCACTCAAGGGAGTTAGGAGGTTTCATGCAAAAGGGAAGCTCACACCCAGGTATGTCGGACCATTCAAGATCTTGATCCGCAGAGGTGAAGTTGCGTACCAATTGGAGTTGCCACAGTCACTGGTAGGAGAGTACATGATGTATTCCATGTATCACAATTAAAGAAATGCCTTCGGGTGCCAGAAGAACAAACACCTCTAGAGGTGATTGAGCTACAAGAAGATCTGACTTATAAAGAGCATCCCGTGAAGATTCTGGACACAATGGACAGAGAAACAAGGAACAAGTCAACGCGCTTTTGCAAAGTCCAGTGGAGCAATCATTCGGAAATTCAAGCGACTTGGGAACGAGAAGAAGATCTGAAGAAGGAGTTTCCTGACCTATTCCGTAGTCAGCCCTGAATCTCGGGGTTGAGATTCTGTTAAGGGGGGAGGTTTGTAACACCCTAAAATTTGCCATATTTTAAATTTTGGAGTTATTTTGATTTTTGAGAATTTTTGGAAATTTATTGGAATTTATTTGGATTTATTCAAATATGGTCATTCTTGAAGTCAATTAAAATAATATAAAATTTTATGCAAAGTTTTATTAGAAATATTTTATTTGAGTTCAGAATGTCTCAAAATATTTTCCAGAATTTTTCTGGAATTTTTTTCTGTTATTTTGCTGTTTATTATGGCTTTGTTTATTTATCTGATTTATTTTAAATTGAAATTGTTTTAAAAATGAAATGAACAGTGTTGGCTCGAAACCAAGCACAACCCAACCCATCGGGCCGTCAGCCCACGCAGTCGCGTTGCCAAAACCCTAGAATCGCACTGTCCGATTATGATCGCACAGTTGTGAGTGCACCGCGTCACCTGCGTTTTTCGCCTTTCAATCGAGTCCGCGTGGACGGGTGAGATGGAGCCACGTCGCTCGTCCGCGCTTTCACTGGAGAAGATGTCGCGACCGTTACCATCGGTTTCACCGCCTGTAGCGCGCACGTCGAGGCCCTATTTAGTGCACCGCTGCCACCCCCGTGTCGCGCACACCGAGACGCTTCTGTAGCCCTAGTGCACACCTCCCGATCCACCGTTGTTTGCCCGCAAAAGCTCGCCGTAGCAGCCGCACACTCCACCGCTGTTTTTGCCTCATTCCACCACCGCCGGTTCATCTCCGCCGTCGCCAAGGCACCGGAGTATCGCCCTCGCCGAAACGCGTCGAATGCACCAGTTCACGTCGCTGGAGACACCCTGCAACGCCACTGACGCCTTAGTCTTCCCCAGCTTCGGCAATCTACTTCTTTAGTGCCGCCGTCGTCTTCGCCAAGCTTCACCGTCCGTCCAATCCGCATTGCATGATCTCTGTTCGTCCACGTCCTTCCTCTCCTGTTTAAATCTTAGCGTTAATCGTGACCGTTAGATCTGGTATGGACGTCATAGATTAGATCTTGGGTTCTTGTGTTAGATGCGATATGGGCCGTTGGATTAGATCTGTGCGGTGATAGTGGTTTGGGCTATGACGCGTGAATTCGCGCCGTTCAGATTTGAACGTGCCGCTGGGATGACGCCGTTCCGCACCGAATCATGTGCAGACACGTGTAAGCTTTGACGAGGCGTTGATCGAGCCATAGCCGTTGATCAGCAGCGGACCGTTGGATGTCCGACGCGTAGGGCACGGGATGCGAAGTGACGCGGGGATCGTGCGCTATTCTGGCCGTCGTATCTGGGTGTGCGGCGGGATGATCGACACGTGTCACGCGGATTTCGAAGCGCCTTAGTGCAGCGCGTGAGATCTGATCGTTGATCTTTTGACGGCCACGATTTCGCCACGTGTTGGAATACAGCCGTTTGTTGAGGATGTCCGAGATGTTGACACGTGTTGTGCACGAATCCCGAGGCAAGTTGGGTGACGTCAGTTGGTGGGGTTAGGTGCACTGTGCCATGGACCGAGTCCACCGTGGACCAGAGCTGGACCGTGGACCCAGTCCATGGATCGAGGCGACGTGGCAGCACCAGGAAATGCCACGTGTCGGCTGATGTTATGCTGACGCAATAAATCGAGTTTCTTTTTAAAAATAATTATATTAATTCAGTTTATTCTTTTTAAATATAAATGCAAATTTTGAAAGGAAATAACTTTTGCATTTGAACTCCGATTAATGTGATTCTAGTTTCTAAAAATTGTAAAATTGTGCTCTTTTTAATGGTGTATTTTATGTGAATTTTTGAGGTTATCTAGTCTACTGTTTCGATTATTTATTGCATACATGATTTTTACGCGTAGACGCAAATTTGCCGGAAAGTTTCGAGGAAGAGTTCATCGCTCAAGATTAAGCTTCGGAACACGACGAGCAACTCTTTGAAGGCAAGTGATGCTTTGACCATTTTGATCCCAGTTTTTAAATGTATTTTGCTTTGAAATTATGCATGCTAAATTAATTTGGGTAATGTAGTTAATCAACCCATATTGTTATTGCCACCTTGAAATTATTATTTGTGTGCCGTGAAATCATTGTCACCCTAGGATTGCTTGTATTGGTAGGATGTTAATATGATGCCAACACGGGGAAGGATAGACCGTGATTAGATGCTTAGCCCTGCCACGGGTCAAGAATGACTTTTTGGAAAACATATTAATGTTGATTAATGAAATATGGAATGTATTTGAAAACGATGTGATGATGCTAAGTGATGATATTGAAGTACGGAGACCTGTGTGGTTCTGTACCGATGTTGAGTTATTGTTAGCATGTGTTGCACAATAATCAACTGGGTGGGAAATGATTTAGACTGGGGCAAGTGGCGAGAGGCTTTGTGCCAGGTGGGCCTGTGTGGCTATGGGTTGTTGAGTGTGTGAGTCTGTGTGTCACATTGGGTTGTGTGCCACTGTTGAGAGAAGGAAGTCTTGCCTTGGTCAGCTAAGGACTTCACCTTGCAAGTCTTTTATCTGAGTCAACCGTACAACCACATGTCTGGTATGGGACAAACCTAGTTGATTAGGGTTCTGATATCTTTCCTCTGATGCCTTGGTGTGATAGTACACGGGGGTGTATCTATGTGGGGGAGCGTACCTGTGCTATGTCTTGGTGCCCATCCAACGGTGTTGGCCTGTACTATACTCCAGCTCTATGTGAGGGTGTGATAGTAAAGGCAATACCGAAGAGGTTCATTGGTTAACGTAGAGGTACCTAAAAGGCTTTGTTGCGGACAATCACCTGTGAGGTGAGTGGCTGTATCTTGTGGGTATAGTGTACAACCTCTGCAGAGTGTAAAATCTATTCGAATAGCCGTGCTCGCGGTATTGAGCAATGCTCGGGGATTATAGTCAAGGGTTAGATCTTCAAAAATAAAATGTGGAAAGGGTGGCTGTGTGCCAATGTTGAAAATGAAATGATTAAGGCCGTGTGCTGAGTTTTTATGGAGAGAAACCATTTGCAGAACTTAGTACTAATTATAACTGTTCCACTGCTTTTAATCTAAATAAGATATTTGTCGACTTTTGTGGTCAGCAATGAATTTATGGGGCAGGTGCTAGATCTAAAACTCGAAGGTCACACAAGATGAAGGTTTAGACAGGTTCAGGCCCTCGACGGAGGAGGTAATACCCTAGTCCTGTGTGCTGGGATTATTTTGATCTCTTGGATCTAAGATTGGTCATGTCCCCGTTGTTGCCCGCCCTCTCCCTTATATAATGGGGGTGGGGCGGTTTACAGAGTCCCGATCGGTTAAGGGATTCCGATCGGTTATTGGATTCTAATCAGTTGCAGGATGGAGTTTACATCTTTACCTTATCCTGCTAACAACTCGGATTACAATCATATCTCTTATATCTAAATATTTGTTCAACTGTCTCTAGGATATATCCCCTTGCGCACGGCAGCAAGGCTTGGCACAGAGCTTATCCTCTGGGCCTTCCATTCGGCCCTGTCTCTCCCTCAGGCACTTCTAGGCCGATTATGAAGACACCTGGGTCCTTATATTCCACAGTAGCCCCCGAGTGATTCATGATCTAATTGCTATATCTTTATCTGGGTCACAACTTTGAATCAATGTTCTCAGCTTCCAGCATAAACCTCTGAAGGGGATTATGAAGGACTCGAATATAACCCCTGGTTTTTTGTTCCAACTGATTATAATCTTCCGTCCGACAGGTTTATTATGGGTAGCTTCGTGGATCTGACCCATATCTCATATGAAGATTAGATATTTCTTCCCGCTCGAGGCGAAACCCTAATATCCTTCCTCTTCAAGGGTCAATACCGGACAGTCTTTGAAGTTGTTTTGACTTCCTGTGCCAATTCATTTTCCGAAAACCTCTTGGCTTCTGAAACTATCTTAACTCCAAGTCTCCTCGGCTTCTGATGTCATTACATCTTCGCATTTACTTCAACCTTACCATATCAGCTATAAAAGGTGAACCAGTGCTTTTAGAGTTTATTCTCTCACGCTTAGTCCTTCATTTCCTGTACCAAGCTCCACCTTCTTCCTGAGGGATTTCATGGACAACCGGGATTCAGAACTTGCCGAGGAGTGGGCGCTATTCGACGCTGCCATGGCCGAATGGGCTGAAGAAGAGGTTGTTGCCCTCGACCGCACCGTTGTTGATGCCTTCCTCGAGATTGTCCCCGCCCTTTATAGGGCTAAGGAAGCTCTTGTGGAGGCGCTTGGTCGTGTGCACCGCAGAGAAGTATAATACTCCTGTAAATGTAAGAGTCTTTTTCCAAGCATAGTGCCTGGGAAATTTATATAATAAAGAAATACTTTCCGAGTGATATCTATGACTGTCGTTAACATAGCTTAGACCCAACTTGGGGTATATCAAAGCTTGCATGGCTCTTTGGTCGGGTGATATCCATATCCGATTGTCGCAGGATATATCTTAGGTCCAACTTGGGACATATTAAGATTTGCGCGGCTCTTGGCCGAGTGATACCCATATCCGACTGC
Source organism: Otatea glauca (assembly GCA_036346275.1). Classification (NCBI taxonomy): domain Eukaryota; kingdom Viridiplantae; phylum Streptophyta; class Magnoliopsida; order Poales; family Poaceae; genus Otatea; species Otatea glauca. The sequence goes on along the minus strand of CM070733.1, from coordinate 19,281,268 downwards.
TGTAGGATATAGCTCTGGTTTGACTTCGGACATATCATATGCACGTGGCTCTTGGCCGAGTGATACCCATATCCGACTGCCCTAGGATAAGCTTAGGCTCGACTTGGAGCGTATCATACTTACGTGGCTCTTGGCCGAGTGATACCCATATCCGACTGCTGTAGGATATAGCTCTGGTTTGACTTCGGACATATCATATGCACGTGGCTCTTGGCCGAGTGATACCCATATCCGACTGCCCTAGGATAAGCTTAGGCTCGACTTGGAGCGTATCATACTTACGTGGCTCTTGGCCGAGTGATACCCATATCCGACTGCTGTAGGATATAGCTTAGGCTCGACTTGGAGCATATCATACTTACGTGGATCATGGCCGAGTGATACCTATATCCGACTGGTGTAGGATATAGCTTAGGCTCGACTTGGAGCATACCAGGATTTTCTTGGCTCATGGCCGAGTGATACCTATATCCAACTGGTGTATGATATAGCTTAGGCTCGACTTGGAACGTATTAAGGTTTTATCCGAACGGTACCCTACTCGTTTATTACGATGCACAGCTTATCGACCCATCTTGAGGCATACCATTGGAACCGTGCCTTATCAGACTCAACCCGTGATATATGATCCCGCCATGCGTTAACCAACTAGCGACCCAACGTGGGGTATATCACAAGAAGATATTTTTAATCCAAACTAGAGGACACTCACGTCCCGCTTAGTTCGATAAGTGGTTAAACATCCCATCGTGGGGAGCAACGTGTCCCAAATATGACTTGGTCAAACCTTGACTGTCTCCGTATGTCAGGACGCTGAGCTAGCAAATCATTATGAAGCATAGAGTAGGGTTAGGTGTTCTGCAATCTTTTTCCCACCGACTCGGCGAAAACCTGATTTTCCCCCCTTTTAAGACTAAGCCGTGCGTTGATCGATGGTTCATTTTTTGACCGCACACTCCTGCCCCTTCTGCTTCCTTGTCTCTCCGACTTCTTCGCCGCTAGGGTTAACTGCTGCTGCGCTCGCATCTTTGCGTTGTCGTTGATCTTTCCTCCGAAAATGTCTTCTCATTCTTCCAAAGACACCTCCTCGCTGCCTTTGCCCCAAGATTGGACTACCATGATAACGACGGAAGAGCGGTTGAAGTCCATGGCGGATGACGGGGTTCTTCCAGCCCTGACTTTAATTTCCGCACGACCGGCCGCAGGTGAATCCATCCCTACCCCTCGTTCTGAAGAAATTGTGGCTTTCGAATCTTTCTTCCAACGCTGGCTGGGCCTTCCTGCTTGCGCTTTTCTTCGTGGTCTTCTCTTTTTCTATGGTATTGAATTAGTGAACTTGAATCCCAATTCTATCCTGCAAATCTCCATCTTCGTTCACCTCTGTGAGGCATTCTTGGGCATCCACCCTCATTTCAATCTCTTTCGCCACTTTTACCATTTAAAGCTTTATCCCTCAACAAGTGACCCCAAGGTAATTGGGGGAGCCAGATTTCAATTGCGGGAAGAATTAAAGAAAACCTATTTTGCCATTCCCTTCAAATCTTCAAATAAAGGCTGGCACCAGGAATGGTTTTATTTTGCCAATCCTGGTCCTGCTCTCCCTTCTTTCATCGGGCGCCGGCCTAAGGTGTCCCTTTCTTGGACATCTGTTCCCAATGCTGGCAACATGGATCAGGTGCAGGATCTCTTGGTGTTGATTGATAAAATAAAGGAAGACGGTCTCACGAGAGTTGGTCTGGCCCTCCATTTTGTCACTCGCTGGATAAAACCTCTAAAGGAGCGAGTCCATCTGGGATATGAATTTGAAGGAAGGGACGATACGACCCAGGAACTACCCGAAACAGTGTCGAAGGAGCAGGTATATGCTCGGGTAGGCGACTTTTTTATCTCAAGCATAGAGATGTCCACCGCCAAATGCCCAAAGTCCTTTACTGCATCAAATCCTCCTCCTGAGGTAAGAAAGTTTAGCTGATAGACTTCCACATTCGTCTCTGAATGACTTTTAACTATTTTAATACTCCTTTCCAGGATCGATTGGCTTTCTATAGTGACCCGCCTCTTCCAGAAATGCCTGTATATAAGAGCACCCACTGGAAGCGACCTGCAAGCTCCTAGGCTGGAGACCCGGCCACCAAGAAGGGGAAGAAAACGATTATCCAGGACCCTCTGAAGCCTCGGCGCCCGACTGGTGGTCCCAAAATCCAAGAACCGCCAGCACAAGCCCCGGTGCCTTCAGTTCCCCTTCTACATAAGCCCATGGTACAGCCGAGTCCAACTCCGAGTGACTCGAGCATTCGGGAGCAGCCCAGGGTTTCAGATCATAGCGCCCCGACTGGTCCCTCCGGAAGTGGTTCTGCTGCTCGAAAGAAACCCCCGATGAGGATAAAGAAGTCCGACAGGTTGGATGTCCCATTGACTCTTTTTCGACGCGTTTTGCTGGCTCATTCACCGATCGTTCTTCTTATAGGAATCCTTCTTATGATATTCCCGTCGAGACACCATCTAGGGCCCCTAAGGGAACTGGGTCCCAGGACGTACCTGACCTGGTTGAGGAGGCCCCATAATCTGCCTCGCTTGGAGACACAGGGGCACCCTTCGAACCACAGCCGCCTTCATCGACACCCCGTGCTTCGGCATCGGGTCCCGCTACTCGAGAGCCCGTCTCCCGTCCATCCCTCGAGGTAGAAGAGATCTTCCGAGAACCGCCGACTCTTGCTCGCCCCCAACTCAAAATGCAAACCGCGTGGCTTGATGAGGAAGACGGCTTGAAGTCCCTCGATGACCCGGCGGAGGAGGAAGAAAGGAATGAATTTTATAGTCACGCCGCCGCTTGTGCTCGCTTGGCCCGAGTAATATTTTCACTACTCTTGTCTCCTTCTTGCTTTTGCCGGTTAGCATGTTGTCACCTTTCCCTACGATGGTTACAGAAATTGGGAGAACGCTCTGCGAAAAAGTCTGAATACCTTCAAAAGATGCTCCCGAAGGTCAGGACGCGCCAGGAATATCTGGACAACTTGGAGCAGATAAAAGCTAGACATGCGGCCGAGCTGCAAGATCTTCGGTCAGAAGTCCAGGCCTTGCGGGAAGAGAAGAAAATCCTGTGGCAGGAGAAGCTAGATGTTGTTGGCTCCCTTCGAGGTAAATATTTCCTGGACCATCCCGTGCTCTCATTTAATCGTGTGGTCTTTTGATTTCCTTCACTCTGCTTGTTTTGAACACCCACTTGGTCCCAATGACATTATGACGGATGGGGGCTCGACAAGTCGCCATACCTGTTCCTCTCAAAGTTCTCAAGTTCCTCATGCATAGCATTAATCCACGATTCATCGGATAATGCATGAGAAACATCCTTCGGCTCAAAGGAGGCAACAAAGGCAGAGGGAGGCAGAATCGGACAAACCGATTTTGAGCGAGTGACCGCTCAAGCAGATCGCCGATGATTTGATCGGTGGATGAGCGCTGATATGACGGGAGGACCGGAGAGCGTATGGCCTCTACCTCATGCAGAAGAGGTAGGAGGCTAAGAAGAGCACAAACATCGGTCTAGCTCTGAGCTAGCCTCATCAAAGGTCACATCACGGTCTCTATGATCCTATGCGCATCAACACTCCGGACCCTATAGCACGAGAAGAAGTCGAGTAACCTAGAAAGATACCATCGGAAGAGCGAGACTCAAACTTATCTAGGTTACGGACTTCAAGATAAAACACTTGCAACCAGCGAAAATGAGACACACCGGGCTTTCGCCCATACCTCAACTCATAAGAAGTGCGATGCAAATGTGCTCTCAAAAACACGCGATTAGAAACATGGCAAGTGAGCTATAGCCTCGGCCAAAACTTCCTAGGAGTCTTGTGCTCGTCTAGCATCGTCTGCCATCTCAGCGTGGTCCTGTTCTTCCTTTCCACTCGCCATTCTACGAGGCGTAGGGAGAAGAGAAGCGATGCTCTAAAGGACTCCACACAAAAACTCTCAAAGTAGGAATTCTTGAACTCCGTGCCATTATCCTGCATTATAGCTCGTAATGCACCGGGAGCTCAATAGACAACCCTCTTGATCAAACCCCAAGTGAGAAAAGTCTCATCCTTGAGGCCATGAAGAATACCCAAGAGTATCTAGAAAAATCATCAGCGATGACAAGAACATACCACTTCCTCCTGTTGCACTCATTTGGACCAACGGTGTCCATATGTAAAAGACTCGTGTCGATTCGAGGATTCTACTATTGCAAAGCTCCAAGAGCAACTTAAGGTCTCGGATGTAACATCCCAAAATTTGAGATTGGTTAATGCAGATGGTACTTTAGCAATGACTCTACCAAGATGCATCCCCAAAAGTGATTAACTCATCACCGGCTCTGACTAGGAAGAGAACTAACGAATCTCCGGCCATGACGAACAACCGAGTCAATAATCCAAACATCGCTCTTCCCATCCGGATTTAACTCGATCAAGACACAAGAGAGAAAGATGACTCGATCTTGGGATAGAGTGAAGACTTAGGAACCCAATCTTGAACCATCGACACCTCGTGAGTACCGACCACAGAAGAAGATGGACTCGAGTGTCTCTCTCGACGCTCAACTCTCACACGATCGGGAGCAACTCGGTAGATAATCTAGGAGTCAAAGCGGGTTGGCACGTGGTGCAAAAGCAGGACCATCCCGATAAGAAGGCTGCTGGATCTCCTACCGAAAACACCTCACGCTTGACGATATCTACCTCGATGGGAAAAGCGAGGAATATCAAGAGGGCGGCGAAAGATCGACTCTGAACAGCTCGGGACTAAAACTCGAAGAACTAGCATGAAAACCAAGTCACAGGCGCTGCCCAAACAGGCGACTCTCTAACTTTGTCTAGAAGCAATGTGTGTCTTAGGAGCACTCAAAGTGCGGGATGACCACGAATACCCTAAGAGCAACAACACGCTCACGCCGAGTGATCTTGGCGCGCCAAGCGTAAATCTACTAGGTGACCATCCTTCTTCTGGAAGGTGCATGTGTACTTCGCTTGCTAGAGGCGAAGCAATAGAGTAACACCCTTACAGGTGAAGTCCTATGGACAACCTGGTGAGACCTAAACATGGTGGTACTCACTCAGGAGCTACCACAATCTCACCACTTGGAGCGCGCACAATGGTGGGAGGATGCGCCCGGCGTGCTCCAGGGATCAAATCCTAGACCTTGATTGAATCTACTAATCTTGGATTGGTCTAGAATAAGATTGAGCTTCTTCTTGCCTCCAACAAACTTCTCGAGAGTGCTCATAAGATCTGGCAATCTCGGAAGAAAGAAGCACAAGAAGAACAGGGGAAGGAGAGGAAGAAGAACCGGAAAGATGAGCTCTCTCAAAGACGTGCATTTTCTCCCTCAAAGACTACTGCCTCAATCTTGAGGGCCTCACAAGAAGCGCAAGGAGCATCTCTAATTCTATGGGCTTGGTCTTCTAATTTCTTCCTAAGCTCGACATGGATTTTATCCAAGTCCCCACAATCTCGATTACATCATAAGCAATATTTTTGTGACTTATCTAGTAAGTCCTTAGCAAGTTTAGCACACTTGACATTCGTGGTTTCATTGTCAAGTTTTAATTGCTGACCCTCACATGAGCCTGGTGGGTCCTTAGAAGCATGTGATTCAAGTTCATTGTTTCTAGCGACTTCCTAAGGTGTTAGCTCATGGCATCAATTTCTGCAAGCAATTTAGGGCAATTAGAGCATGATGGAGTGGAGTGAGCATGAAGAAAACTAGCCTCAACAGAATAGCATCAACGAACTAGTGCTAGCATTCTTCAACCTAAGACCATCAAGTTCAACAAGCACACTATCATGTATGGTCCTTAGGTTCTCCAACTCCACAAGAATAGCATCACACAAAGAGCAATCATGGTGACTCTGGAGGAGAAGATCTAAGTGAAGCTAACTCCCGAGTCAAGGTACCTACTTCCTTCTCAAGCTCCGCACACCTAGCTCTAGCTCTAGCATGAAATTTTCCTAATTTGCGTAAAGCTTCCTGAGCTGGTCATAGGAGGGTACCTCGTCCGAGTCATTTGTAGAGCTCGAATCGGCGATGTCGTTGTGTCGCCATGAAGCACATGCCGAGAAGTCGTCGCCGCCTTTCTTCTCTTGCGGATCATCCTCGCCCTCGTCGCTCCATGTCTCCGTGTCGGAGAGGTTGATGTCGTCAAGCGCGGCAGGGCAGCGGTGGAAGAGCTTCTTGTTCTTGGAGAAGTTGCGGTACTTCTTCTCGTGCGCCGGTTCACGAGCTGGAGGCTTCTTGTTGCGGTTCTTGTCGGTGTAGTCGTTCTTGCCCGAACCGCCAACGTCATTCTTGCCCTTCTCCGGCTTGGGACATTCGCCCGAATGTGGTTGGGGCCACCACACCGAAGCGGTGATCATGCCACTCTCTTCCTCTCTCTCACCCTCTTGTATGCATGAGAAAACTTGCGGCGAGAAGAGCAAGCTCATTTTCTCGAAATTTTTCCAGCTTGGTCATCGCTAGCTCAAAGGGCTAAAGAGAGAAACCAATAGAAGGATCGTAAGAAGAAGATCCAATGGGATCGGTGACCAAAGCCATCGATCGAGATTTTTTCCGAGAGACGACATCGATCTCATGAGTCTTGAGGCGGAATAAAGCCCGCCAAGAGTCGAGTCGATAAGTCGGTGGTGTCCTGATGGTGGTCACTTCATCTCCCAAACCCGGTCGAAAAGGTCAAGAAATGCCGAGCATTGTCCGAGCCGTATATGCAACCAATCGCCGGAGGTCGCCAAAATTTTGAACCGACCAAAACACTCGCCGAGACTTCACCAGCCGCGCTGATCAAACTTGTTGTACTCGCTGAACTGGTCTCATTACGCCTTGATTTGAGAGCCCTCATGGTAAGCATCGAGGGTTACCCAAATCTCGTGAGCGCGAGCGGTGAGAAATCCTATCATACTCACTGCTGCTAAGACTTCAGATGAGAATGTTCCTTGCCTTAGCATTCGCCTCAACGCCAACCATATTGATGGCCGTGACATTTTCTAATGCCAGGAACTCATACACGGAGTTTCACCTCTCGCCATATCAGGTAGCCCCCGCAAGGATGTATGACTCCATCCGACTTCCAAAAAGGAAAATCAACTCCATTAAAGATTGGAGGCTTGGTGGAATATTTGTCCTGCCGCCATGGCTCTTGAGACCGGTCAAGATCTATGGAAGAGCAAAACCTGCCTCGATACCAATTGAAGGACCGAGATGGCGAATAACAGGGGGGTGAATGGTCACAAATAAAAATTTCAAATACTCGAGAGCCCGTGGCTTTGATCGGCCCATTACTCAGAGCCCGCCTCTCCGTCCATCCTCGAGGTAGAAGAGATCTTCCGAGAACCGACTCTTTGCTCGCCTCTAACTCAAAATGCAAACCACGTGGCTTGAATGAGGAAGACGGCTTGAAGTCCTCGATGACCTTGCAGGAGGAGGAAGAAAGGAATGAATTTTATAGTCGCCGCCGCTTGTGCTCGCTGGCCCAGTAATATTTTCACTACTCTTGTCTCCTTCTTGCTTTTGCTAAGTAGCATGTTGTCACCTTTCCCTACGATGGTTACGCGTGAATTGGGAGAACGCTCACAAAAAGTCTCAATACCTTCAAAAGATGCTTCGAAGGTCGACGCCAGGAATATCCGACAACTTGGAGCAGATAAAAGCTAGACATGCGCCGAGCCGCAAGATCTTCTGGCCAAGTCCAGCCTTAAGGAAGAGAAGAAAATCCTGCGGCGGTGAGAAGCTAGATGTTGTTGGCTCCCTTCGAGGTAAATATTTCCGACCATCCCGTGCTCTCATTTAATCGTGGTCTTTTGATTTCCTTACCCGTGTCGATTCAGATTCTACTATTGCAAAGCTCCAAGAGCAACTTAAGGCCTCAAATGGATCCCAAAATACCTTGACATCCCAAGGAATTGTGAAAATTTCAAAATCTAGATTGTGGAATGTTTGATTTGAGTCAAATCTAACCATTTGTATTTTACTTGAATTAATTACTCTTACTTTAGACAAGGTTTTTATTAATGACAAAAGGATTTAATTTGACTAAACTATTATCAAACTAAAAATTTGCACAGGATTTAGTTGGGTTCCTGTGCTCACAAGGAATTTTAAGACTTTTTCCGCCACTCTGGCAGAGACAACTCAAATTGCTTCATTTTGAAAATCAATCCAAATCAAACTCAAACTTGAGCACACCTTGCTCAAATAAAGTCAAATACTCATCACAAACTGTATTTTTGGGGATTTTTCTGAATTTATTTGATATTTATTTGAATTTATTTGGTTTTATTCAGATTTACGGAATTATTTAAAATCGGCAAATGAATTTAATTTTCAAAACACTGTCGGGCGAATCCTTTCCCGACCCGTTGCACGCCCTCCTTTTCCCTTCGGCTCGGCCCGATCGCTCCGCCCGCTCCGCCGCTTCGCTGCGCCTCGCCAGTTCTGCTGCGTCGCCTCGGCCAGTGCGCCGCACTTGGCATGGCAGAAGCGCCACCGCTCGAGTCCACGCGCCGCACGTCGTCGTTCTCGGACTCGGGTCGAACACGCCTCCCGAGCTATTTAAGCGCCGCCAAACCACCTCCCGAGGACCGCCTCTCCACGCCGCTTCTTTTGCCCCCTTTCTCGTCGTCCGTAGCGCCGCTGTTGCCCGTCGCCCTCGCGAAGTTCCTCCGCCGTGCGAGCCTTCGCCGTCTTTCTCGCCGCCCGGTGCTCCTCCGCCGTCGCCGTTGGTCTCCCGAGTTCCCACGTCGCCTCTCCCGCTCCGCTTGCCCCGCGCCCGGTCGGACACCTTCGCGCGTTTGCCGATCCGTCTTCCTCGCCTCCGTGCTTGAGCGCCACCGCCTCGCCGTCGATCTCCAACGGATGCGCTCGTAATCCGATCTCCTACGGACGCCGGATCGCGGCGTTATCGCCGCCGCGCCGCTTCGGCCGTCCGTCGGCCTCCCGCCAGATCGTGATCGTGCTTTGTCCGCGTCGGCCGGCTGCGTCGGCCGCCGTGTCGGCCCGCCATCGCTTATCGCTGCCGCGCGTGTCACCGACGCAAGCGCCGACGTCAGCCGTGCACCGGGTGCACGGTGAACCGAGCCACGCCGTGGACCGAGTCCACCGTGAGCCGGCTGACGTCAGCGATTGCGCAATAAATCGCTTTTTCAGTACGAAAATAAATCCAGAAATACTGATTTTCTGATTTTTCTGTATTTTCTCTGAATTTAATCTTTCGGAGGCCCGTTCTCGCTCATACGAACTCCGATTAAGGCGATTCAAGTTTCTAAATTTTTCTAAAATCAAGATCTATCTTCCAGAACCATTTATTTTCAGTTTTGAGCTTGTTTGTGTCTCTGTTTTGTATTTATTTGGTTTTGTTGCTTTCTTTTCCGGTAGACGCTAATCCCGAGGGAGCGAACGAAGACTTCGAAGACCAAGATTCAGCACTAGATCAGCAAGGCAAGTCGTAACCTTTGATCATATTGATCCTATGTTTGCAAATTAATTTATTTTATACACTTGCATGCTATTTACGTATCAATGTTTATTTAATGGGAGTAGATGTATACCTAGTTGATATTATGCCACCTTGATTGGTTGTATGCCATGTATCCATTGTTAAACCTAGGTTGGGACATTACTAGTTGGACATAATCATTATACCAACATTGGGTTATCGTAGCTATGCTTAGACTTGCTTACATATACGTTGGGATTCATGTCACATGTGAATAATGATAATATTGACTTAATGAGATATTGAATCGTGGCCGGTAGCCACTGTTGTAAAATTTGTTGTACCATGGCGGGGGTTTGCCATTGGTCTTGGTTGAACGAATTGTTTTCCCTCGGGCAAGTGCTCATGAAGTAAAGGGGGTGCTTTCTAGCACATTGGGATGTGGATGTCTTGCCTGAGACAATTTAAGGACTTAATCTTGTGCGCCATTGAACTGGGCAAGTGCTCGTGAAGTGCTCGTGAAGTAAAGGCCGTACTACCACATGTCTGGAATGGGACAGACTTAGCTGATTAATTTGCAATATCTAGCCTTGAGTACTGCCAGTTGGTGGTGTGGTGTCGGGACCCGAATCTGCAAATCCGGACCCTCTGTGTATTCATGCGATCCAGATCACGCTAGCACACTGATCATACTGAGGTTGCACATTACGAGACATTCACCGAGGATATAAGAATAAATAGTGCAAACATGTATATAAACCGAGTTGTACGACCTTATGGTCTCCTTACAGATAAGTCAGCCACACAGGGCTTACATTATTCAAAGTAAAGAAATAGCAGCGGAACATAAATAAAGGTCGTGGAAGCCTTCATCTTGCCACAGGCAACCGACTGGGCTTGCCCCCTAGTTGTTCGTATCCTCGATGTACTCCTCCTCCCAAGCTGGTGTAGTCTCCTCCACTGATGTTGGGGTTGATAAGCAAGGTGGGGTGAGTACACAAGGCACTCAACAAGTAATGCACAGAATGCAGCGCTATTACTATATGCAATGCTTATTCCAAAAGGTTGGCTTAAATGGTTCTTTTGCATCAAACAACAATTTTAAACCAATATCTTAATTAGATTAAAGCATTGGGACAGTTATAAGTAATAATAATTTCAAAAGGTTTTTCCTTGAGGATTCTCGGCACACTTTAATATTCATTTTAACACTTGGCACACAAGCCCCTTCCATGTTTTGTTTATGAAAATCTATCCCTCATTGTAATCCCGAGCAATGCTCAATACCATGAGCACGGCTATTGAATAGTTTTGACACTCTGCGGAGGTTGTACACTTTACCCACAAGATCTGACCGCTCACCACACGGTGATTGTCCGCAACAAAGCTTTTCAGAACTTCTACCTTAACTAAAGAACCTCCCAGATTGCCTTCACTATCACTTCCCTCACACAGAGCCAAGTATAGGACCGGCCAATCACCGTTGGATGGGCACCAAGCGTAGCATAGGTACGCTCCCCATACAAATACACCCCTGTGTCTTGTCACCCCGAGGTATCGGAGGAAGATATCGTAACCCTAGTCAACTAGGTGCTGTCCCATATCGGACATGTGGTTGTGCGGGTGACTCGGATCAAAGGCTTGCAAGGTGAAGTCCTTAAGCGACCAAGGCAAGACTTCCAACACTCAACAAGAGCACACAGCACGTGGCACACAGACTCACATCACTCATCAACCCATCGCCACACAGGCCCACCAGCACACGACCTCTTGCCACTTGCCCAGTCTAAATCATTTCCCACCCGCTTGATTATTGTGCAACACATGCGGCAATAACTCAACATCGGTCTGAACCACACAGTCATTGTACCTCAATCTCATCATGTGGCATCATCACACCACTTTTCAAAATACATTCAAAGTCTTTAATCGGTATTGTAGCATTTTTAGAAAGATCACTCATGATTCGTTGCAAGGCTAAGCATCTACTCACGGTCTAGCCTCCCGTGTTGGCACAATATTAACATCCAACTGATATAATCAACTTAGGGTGACAATGATTTAGGGCATACAATTAATAATTCAAGGTGGCATAACAAAATGAGTTGATTAACTACATTATCCCGAATCAATTTAAATTCATATTAAATAAATAGGCATGCATAGTTTCAAAGCATAAACTACATTTTAAAAACCTGGGATCAAAATGATCAAAGCATCACTTGCCTTCAAAGAGTTGCTGGTCTTGTTCCAAAACTTGGTCTTGAGCGACGAATTCTTCCTCGAAACTTTCCGGCAAATTTGCGTCTACGCGTACAAACAAAATATGCAATAAATAGCTAATACAGAAGACTAAATGACCTCAAAAATTCAAATAAAATTCACCATTAAATAGATCACAATTTTATGAATTTTTAGAAATTTGAATCACCTAAATCTGAGTTAAAATGCAAAAGTTATAGTCATTTGAAGTTTGAATAAAATCTGAAAATACAGAAATTAAGAAAATACGATTTTTCTGAATTATTTTTATACTGGAAATTCGCTTTTATGACGTCAGCACCGAGTCATGATGACGCCAGCACAGAAAAGAAATTCGGTCGAAATATTTTATATATATAAAAATATATATATGACGTCATCGTTGACGTCAGCTCGACACGTGGCACGCCCAGAGGCTGCCACGTCGCTCTGGTCTATGGACTGGGTTCACGGCTCGGCCTCGGTCTACCGTGGACTCGGTTCACGAACGAGGCAAAGAACGCGGCAAGATCCGAGCCGTTCGTTGAATCAACGGCCGATCTCCTCACGCGCACCGCGGCGCCGAGATGCGCGGCGACACGCGTCGCATCATCCGGTGATCCACCACGCATCCAGCGCGGCGACGCCGGCTCCACGCCTCCACGCGTCGCACATCCAGCGGCGCTCGGATCCAGCGGCCAAGACGCGCGTCATCGCGACGTCTCGGATCATGCGGCGACACGCGGCGCAATCGCGACGGCAGTGCAAAACAGCGGTGGATCTCGGTCTCCGCCGTCAAAGCGCCCACGTCGGCCAAGACGCGATTTGGCGAGGGTACGATGCCATCTCCGCCGCACGTTCAAATCGAGCAGCGCGGATCCTAGGCAAAACCAGATCCAATCTCTACCGTTTAGATCTAATCTAACGGCCCCGCACCGGCGGTTTCTTGTTCATGGCGCGGCGTGGCTCAATCGCACTGCGCCCAAAAAGATCAAGGGTTCGCATTAAATCTGGCCGCAGAATCTAGATCTAATCCCTACCGTATACATCAAGATCCAACGGTCACGATTCAATCTAAACATCTACAGAGATGGAGGCTCGTGGACTCACCGAACCGAACGATGCAAATCGGACGGTCGCGCGATTCGACGAGGTTGACGGGCGAAGAAGCGAAGGTTGCCGGAGCTGGGAAGACGACCTCGGCGGCGGCGATGCGGGCTTCTCGGCGAGAAGAAGTGGCTCGTTCGACGCGGCTTGGCGGAAGGGTTACTCTAGTGACCTTGGCGACGGCGGAGAGAAACCGGCGGCGAAGCAAACGGCGAAAAACAGCGGCGGCACAAAGAAGCAACTCTGGCGAGCTCGTGCAGGCGCTAGAGGGGTCTCGGCGTGCGTGCGAGGAGTCAAAAGACGGCGAGAAGGTCTCGCACGACGCCTCAGCGGGAACTTAAGGGCTGCCTCGACGTGCGCGAAGCTGCCGGCGGAATGCACGGCCATCAAAGCCCACGTCTCTCTGGCGATTTCGCGGGGACGAAGTGATGTGGCGCAATCCCGCGCGTCCGTGCGGCAACGATCCGAAGGCTCACGCGTGCGGGCGACGTGGCACACTCACAGGCGTTCGATCCGATCGGACGGCTTGGTCAAGCGGCGCTAGGGTTTCTTGTGATGAACTGGGCCGGGCTAAGCACAGCGCTGGGCTCGGCCCATTACTGTTCAACTGATTTTTAAAACATTTCACATTTAAAATAATTCTAGAAATTCAATTAAATCATTTGGAGCTTTTAAAATAGCAAGAAAAATTCAAAAAAAATTCAGAAATTACTTTGAGATATTTGGAACTCAATTAAAATATTTGCAATAAAACTTTGCAAAAACTTTTCCATTATTCAATTGTTTTCAAGAAAAACCCTATTTGAATAAATCCAAATAAATTTAAATAAATTCCCAAAAATTCACAAAAATTAAAAATACTCCAAATTTTAAATTAGAGCAAAAAAATTAGGGTGTTACATGTGGGTTCCGGGATGGACGGGTAGATTCGCAAGGCGCAAGAGGGGGCCCTAAAGGGCGAAACCTTAGCGGGTAGTACCGAGTTTAGACAGTGCATTGTAAAGGCTTTGTCATCATATCTCTGCGACACACCGAAGGAAGTGTGTTAAGATCGATTGCACAAAGAGATGATCATGTCTTGTGGGTAAAGTTGTACAACCTCTGCAGAGTGTAAAACTATTCGAATAGCCGCGTCCGCGGTCATGGACAAAGCCCGGGAATTTCACACGGGGTATAGAGTTTTCATGAATTGTGGAATGTGGGATTGTTGGGATGTGGACGGGGAGTTCACTGTTGTTTTGTTGTCTATCTCTGATCTACCAGTTATTTATTTATGTTTTCATAAATATGCTTTCAATCTATTTATTGTATTTCAAATCAAGTATTGCTTTACGCAATTGAACTATATAGCCATCCTTGTCAAGCGTGCATAAATATATTGCATCAATTCCCTACGACTTCTCGAGTACCTTTGTACTCACGGCTTTATGCCCTTGTTGATCGATTCTTGAAGGAGATAATGAATATCATGAGGAGGAATTCTATGAAGACTACGTGGATTAGGAAGGCGTTCCCCAGACGATTGCCTGTGGCATGTCGAATGGTTCAAGTTATCTTTTCCGCTGTAATAGTATTTGTTACTTAAGCTCTTAGGGCATAATGGTGTAAATATTGACCATAAGGTCGTTTGCTTTATTCAATAATAAATTGCTTCTTCTTAGTTAATTCGTTGTATGGAATGATATTTCATCTATGTTTCCACTGTGTGCACTAGCGTGATCCTGGACTAGTGCAGTATACACAGAGGGTTTCAGATTTGCAAATCCGGGTCCCGATAGAGATGGTATCAGAGCCATATCGACTGTAGGTCGCTATCCTAGTTAGCATGGTCTTCAAAATTATTTTCTAATTCAAACCAACAAAATTGGTACTTAATAGTTTTTCGTCTCCTCTCAACTTATTCTTAGGTTCTTTTTCCTCTCCTTTGCTGAAACATGGTTTTGAAATTTAAATTGATCTTATCTCATGAAATTTCTCAAAGCCTTGAGTCTTCTGCAAGGAATCAAATCAAGAAAGATGATGATCAAGCCATCAAAGCCATATCCGAGAAGACTACCATATAAGATAGGTTTTTGGTGCTCAACGATGTTTGAGCATGTTACCTCTTTCAGTTTAGTTACGTTTAGCCTGCGTATACTAAGATTTTCTTTGCTTGAGTGTCTGGTATGTTGTACACTTGCCCCAAGCACGGTGTTACAACCATACCTTTAATTGAAAAAGCTTTATTTGCCTCTTTAATTTGAAGCCTTTCGGTTGTATCCTTTTGTCCCTGGGTATTACCTTCTCCCCTAGATGATCTTACCACTTGTCTACTGCTTTTCCCTCTTACCTATCAACCCTTGTGCTGCATCTCAGATGGTTGACACTCGTTCTGGAGCCGGTCGCAGTTCACCCGTGGATGCCAGTGCCAGTGCCAACACCAACTCCAACCCCAATGCACCACTGCCACCACCAAGAAGCGATGGACTGAATATGGGACATTTTCTCGCAGCTCAGACTCAGCTAATGAATACAATGATGCAGAACATGAACAACATGATGAATCAGCAGAACCAGACTGCAGTTGCCCTAGCTAACCTATTGAACCAGCAAAACCAAGCTGCTGCTGCACCTCCTCAAGCTCGTCTCCAGTCCAAGCTAGCCGAATTTATGAGGACTCGTCCGCCAACTTTCTCCAACTCTTCAGAACCATTGGACGCCGATGATTGGATCCGCTCCATTGAGAAGAAGCTTGAAATTGCCCAGTGCACCAATCGTGAGAAGGTTCTCTATGCCGCTCATCAGCTGGAGGGCACCGCCGCTGAATGGTGGGAGAACTATAGTGCCGCCCATGATGATCCCCAGACTATCACTTGGGCAAAGTTTTCCACTTCTTTCCGCCACTCTCATATTCCTGATGGAAAGGTGGAAATGAAGAAGAATGAGTTTCGAGAGCTTAAGCAGGAAGGGATGTCAGTGAGTGAATACCTCAATAAGTTCACTCAACTCGCTCGCTATGCTCCAGAGGATGTAGCTACAAATGATGCTCGCCAGAAGAAGTTCAAGCGTGGACTCAATCCAGGACTAAAGGTGCAAGTCATTGGCAATGACTATCTGATTTCCAAAGATCCGGTAGATAAAGCAATGCTTATTGAGGAATCTCGTCGGAGTTGGAAGAATCCGTAAGAGAAAGATGATGCAAACATGGAGCCCATCAGAGTCACCAGCAGAGAGTCAGAACAAATGCTCAACAGCCTGCTCGTTTCACTCCTCCGAATACATTCAGGACCCCTGCACCAGCACCTCGCCCAGCTCATCCAGGCAATCAAAACCTCAGCACCAACAGCAATCCACCTCAGAGGAACAGTAATCCAGCTGCAGGGGTCACCTGTTTCAACTATCATGAACTCGGTCACTATGCCAACAATTGCCCCAGAAAGCAAGCTGTGACGCCAGTCTGTTTCAATTTGGGATCTACGCCAGCCAAGACCCCTGCCCCAGGATCAGGACGTGGAGTGCCCCAGACTCCTAATCAAGCCACCAGAACTCCGCCGCCTGCTGGAAGAGGCCGCTTGAATCACGTCGGCCACCGAGGACGCCTGACCGCACTGCACGTCATACTAGGTAAGCTCCTAGTCAACTCAAGATCTCGCCATGGTTTTGTTTGATTACGAGCTACGCATTCGCTTGTTTCAAGTTTCTTTGCAAAGCATCAATTAAAGACAATGCCTCTTAAGACTATTTTATTAGTGCAATCACCGGTTCGATTTGAGTACGAACCAAGGCTGCCCCGAAGTTAAGATATTAATTGGAGGGTAGAATTTCAGCCAACCTTATTGTCCTAGACACCAAGTCCCTAGATGTGATCCTAGGAATGGATTGGCTTTCCAAGAACCAAGCGATTACGGATTGTGGGAATAGAGATCACCTTAACCGATCGGATGGAACCAAGTTAAAAGTTCAAGCCGCTTCAGATCAGTCCGATGTGATTAAAGTTTGTAGTGCCAAAGGAATAAGTTTGGATGATGTGCCAGTCGCCAGCGAATTTCCTGATGTGTTTCCGGATGAGTTGCCTGGGATGCCACCGGATCGAGATATAGAGTTCTTGATAGAACTAGTTCCTGGAACGCCACCCATTTCCAAGAGACCTTATAGGATGCCTACTAATGAGCTAGCTGAAGTAAAGAGACAGATTAAAGAGCTGCAGGATCAAGGTTTTGTTCGACCAAGTTCTTCACCATGGGGAGCGCTAGTTCTTCTAGTTGAAAAGAAAGATGGAACTCAGAGAATGTGTGTAGATTACCGCTCACTCAATGAGGTCACCATCAAGAATAAGTACCCTCTGCCAAGAATCGATGATTTATTTGACCAACTTCAAGGAGCCGGAGTGTTCTCGAAGATTGACCTGAGATCAGGATATCACCGGTGAAGATTAAATCGGGAGGATATACCCAAAACAGCTTTTGTTACTCGGTATGGACAGTATGAGTATACCGTGATGTCTTTTGGATTGACTAATGCCCCTGCCTACTTCATGACCTTGATGAATAAGGTATTCATGGAATATTTGGATAAGTTTGTTGTGGTTTTCATTGATGACATTCTGATCTACTCCAAAAGTGAGGAAGATCATGAGGATCACTTGCGCCAAATTTTAACGAAGCTAAGAGAGAATCAACTTTATGCAAAGTTCATAAATGTGAGTTCTGGATGAAAGAAGTTGCTTTCTTAGGACATGTCATATCAGCAGAAGGAGTCGTTGTTGACCCTGGAAAGGTACGAGATGTGCTAAGTTGGGAGTCACCCAAGACGGTACCCCAAATCTGAAGTTTTCTTGGAATGGCGGGATATTATCGCCGTTTCATAGAAGGGTTTTCTAGAAAAGCCAGACCGCTCACTCAACTTTTAAAGAAAGAGAAGAAATTTGTTTGGACGCCAGAGTGCGAGCAAAGTTTTCAAGAGCTAAAGAAGTGTTTGACCACTGCCCCAGTGCTTATTCTACCAGATAATAGGAAGGATTTTGAGATATTCTGTGATACATCCCGACAAGGACTCGGTTGTGTGCTAATGCAAGATAAAAAGGTTGTAGCGTATGCTTCACGACAACTAAGGCCACATGAAGTCAACTATCCTACCCATGATTTGGAATTAGCAGCCGTAGTGCATGCTTTAAAGATTTGGCGTCACTATCTCATTGGTAATCGTTGTGAAGTTTATACTGATCATAAGAGTTTGAAGTATATCTTTACCCAAGCCGACCTCAATATGAGACAAAGAAGATGGTTGGAATTGATCAAGGACTATGACATTGGGATTCATTATCATCCAGGCAAGGCCAATGTCGTAGCCGATGCTTTGAGTAGAAAGAGCTCTTGCAATACTGATGATTAAGGAAAGTCACCGACCCTTTATAAGGAATTTGAAGCTTAGTTTGGAATTGGTTCAGAAGGGTATTTAGCTACTTTGGAAGCACGCCCTACGTTGGAAGATCGATTCGAGAAGCACGGGTAGATGATGCCGATATCAAGGAGATTAAGAGCAATATGAAGAAAGGAAAAGCCCTGTGTTTCATGAAGATGAACAAGGTACTATTTGGTATGAGAAGCGATTTGCGCACGGATCGAAAGAGCTTAAAGAGTTGATTCTCAAGGAAGCGCATGAGACTTTGTACTCCATTCATCCTGGAAGTACCAAGATGTATCAAGACCTCTAGGAAAGGTATTGGTGGCCTAGTATGAAGCGTGAGATTGCAGAGTATGTTGCACTTTATGATGTCTGCCAGAAGGTCAAGGCAGAGCATCAGAGGCCAGCAGGATTGCTGCAGCCATTGAAGATTCCAGAATGGAAGTGGGAAGAAATTGGTATGGATTTCATTACCGGATTTCCTAAGACCCAAGCAGGTTATGACTCGATCTGGGTAATAGTGGATCGATTAACTAAGGTAGCTCACTTTATTCCAGTTAAGACTACCTATGCAGGAGATAAATTAGCAGAATTATATATGTCAAGGATCGTCAGTCTTCACGGAGTGCCTAAGAAGATAGTGTCTGATAGAGGAAGCCAATTTACCTCTCGTTTTTGGCAGAGTCTGCATGAAGCCATAGGAACTCATCTTAGATTCAATCTCGCCTATCACCTCAAACCGATGGATGATGAGCGTGTGAATCGATTCTTGAGGATATGTTAAGGGCTTGTGCCTTAACTTATGGTGCCAGTGGGACAAGTGTTTGCCCTATCTGAGTTTTCCTACAACAATAGTTATCAAGCGGTTGCAAATGTCGCCTTTTGAAGCCTTATATGGAAGAAAGTGCAGAACCCCTCTCAACTGGAAGGAGTCAGGAGAAAGACGACTGTTTGGTCCTGCCATACTGCAAGAAGCCGAAGAGCAAGTCCAGTTAATTCGAGACCGTTTAAAGATCGCTCAAAGCAGACAGAAGAGTTATGCAGATAATCGTCGTCGAGATTTGAGTTTCGAGCCCAATGATTATGTTTATCTCAGAGTCACCCTTCTCAAAGGAGTTAAGAGATTTCAAGTAAAAGGAAAGCTTGCCCCTAGATATGTGGGACCGTTCAAAATCTTGGAACGGAGAGGAGAGGTTGCCTACAAGTTAGAATTGCCTCAGTCTTTTGCCGGAATCCATGATGTGTTCCATGTATCGCAGTTGAAGAAATGTCTGCGTGTGCCAGAGGAACAGATGCTATTGGAAGCCATCGATTTGCAAGAGGACCTTACCTACAAGGAGCAACCAGTAAAAATTTTGGATATAGCCGAGCGTATCACGAGAAGCAAGATCATCCGTTTTTGCAAGGTCCAGTGGAGCAATCATTGAGAAGAGGAAGCAACTTGGGAGCGAGAAGAGGATCTGAAGTCCGAGTTTCCCCACCTATTCTCTAGCCAGCCTGAATCTCGGGGTCGAGATTCCATTTAAGGGGGGGAGGTTTGTAACATCCCAAAATTTGAGATTTGGAATGTTTGATTTCAAAATCTAACCATTTGTATTTTACTTGAATTAATTACAGCTTAACCTGAATTTTTTATTAATGAAAGGATTTAATTTGACTAAACTATTATCAAACTAAAGAATTTCAGTTTTAGTTGGGTTCCTTGTGCTCCAAGGAATTTTCTGTATTTTTGGGGATTTTTCTGAATTTATTTGATATTTATTTGAATTTATTTGGTTTTATTCGGATTTCTGGAATTATTTAAAATCGGAAAATGAATTTAATTTTCAAAAGCATTGTCGGGCGAATCCTTTCCGCCCGTTACGACCCCTCCTTTTCCCGCTCGGCTTTTGGTCGCTCGCCCCGCGCGGCCTAATCGCCTCGTCCGCCCATCTCTGCGTCGCTCGGCGGCCCAGCGGCCTAGCGCCGTCGCTACCGCGAAACCCTAGCGCCGTCGCTCGTAGTCCACGCGCCGCACGCCGTCGTTCTCGGACTCCGGGTGAGGCACGCCTCCCCAGGCTATTTAAGCGCCGCCAAACCTCCTCCCGAGGATCGCCTCTCCGGGCCGCTTCTTTTGCCCCCTTTCTCGCCGTCCGTAGCGCCGCCATTGCCCCGTGCGCCCTCGCCGAAGTTCCTCCGCCGTGCCCGAGCCTTCCGCCGTCTTTCTCTTCGCCGCCGGTGCTCCTCCGCCGTCGCCGTTGGTCTCCCCGAGTTCCCACGCCGCTTCTCCCCGCTCCGCCTTGCCCCGCGCCCGATCCGGCCACCTTTCGCCGTTTGCCGATCCGTCTTCCTCGCCTCCAGTAAGCCAGCGCCACCGCCTCGCCGTCGATCTCCAGCGACTGCGCTCCACCGTCCGATCTCCTACGGACGTGCGGATCGTCTGCGCGTTATCGCCGCCTGTGCCCGCTTCGCCGTCCGTCGGCCTCCCGCCAGATGCGTGATGCGTGCTGTCGCGTCGGCCGCAAGGCGTACCGCCACGTCGGCCGCCACCGTCAGCCCTGCCGCCGCGTGTCACCGACGCAAGCGCCGACGTCAGCCGTGCACCGGGTGCACGGTGAACCGAGCCGCGCCGTGGACCGAGTCCACCGTGAGCCGGCTGACGTCAGCGATTGCGCAATAAATCGCAAGATGCGAAAATAAATCGAAATACCGATTTTCGATTTTCTGTATTTTCTCTGAATTTAATCTTTCGGAGGCCCGTTCTCGCTCATACGAACTCCGATTGAGGCGATTAAAGTTTCTAAATTTTTCTAAAATCAAGATCTATCTTCCAGAGCCATTTATTTTCAGTTTTGAGCTTGTTTGAGTCTCTGTTTTGTATTTATTTGGTTTCATTGCTTTCTTTTCCCGTAGACGCTAATCCCGAGGGAGCAAACGAAGACTTCGAAGACCAAGATTCAGCACTAGATCAGCAAGGCAAGTCGTAACCTTTGATCATATTGATCCTATGTTTGCAAAGTAATTTATTTTATACACTTGCATGCTATTTACGTATCAATGTTTATTTAATGGGAGTAGATGTATACCTAGTTGATATTATGCCACCTTGATTGGTTGTATGCCATGTATCCATTGTTAAACCTAGGTTGGGACATTACTAGTTGGACATAATCATTATACCAACATTGGGTTATCGTAGCTATGCTTAGACATGCTTACATATACGTTGGGATTCATGTCACATGTGAATAATGATAATATTGACTTAATGAGATATTGAATCGTGGCCGATAGCCACTGTTGTAAAATTTGTTGTACCATGGCGGGGGTTTGCCATTGGTCTTGGTTGAACGAATTGTTTTCCCTCGGGCAAGTGATCGTGAAGTAAAGGGGGTGCTTTCTAGCACATTGGGATGTGGATGTCTTGCCTGAGACAATTTAAGGACTTAATCTTGTGCGCCATTGAACTGGGCCTAGCCGTACTACCACATGTCTGGAATGGGACAGACTTAGCTGATTAATTTGCAATATCTAGCCTTGAGTATTGCCAGTTGGTGGTGTGGGTTCCGGGATGGACGGGTAGATTCACAAGGCGCAAGAGGGGGCCCTAAAGGGCGAAACCTTAGCGGGCAGTACCGAGTTTAGACAGTGCATTGTAAAGGCTTTGTCATGATATCTCTGCGACACACCGAAGGAAGTGTGTTAAGATCGATTGCACAAAGAGATGATCATGTCTTGTAGGTAAAGTTGTACAACCTCTGCAGAGTGTAAAACTATTCGAATAGCCGCGTCCGCGGTCATGGACAAAGCCCGGAAATTTCACACGGGGTATAGAGTTTTCATGAATTGTGGAATGTGGAATTGTTGGGATGTGAACGGGGAGTTCACTGTTGTTTTGTTGTCTATCTCTGATCTACCAGTTATTTATTTATGTTTTCATAAATATGCTTTCAATCTATTTATTGTATTTCAAATCAAGTATTGCTTTCTGCAATTGAACTATATAGCCATCCTTGTCAAGCCGTGCATAAATATATTGCATCAATTCCCTACGGCTTGCTGAGTACCTTTGTACTCACGGCTTTATGCCCTTGTTGATCGATTCTTTGAAGGAGATAATGAATATCATGAGGAGGAATTCTATGAAGACTACGTGGATTAGGAAGGCGTTCCCCAGACGATTGCCTGTGGCATGTCGAATGGTTCAAGTTATCTTTTCCGCTGCAATAGTATTTGTTACTTAAGCTCTTAGGGCATAATGGTGTAAATATTGACCATAAGGTCGTTTGCTTTATTCAATAATAAATTGCTTCTTCTTAGTTAATTCGTTGTATGGAATGATATTTCATCTACGTTTCCACTGTGTGCACTAGCGTGATCCTGGACTAGTGCAGTATACACAGAGGGTTTCGGATTTGCAAATCCGGGTCCCGACATCGGTGGCCTCCAACTTGAAATCGGAGAAGGAGTTAGAAGGTTCGCTCAGCAGCTTGGCCCTCCCTTGCCTTCGTTGTTTTCTTGGTATTTCTTAATAATCTGTTTTGCTTGCACACTACAAGTTCAAGACGTGGGCGCAATACGCCGCTTCTAACGAGAAAGTCGAGGCTCTTGAAACGTCTTGTGCTAAGCTTCACGAGGCCTCTGAGCCATTGTTGAGGTTGCTTCATCCCGGTGGCGAGAGGCCGCTCAGTAGGGACCACGTTATCTCCCAACTGGAGGAAGCCCCCAAGGAGCTTAAGAGACTCTTGAAGGAAATGGCGACCAACGGTGCTATCCAGGCTCTAGCGATCACCAAGTCGCTTTATCCCTGAGTGGATCTTGAAGCCATTAAAGATGGCTATGCCTGCAATGTGGATGAAGACCGGGCCGCCGAACTCTGGGAGGAAGTTAAGGATGCTTCTTCGGCTGTTGCAGAAACTTTGGACCTGTGAACAAATATTTGAAAGTGTTTCTTTGACCTTGCATTTTTTCTTTAAATATGCTGCTATGCTCGATGAGGCCATCCGAGTAGTTTTGACATCTTAAATATCATGTCCGACTAGTTCAGCCCCCCGGCTCTGGGGCATGGTTCATGACGCATGTTTCAGTGTCTTAAAATTCGTAGGAGTGAAGCACTCAGATGCATAATTTTTGAGAAGATTATACGAGAACAACTTTAAGTGCGAACATTCATTCATAAAGAAGAAATTGAATTACAGAGTTCAAGTGAAAAAACGACGTAGCTGTTCTGTGTTCCAGGTGTTGTTAACAATTGTGCCTGAAGAGGAACGCGATATGCTACACTAGCACAAAAAAAATCTACCGCGTAACCAGAAAGCTACTCGCAAGAAGGGGATCACAGATAAGATTACCACTAGACGCGCAGTTGCGGAATCCTTTGCGTGTCGATGTAGTGGATCGTCCTCGCCGCGTCGTGGATCATCCTCCCACGCCGCAGTCGCAGCAGAGTCACCGCAGTAGTCCACACGTCCAGGGATGGAACGCCGTGCGTCGGTGTGCAAGCACCTGGTCGCTCGGCGGGCAACGAGAAGAGGAGGCTAGGGTTTGGTGAATCACTTCTAAACCGTGGGAAAGCACACCCTGCGCCCACCCTCCTCCCCTCCTTATATAGCCACGAGATGAAACCCTAAACCAAGGCCTATCAGCGTGCTAAACTCACGATGTCCATTAATTATGGATCCAATCCAAATTAATGTGTCCCAGCCCATTAAGTGTGTGACCTGCGCAGTTCACGACGTTTGGACATGGTTGAAAAACTCCTTTTCAATCCAATAGTTGGTAGCGGCTCCTTGCAAAGTATGCCAACTCCCAAACATACTATGATCAAATCGGACAGAACCTATGAAAAGTACTCATGTAATAATCCCTTTGCTAAGTATATGAAGATTGAACTCAAGGTGAGAAGTATGTCATCCTTTGATGATTCAATCCATCTCTCGTATCCGTGATATATTAATAAGTTGTGATTGACTCCTCAATCACGGCATGGCCATGCACTTCCTTAATCATATCACACGAGTGGCCTTGTCATATATCTCCGTTTCATTGGAGTGGCAAATTCCATCTTGACTGCTCACTTCCCTCTACACGTTTCATAGTAAACATGAAAGCTACCTTTATAACTATCCGGTTAGGAAGTAGTGTTTGATAGCCCCAAGGAAAACTATTACACATGTAGGGAATATGACAATCTCGTGTCTAAGGATCATACATCTACTAGGTATGAGATACATCGATGACACATAAGAATGAAACATTCTCGCAGATGTCCAATTGCGGGTCTATCTAACCCATGTTCTTCAACATGCGTCCACAATGTATAGATGATATCTCTATATCCCATGATCTATGAAGCATGATCATCGATCACTACATGTGCTGATCTATTCATCATTGTCTTATACGATGATATCCGATCAGAGATATTTATCGAATTACATCAATAAGTAAAGAGCTTCTTAAGCAAGTCACATACTTGTTGATCAATACAATGATATACATTCGTTGGACCAATAATCATATTATTATTCATAAACAAAGTCATGTTACAATCATCTAAATGATTGCCTCAAGGGCATAGCACTAACAATCTCCCACTTGCACTTGAGTCAATCAATTAAGTATCTAATACCAATAGACCTCGTATGTGCCTCATGCTTAGGCTGTGGCAGTGGCTTTGTCAACGGATCGGCCACATTGGCTTCCGTATGTACTTTGCATATTCTCACGTCACCTCTATCCACAATCTCGCGAATAAGGTGAAAGCGCCGGAGTATGTGTTTAGACTTCTGATGTGATCTAGGCTCTTTTGCTTATGCAATGGCACCACTATTATCACAATAGATGTACATTGGACTAGATGCACTAGCGACCACACCAAGCTCTGTGATAAACTTCTAAATCCCCATAGCTTATTTTGCGGCCTCCGAAGCCGCAATGTACTCCGCTTCTGTCGTAGAGTCGGCCACCGTGTTTTGCTTGGAACTCTTCCAGCTTACTACTCCTCCATTAAGTGTAAACACAAACCCGGATTGCGATCGAAAATCATCTTTGTCAGTTTGGAAGGTTGCATCGGTGTAACCCTTTGCAACCAGATCTTCCTCACCTCCAAAAACAAGGAACATACCCTTAGTTCTTCTCAAGTACTTCAGATATTTTTTACGGCTATCCAATGATCATCACCAGGATCCGCTTGGTATCTGCTTGTGACACTTAAAGCATATGAGACATTTGGGCGTGTACAGATCATGGCATACATAATAAACCCAATAGCAGAAGCATATGGAATCTTGCTCATCCTGTCTCGCTCATCAGATGTCGAAGGACACTGATTCTTGCAGAGACTAATGCCATGTGATATTGGCATGAAACCTCTCTTGGATTCATGCATATTGAATCTTTTCAATATCTTGTCAATGTACGTTTCCTGACTTAATCCAATTAACTTTTTTGATCTATCTCTATAGATTTTTATGCCCAAGATATAGCATGCTTCTCCCAAGTCCTTCATTGAGAAACTCCTTTTCAATGAGGTCTTAACATCTTCAAGCATAGGAATATCATTCCCGATCAATAATATGTCATCCACATACAAAATCAGAAATACAAGTGCGCTCCCACTAGCCTTCTTGTAAACACAAGGCTCTTTTTCATTTTTGATAAAGTCAAACCCTTTGACTACTTCATCAAAACGAATATTCCAACTCCGAGATGCTTGCTTTAACCCATAAATGGATCTTTGAAGCTTGCATACCTTTTAGCATATTTAGGATCAACAAAACATTCAGGTTGTATCATGTATACATCCTCAGAAAGATTCCCATTAAGGAAGGCTGTTTTCACATCCATCTGCCATATTTCATAATCAAAATATGCAGCAATAGCTAAAATGATCCGGACAGACTTGAGCATGGCTAATGGTGAGAAGGTTTCATCATAGTCAACTCCTTGAACTTGTTTGAAACCCTTTGCCACCAACCGTGCCTTATAGATCTGAATATTTCCATCTACGTCTATCTTCTTCTTGAAAATCCATTTGCATTCAATGGTTTTTACACCATCAGGAGAATCGACCAAGTTCCAAACTTGATTGTCATGCATGGATTGAATTTCGGATCTCATGGCTTCAAGCCATTTTTCAGAGTTTGGGTCCATCATTGCTTCTTCATAAGTCATGGGCTCATCATTGTCCAACAATAATATGTCATTCCCATATTTTATAGGTACATGATGTGGCCTCCCCGACCTACGTCGGGCTGGAGTCTCTTCCACAGGTTGTACAACACTTTGTACATCTTGTGAAGGTTCAGTGGTACCTTGAACATATTCATGTGATTCTCGAACTTTATCAAGATACACATCACTCCTACTAAATTCTTTTGAAAGAAACTCTTTCTCCAAAAAGACACCATTTCGAGCAACAAAAACTTTGTTCTCGTTTCTTTTGTAAAAGTAATATCCTTTTGTTTCTTTAGGATACCCCACAAAAAAGCATTTTTCTGATTTAGGTGCGAGTTTATCTGATTGTAAACATTTTACATAAGCCTCACATCCCCATATCTTGAGAAATGACAACATGGGACTTCTCCCAGTCCATATCTCATATGGCGTCTTTTCAACGGATTTTGATGGGACCCTATTCAAAGTGAACGCAGCTGTCTCTAGAGTGAAACCCCAGAAGGATAATGGCAGATCTGTTTGGCTCATCATTGACCGAACCATATCTAATAAAGTTCGGTTTCGTCGTTCGGACATGCCATTCCATTGAGGCGTTCCTGGCGGAGTAAGTTGCGGAATGATTCCACATTGCTTTAGATGATCACCAAACTCTTGGCTCAAGTATTCGCCACCACGATCTGATCGTAGGTGTTTTATTGATTTGCCAAGTTGATTTTGTACTTCATTTTGAAACTCTTTGAACCTTTCAAAGTTTCAGATTTATGCCTCATTAAATAGATATATCCATATCTACTAAAGTCATCTGTAAAAGTTACAAAATCATCAAACCCACCCCTAGCATCAAGCTCATTGGTCCACATACATCAGTATGTACTAGGGCCAATAACTCACTCTGCTCTCTCACTAAAACTCGTGAAAGGGCTTTTGTCATTTTGCCAAGTAAACAAGATTCACATGTTTCAAATGATACAAAATCAAATGAGGTTAAAGTCCATCACCATGGAGCTTCTTCATGCACTTCTCATTTATATGACCTAGCGACAATGCCATAAAAAGGTAGGGTTCAAATCATTAGGCGATGCCTTTTACATTAATGTTATAGACAGTTTCTCTTGAGTTCAAGGACGTACAACCCATCCACCATGGGGCAACGACCATAATACATATCATTCAAAAATATTGAACAAACAAAGTTTTTATTATGAAATCATAACCTTCATGTTCCAAACAAGAAGATGAAATAATGTTTCTACTCAAAGATGGAACAAAATAACAATTATTGAGTTCTAAAACTAATCCGAAGGCAAATGCAATGGGTATGTGCCAACAGCAAGACCAGAACTCTTGCTTTATTCCCCATGAAGATCCACTTCTCCTTTTGCCAAGTCTCTACTTTTATCACCGTGATCGAATTGCAAATGTGAGCAACCGAACCGATATCATATACCCATGAGCTGAGTGAAGAAGTAGCAAGATTAATTTCTATAACATTAATACCAAGTGGAAACCACATTTCCATTCTTCTTATCTACTGTACTTTTCAGATTCCGTTTCCAATGTCCTGATTTCTTGCAATAGAAGCATTGGGTATCAGGTTGAGGGCCAACTTTAAGCTTCTGAAGCTTATTTTTTAGGCTTGCGATCTCATCTTGAGCCTTGCTCTTGCCCTTGCCCTTGCTCTTTCCCGTTCCCCCAGCCTTAGCCTTTCTCTTTTTGAATGCAGTTGTTTTCTGAACCATCATAACATGATTGGGTTTTTTCTTAATGCTTTCCTCGGCAGCCTTGAGCATCCCATGTAGCTCGGTTAGGCTCTTCTCCATGCTATTCATATGAAAATTCATAATGAATGGCTCAAAGCTCTGAGGCAGAGATTGGAGAATCACATTTGTGGCCAAACCGAGGCTAAGGGGAAACTCAAGTTTTTCCAATCTCCCAATGTAACCAATCATCTTGATCATATGAGGGCTGACCGGATTGCCTTCAGCCAGGTTACAAGCAAATAAAAGCTTTGAGATATCATACCTCTCAGCTCTTGCTTGATTCCCAAACATGCCCTTCAAGCCCACAATCATATTGTAAGCATCCTGGTCCTCATATTGCTTTTGGAGCTCAGAGTCCATGGTGACTAGCATGAGACACCGACTTCTCTGAAGCATTAACATGCTTTTCATATTCAACCTTCAAATTGCAAGGAGCATTTTCGGCTGGTTCATCAGGAATTGGATTCTCTAGAACGTAGTCCTTCTTTTCATGCTTGAGAACAATTCTCAGGTTGCGATACCAATCAACAAAATTTGTTCCATTAAGTTTTTCCCTTTCCAAAACTGATCTCAAAGCAAAACCAGGTGTAGCAGGAGTAGGAGAAGGTGCCATTGAACTACAACAAAAACATGCAAAGATTCTAAGCACTATGTTTATGTAAAAAAATTTATTAAACATTTTAATAAAAGACACTCCTATTTTATGTCCCTTTTATAGACACATAGTGAGTATTCAAGATCCATATTCATCAAACACTAGTGAGCTTTGGCATCACTGCTAGAAATTTAATGACGTAGGTAAGCAACACCTTTGCTAATTACATCTTATGTAACTCTTGTTTGTTGAGTATGAAAACAAGTAATGAATGCCTCCATCAACTTGACTCATGGCAGTCAACCTGCCCTAGGACTCACATGAGGAGGAGCACTTCCGTATTCGGGTGCCAATTAAGAAACTGCCTCATGTGTGTTTTCCTAGACACCAATTGTCTTGTATAGGTTCCTTCATTACTGAAATCAAATCCCAACCACTTATATCCTCAAGCCCAAAACCATTTTGATAGCTTGATTAAATCTACCATTGTTATGCGTGATGTGTCCAACACATCCCTATCATCTATTAAGATAGCCATTGATATACTACTTTAGCAGTCATATCAATAACGATCTAAATTCTTGATAGGTGCAACAATTGGATGGACATTTTGATTTAAAATTTTAACTATAGGGATGAACAAAATCTACTAAGAACATGGCATCACATGCAATGAGCATAAAGAAAATAGCAAGGATTAAACACACATCCACAGAAAATCAAAATAAGCTGTGAAATAGCATGGCCCTTAGCATTAAGATCTCCATCATCATGCTTGTTTGTTCACCTTGCCACCTTGCTTGATTTGTTCACCTAGCCACCTTGCTTGATACCATCGTCTTCATCATTATGGATGCAACACCTTACAACTTTTGATAATGAATTTTACATGAGGGTTTGAAGCATCACAAGTTGACACGCAGGTCGTTATACAATTTAAATAGCCTTATGGCTTGACATGGCACGCAGGCCATGTGGAAATTACATGCATCACATACACATAGGCCATACTATTTCACATAATTCCCTGCAAAAACGAGTTAAACAAAATCAACACTACAACTCCGGGGTTCGAGGGGTAGCGCCCCTGGCGGGAAAAATTTTTTAGAGGCATGTCTTCTATTAAAGGAAAACACCCTCAAAATTTCCACGGATCAACCAAATTGACCCAATCCGATCTAATCTGATTGGCTTGGTCCCATATGGATACGTTTCAGAAACCCTGATGGCGGTAACCCGACCGGTAAGGGTAACGTCGTACCATGAACGGACTCACCCAAATCAATATTGAATCGGTTTGCGCTTACCATGGATCAACTAGATTGACCCAATCCAACTCAATCTGATTGGCTTGGTCCCAAATGGATACGTTTCAGAAACCCTGATGGCGGTAACCCGACCGGTAAGGGTAACATCGTACCATGAACGGACTCACCCAAATCAAGATTGAGTCGGTTTGCACTTTCCTCAAACCCTAAACCGATCGATCTCATCGATGGCTGCGTCACCAATTCATCACATGAACCGGCTGAACATGTAACAGATCCAATCTACTAACCTCACACATCATATGTGCAACATCCAGATCACAAAACTATACGAGATGGCTCTGATACCACTGAAGAGGAAAGCGATATGCTACACTAGCACAAAAAAATCTACCGCGTAACCAGAAAGCTACTCGCAAGAAGGGGATCACAGATAAGATTACCACTAGACTCGCAGTTGCGGAATCCTTTGCGCGTCGATGTAGTGGATCGTCCTCGCCGCAGTCGTTGCGTCGATGGAGTGGATCGTCCTCGCCTCATCACGGATCGTCCTCCCACGCCGCAGTCGCAGCAGGCGTCACGCGAGAGTCCACACGTCCGAGGATGGAACGCAGCGTGCGCGTCGTGTGCAAGCACACAGTCGCTCGGCGAGGCAACGAGAAGAGGAGGCTAGGGTTTGAGTGAATCACTTCTAAACCGTGAGAAAGCACACCTGCGCCCACCTCCCCCTCCTTATATAGCCACGAGATGAAACCTAAACCAAGGCCCATCAGTGCTAAACCCACGATGTCCATTAATTATGGATCCAATCCAAATTAATGCGCCCCACCATTAAGTGTGTGACCCTGCAGGTTCACGTACGTTTGGACATGGATTCGAAAAACTCCTTTTCAATCCAATAATTGGTAGCGGCTCCTTGCAAAGTATGCCAACTCCCAAACATACTATGATCAAATCGGACAGAACCTATGAAAAGTACTCATGAAATAATCCCTTTGCCAAGTATATGAAGATTGAACTCAAGGCGAGAAGTATGTCATCCTTTGATGATTCAATCCATCTCTCGTATCCGTGATATATTAATAAGTTGTGATTGACTCCTCAATCACGGCATGGCAATGCACTTTCTTAATCATATCACACGAGTGGCCTTGTCATATATCTCCGTTTCATTGGAGTGGCAAATTCCATCTTGACTGCTCACTTCCCTCTGCACGTTTCATAGTAAACATGAAAGCTACCTTTATAACTATCCGGTTAGGAAGTAGTGTTTGATAGCCCCAAGGAAAACTATTACACATGTAGGGAATATGACAATCTCAGGTCTAAGAATCATACATCTACTAGGTATGAGATACACTGATGACACATAAGAATGATACATTCTCGCAGTGTCCAATTGCGGGTCTATCTAACCCATGTTCTTCAATATGCGTCCACAATGTATAGATGATATCTCTATATTCCATGATCTATGAAGCATGATCATCGATCACTACATGTGTTGATCTATTCATCGTTGTCCTATACGATGATATCCGATCAGAGATATTTATCGAATTATATCAATAAGTAAAGAGCTTCATAAGCAAGTCACATACTTGTTGATCAATACAATGATATACATTCATTGGACCAATAATCATATTATTATTCATAAACATAGTCATATTACAATCATCTAAATGATTGCCTCAAGGGCATAGCTCTAACAGTGCCGTCTTCACGCTTGAGCTTATAAGCCTAAGACGTATCACCTCATCGATGATGTAAGGGCCCTCCCAGCTTGGGGCGAGCTTATGCTCGCATTTCTGATTCTTTCTAAGAACCAGATCTCCTTTGGAGAATGCGCGGCTCCTTACATTGCGACCGTGATAGCGACGTAAGCCCTGAAGGTACTTTGCAGACTGAATTGTTGCAACGTCCCTGGCTTCTTCCAGTCGGTCGAGGTCTTCTAGCCGGCTTTCTTCCGAAGTGACCTCCTCATAGCTCCGAACCCGTGGGGATCCGAATTCTAACTCGGTGGGGAAGACCGCCTCTGAGCCACACACCAGGAAGAAAGGTGACTACCCGGTTGCTCTGCTGGGGGTGGTTCGCAGCCCCTAGAGTACCGAAGGCAATTCTTTGACCCACCGTGTGGCGTATGGTTTGAGACGATCAAAAATCCTTGCCTTTAGACCTTGTAGCACCATGTCGTTGGCTCGTTCGACCTGCCCATTACTTCGGGGGTGTGCTACTGATGCGAAGCAAATTTTTATGCCGAGTTCACCGCACCACTCTTGAAATATGCCACCTCTGAATTAGGTGCCGTTATCCGTGATGATTCCGTTTGGTACATCGAATCTAACCACGATTTCATGGAAGAATTCTTTGGCCTTTGTGGCTGTGATTGTGGCAACTGGCTTGGCCTCAATCCATTTAGTGAATTTATCGACGGCCATGAAGAGATAAGTATAACCACCTTGAGCCTTCTTCAAAGGTCCCACCATGTCAAGCCCCCAGACCGCAAATGGCCAGGTGATTGGGATGATCTGCAGTTCCTGTGTCGGTTTGTTCACCAGTCGCGCAAAGAATTGGCATCCTTCGCATGTCCGAACGATGTCCTCTGCATCAGTGACAGCAGTCAGCTAGAAAAATCCCTGACGATAAGCCTTGCCGACTAGTGTTGTTGACTCCGCGTGATTCCCACAAATTCCCGAGTGGATTTCTTTGAGAAGATCTCTTCCTTCTTGTTCTGATATGCACCGTCATAGTACACCAGAGGAGCTCTTGCGATAGAGTTCTTCCCTGATTACCACATAGCTCTTGCTTCGGCGCATTATTCGTTCGGCCTGCACGCGGTCTTTGGGTAGCTCGTCCTTCGTCAAATAGTCCAGATACGGAGCTGTCAATCGGGGTAATGATCGGGACTTCGCCTCGTTCTTCTCCTTTGGGATGTCCAACTTTGGCCGAGCGCTTATTGTGGGCTTATGAATTTCTTGACGAATACTCCCACGGGCCGCGTGGTCGGCCAGATCCCATTTTTGCTAGCTCATCGGCGCTTCATTGTCCCGACGGAGCTCATGAACAAATTCAAGCCGTCAAAGTTGCCTTCTAGCTTGCGCACCTCACGGCAATAGGCGACCATCTTTGTCTTCGATGCGGGACCATTCTTTTTGCACTGATTGACCACGAGCATTGAATCGCGCGAACCATCAAACGTCAGATACCGAGTGATATGGCGATTCAGAGCCCATGGATGAGTGCCTCGTACTCGACGGCGTTGTTCGACGCGGGAAAAAATATTTGAAGAACGTACCTCAACCGTTCTCCACTTGGTGATATGAGCACTATACCAGCTCCCGCACCGCTGAGCATAAGGGAACCATCGAAGTACATCGTCCAATACTCGAGTTCCTTGACGGCCGTCGGGTTTTGAAGTTCTATCCACTCGGCAGTAAAGTCGGCGAGCGCTTGAGACTTGATGGCTGTGCGAGGCTTGAATAGGATATCAAAAGCTCCAAGCGCGACTGGCCACTTTGCAATTCTCCCAGTGGCCTCCTAGTTGTGAAGTATATCTCCTATTGGGAAGGAAGTGACCACCGAAACAGTATGCTCTTGGAAGTAGTGCTTGAGTTTGTGAGATGTAAGAAGTACGGCGTATAATAATTTTTGCACTTGTGGATACCGCACCTTAGATTCAGTCAGGACATTGCTGATGAAATAGACCAGGTGCTGGATCTTCTGCACATGACCCAGCTCCTCCTTTTCTACGATGATTGCAGCGCTAACTACGTGAGTCGTTGCCACGATGTAAAGTAACAAAGGTTCCCATGGCATCGGTGAAACCAAGACCGGGGGTGTCGTTAAGAAGGTCTTCAAATCTTCAAACGCTTGCTGTGACACAAGCGTCCATTGGAACTTGTCCTACTTTTTGAGGAGTTTACAGAATGGTATACCTCGCATACCCAGTCGGGAAATAAACCTGCTGAGTGCGGCCATGCACCCTGTAAGCTTCTGGACGTCCCTTTGGCAAGTCGGTGGTTCCATATTTGATATGGCCTTGATCTTTTCTGGGTTGGCCTCAATGCCTCGTTGGGATACGATAAACCCGAGCAATTTTCCTAAAGATACTCCGAAAACACACTTCTCGGGACTAAGCTTCATGCTGAAAGTCCTTAGACTTTCGAACGTCTCGGTTAGGTCGGCGATAAGGTCCCTCCTCTCCCGAGTCTTTACCATGACATCATCCACATATGCCTCCACATTGCGTCCGAGTTGGGCGTGAAAACACCGCTGTATTGCACGTTGATACGTTGCACCAGCATTTTTCAACCCGAACAACATCGTGGTATAGCAAAAAGCCCCAAAGGGCATGATGAATAAAGTCTTGATATGGTCTTCCGCCTTTAGGCGAATCTGGTGGTACCCTGAGTAGGCATCGAGGAAACTCAGGATCTCGTACCCGGCGGTTGAATCAACCACCTGATCAATTCGAGGTAGCCCGAATGGATCCTTCGAACATGCCTTGTTGAGATCAGTATAGTCAACACACATACGCCAAGTTTTATTTTTCTTTTGAACTAGTACAGGGTTCGCCAACCAGTCAGGATGATACACTTCTTTGATAAAACCTGCAGCTAATAGCTTGGTGATCTCCTGCTTGATGGCGTTCCGACGATATGGAGCGAACCGCCAGAGTCTTTTCTTGATTGGCTTTGCCTTTTCATCGACGTGTAAACAATGCTCGATCACCTCCCTAGGAACACCCGGCATGTCGGATGGTTTCCTGGCAAAGATGTCTTTGTTGGCCTGGAGGAAGGTGACGAGCATGCCTTCCTATTTATCCTCGAGCCCTATCCCGATCAGAGTCGTTTTGGATGGGTCCGATGAGTCGAGAATAATTCCCTTGGTTCCTTCGCCAGACTTTATCCCTGACGTGGCCTGCTTCTTGGATGGGATGTCACCTTCTTCCTGCAATGTGGCAGCCTCTACCTGGACATTCTTCCCCTCGGCGGTTGCCTCCTGCAGCTCAGCAAGTTCGTAGTTCTCTCGATCGCATTCCAAAGATCGCTTGATATTGCTGCGAACCGTGATGATGCTTTTGGGTCTGGCATCTTCATCACCAAATAGTTGTAGTGCGGGACGGCCATGAACCGAGCCAGACTGGGCCTTCCCAAGATAGCGTGATACGCTGTCTCGAAATCCGCTACCTCAAAATTTATATACTCGATCCGATAGTTGTTTTTGGTACCGAAGGTGACGGGCAAAGCAATCTGCCCGAGTGGAAACGAAGATGCCCCAAGGATCACCCTGTGGAACGGCTGTGAGCTCGGCCTTAGCTCGGAGCGGGGGACGTTCATGTCGTCGAAGGTTTTGGAGAACAAGACGTTGAGTCCACTCCCTCCATCAATCAGGACTTTCTTGAGCTTAACATTGCGAATAACAGGGTCGAGTACTAGAGGGTATTTACCCAGCTGTAGAAATCGGTTGGGGTGATCCGAGCGGTCGAAGGTGATCGAGACTTCAGACCACTTTAGATACTAGGGGGTCGCCGGTTCCACCGCATTGATCTCCCGAGCGGTAAGCTTTTGCTTCCACTTGGACTCGTATCTGGCTAAAAAAAACAAAAAAAAAAGTATGTAGTTCAGCTCGTGCTCGGGTTCTTGGTAATCGTCCTCGCCGGGAGGGTCTTTCTTCTTGGCAGCCTCATCCTTCACTGGAGCCGGTTGCTTGTTGCTTTCATGTGCAAAATGCTTCAGGGTAAAGCAGTCTTTGGCGGCGTGCTTTCCCTTAGGGTGGAAAGGATAGATCGCATCCATGACAGTATTATAATCGGGCGCCTCCCTCCTTGTGGCTTGGGGCCGGTTGTGTTCTGCTACTGCAACTAGCTCCTCGCCTTTCCTTTTTTTGTCTTTGTACTTGGAGGACTCGGCCTTGTCGCCATTGTTCTTCTGTTGCGGGCGGTCTTCTTGGCGCTCGGCCAGGGCGTCTGAGGCTGTGGCATAGCGGTCGGCCAATGCAAACATCTCCTTTACGGAGGCCGGTGGTTTCCTGGACATTTTCTTGATCAAATCGGGATCGCTGACCCCTTTCTGAAAGGATGCTACCACCACTGCATTAGATACATCCCTGATGGTGTTTTCTTCTGCATGAAACACCAGATGAAATCTCTCAGCGTCTCATCTTTCTTCTAGTGAAGCTGATATAGGTCCCATGGGGTGCCAGGCCTCTCATAGGTTCCCTGAAAGTTCACGATAAATTGATCGCAAAGATCGCTCCAGGAGTCCACCGAGTTCGCAGGAAGTCCTGTGAGCCATGATTGAGTTGAAGAGGTGAGATTGACTGGCAGATAATTTGCCATCACGTTTTGATTGCCCCCAGCCGCTTTAACCGCCAGGGCATAGACCTGTAGCCAAGCTTCTGGATCTCAATCCCCGTCAAACTTAACGATGCCCTTGGGGTTGAAACCTTCAGGCCATACTACTCGGCGTAACCGAGAAGTAAACGCTCGGATTCCATCGATGGATCTGTCGTCATGATGAGGGGGAGTCCGACATGGTGAGCCTCTGGCTCGGCGATCGTCATCAACGTGTCGGGGTGGAGTTTGGCGCGGCGAGCCCATGACTCGGAGATCGTCGTTGTCGTTTCGACCCCGGCGATGATGGTCTCTACGGTCGTTGCAGTCGTCGTACCGTTGATCACTTCGTCGATCGTGGCCGGTACCGAAACATTCGTGGTCGTCGTAGCGCCAGCGTCGTTCTTCCTCATCCCGCTCTTGCCGTATGGTGGTGATGTCTTGGCGGAGGTCGCGGTTGAGATTCCGATGGGCGTCTCCGACTGTTGTGTGGGCGCCATCGCCGGTATTCGACGTGTAGCGATCCATTGCTAGCAACACGAGTAGCCGCGTGGGAGCGTGAGTGCTCTTCTCCTACCATCTTTTCCTGATTCTGCTGAATTACTACCGCCGTCACCATGGCCTTGATCTGGGCCACGATTGGGGCTGCCGGGCTATCAGATGCAATCATCGGGTCCAGCGTGTCGAGAAGCGTCTTGGAGGCGACGACGTTCTGCAGCGGTGTATGGAAGACAACTTGGACTCCCAATTTTGATTGTAGGATGTCCTCGTGGACATTGCGGCCGTGAGATCGAAGCGATCGCGCCTGTGCCTCCTTAGCCTTACGAAGAAGGCGTTCTTCCTCCGCGGCTTCTTGAAAACTTGTTGGTGTTGGAGATCAGTCTTTTGCTCTTTTATTGCGAAGATGCCATGAAGATTGTAGCAATTCCTCGCGACGCCGACTGGTTTGTTGACCGAGTCGGAGAGGCACACCTGAGATGGGTCGGCCTGATCTTTACCAGATTGGATCTGGTTTAGGTCTAGGCAAACAAGTTCTTCGAGTACATCTGCGACGAAGTCCAGGTTTCCAAAGTGGAAAACCTGGCCGGAGATGAAGGTGGTGATGATTCCGCTGATTACTACCATCGAGTTTGTAGAAAAGATTATAGTGCTCCCCCTACCTGGCACGCCAACTGTCGACTTTTGTGGTCGGCAATGAATTTATGGGGCAGGCGCTACATCTAAAACTCGAAGGTCACACAAGACGAAGGTTTAGATAGGTTTAGGCCCTCGACAGAGGAGGTAATAGCCTAGTCCTATGTGCTGGGATTATTTGGATCTCTTGGATCTAAGATTGCTCATGTCCCTGTTGTTGCCCGCTCTCTCCCTTATATAATGGGGTGGGGCGGTTTACAGAGTCCCGATCGGTTAAGGGATTCCGATCGGTTATTGGATTCTAATCGGTTATAGGATAGAGTTTACATCTTTACCTTATCCTGCTAACAACTCGGATTACAATCATATCTCTTATATCTAAATATTTGTTCAACTGTCTCTAGGATATATCCCCTTGTGCACGGCAACAAGGCTTGGCGCGGAGCTTATCCTCTGGGCCTTCCATTCGGCCCTGTCTCTCCCTTAGGCACTTCTGGGCTGGTTATGAAGAAACCTGGGTCCTTGTATTCCACAATATTAGTTTAAAAATGTTGTTTGATGCCAAAGAACCAAATAAACAAATTCTTTAGAATAAGCCTTGCATATAGTAATAACGTTGTATCCTGTGCATTACTTGTTGAGTGCCTTGAGTACTCACCCCCTTGCCTACCAACCCAACATCAGTGGAGGAGTCTACGCTAGCATGGGAGGAGGAGTACAACGAAGAGCTGGACAATTAGGGAGCAAGCCCAGTCAGTTGCCTGTGGCAAGTTGATGGGTTCTACGACATCTCTTTGTTTTCCGCTGTTATCTTTGTTACTCTAATAATGTAAGCCCTGCGTGGCTGATCTTATGTAAGGAGACCATAAGGTCGTACAACTCAGTTTATATAAATGTTGCACTACTTATTAATGTATCGTTGTGAATGTCTGTGATGTTTATCCCTGTAAAGACTGTGTGCACTAGCGTGATCCTGGACTAGTGTTGAATACACAAAGGCTCCGGATTTGCATATTCGGATCCCGACAGTTAATAATTAAAAATCGTTTGTGATGTTAGTATATCACTGACGGTTCAAAAACCGTCTGTGATATTCCGTAACATCACTAACACATGGTTACGGACAGTTTAGGAAACCTTCTGTGATGATGATTTCGAACCATCTATGATGACCTTTTCTGTAGTAGTGGATGGACTTTCTGGCGCCCTAGTAACTGCACTCATAATGGGGGTTCACGAAATTAGACATATCCTTGCTGCTAGGGATACTGGAATCAAGCTTGCAGTACCATCCTTTGTTCCTAGCTGGTAGGTAAGCTGGATTGCAGGTCTACAATTTCACCTAAGGAATATATGTTCTAATTATCAAATATCCTTTCTAGCTTTAAAACTAGATATGTTCTGAAAAGCATATTTGTGTTCTATAATGTGAACGAATGTGATATGTATTGTAATAAAGTGTTTTTGTGTTCTATGAATGAGATATGTACATACTGTCTGTAATCTGAGTTGATTTCTAAAATGTATGTCATAATATGCTTATGATGTAAATTCTATAATGTAATCTGCTTTGTTTCAGATGGCATGGCTAGCAATTCCTGAGGCTAGCCCGTAAATAGTAAAAAATAATATAACAGACCGGTTCCACTTTAGAACCATTTGTGATATAACCGTTTTGTGATGTATCTTAAATCACACACGGTTCTTATTTATAACCGTTTGTGATGTATCTCAGATCACACACGGTTCTTATTTAGAACCGTCTGTAATGTCCCTTCTCACAGACAGTTCAAAAACCGTCTGTGATGTCCCATTATATCACTGACACTTTGTTACCGATAGTTCATAAAACCGTCTGAGATAACGATTTTGAACAGGCTAGGATGAGATTTTCTGTAATAGTGAAAGTTGCCGTCTGTGATGTATCTTACATCGGACATGGTTCTTGTTTATAACCGTCTGTGATGTATCTTAAATCACACACGATTAATGTTTAGAAACGTCTGTGATGTCTCTTTTCATAGACAGTTCGAAAACCGTCTGTGATGTACGTCCTTTTATATCACTGATACTTTGTTACCGACAATTCATAAAATCGTCTGAGATGACGATTTTGAACCGTCTGTGATGAGATTTTCTGTAATAGTGAAAGTTGCAAAACCAAATGAAGTCAGTCAACTATATATATATATATGTGTGTGTGTGTGTGTGTGTGTGTGTGTGTGTGTGTGTGTGTGTGTGTGTGTGTGTGTGTATGTATGTATATAAATGATATTCTACAGCTGCATATAGAATAGCATATTCTACATGCCGGTCGGTTTTGCAGTCAAACGACCCAGCCCGCGCGTGGCTTCAATCAGTGCAACGGACATGTTTGAACATGACTAATAAATGCTACTTAGTGCTTGTACATGAATCTTTCTCTTTTTTTATTTAGCCATAACTTCTAAGTGAGAATTATTTTAGTCTTCAAATTTTTTAGGATTGCAGAATCTCATATCCTCTACGTATGGTAATTTTTTTTAGAATTTTTCAAAATATGTACATGTGTTTTTATTGAACTTTAGAAAACGCTGGATATGTTGCGTTTTTACTATTCAAACAAATGACATGTTAAGAGCTATTAAACTAGATGTTACCATATTGAAACAAAGTATTAGATAACAGCTTTACACAGGATATAGTAACAACTTGAGTAATAGGAAGTAAAATGTCATTTTGTTGACATTAAAAGATAGTATATGTTGCTGTTTGGCACTTTGTTATTTTCATATCTCTCAAATCCGATTGAATCATCTGGTTATAGAATCTCACCTCCCCTATGTGTGGTAATTTTTTGAGAATTTTTAACATTAAAAGGATATTTTTTGTCATTAAAATATAGTATATGCTGCTGTTTGGCACTTTGTTATTTTCATATCTCTCAAATCCAATTGATTTTGGTTTTCAAATTTTACAGGTCGTAGAAGCTCACCTACCCTACCTGTGGTAATTTTTTTGAGATTTTTTGAAAACTTCTACATGTGTTTTTCATAAATTTTGCCAAATAAGACTATTATATACAGTATACAGTAACACATTGAGTAATAGGTAGTACCATGTAGTTTCTTTGACAGTATATTATAGTATATGCTGCTGTTTAGCACTTTGTTATTATAGTATATCTCTCAAATCCGATTGGGTTTGGTCTTCAAATTTTACAGAGTTGTAGAATCACACTTCACCTACGTGTGGTAATTTTTTTGAGACTTTTTCACAGTAAAATGTTATTTTTTTGACATTAAAAGATAGTATATGGTGCTGTTTCGCACTTTGTTATTTTCATATCTCTTAAATCCAATTGAGTTTAGTCTTCAAATTTTACAGGGTCGTAGAAGCTCACCTACCCTACGTATTGTAATTTTTTGAGATTCTTTGAAAACTCCTACATATGAATTTCATAAATTTTACACCATAAAACTGCTACGTAAAGCATATAGTAACACTTTGAGTAATAGGCAGTAAGATGTAGTTTCCTTGACAGTAAAATATAGTATTTGATACTGTTTAGTATTTTTTGTTTTTATATCTCTCAAATCTGATTGAGTTTGGTCTTCAAATTTTACAGAGTTGTAGAATCACACCTCCCCTACGTGTGGTAATTTTTTGACAATTTTTCACAATAAAATGTTATTTTTTGACATTAAAAGATAGTATACTGTGTTGTTTGACACTTTGTTATTTCATATCTCTTAAATCCAATTGAGTTTGGTCTTCAAATTTTACAAGGTCACAGAAGCTCACCTACCCTAAGTTTGGTAATTTTTTGAGATTTTTTGAAAACCCTTACATATGAATTTCATAAATTTTACGCTATAAGACTGTTGTTTACAGCATATAATAACACTTTGAGTAATATGCAGTAAGATGTAGTTTTCTTGATAGTAAAATATAGTATATGCCGTTGTTTAGTACTTTGTTATTTT
Source organism: Otatea glauca (assembly GCA_036346275.1). Classification (NCBI taxonomy): domain Eukaryota; kingdom Viridiplantae; phylum Streptophyta; class Magnoliopsida; order Poales; family Poaceae; genus Otatea; species Otatea glauca. Next base: position 19,239,855 of record CM070733.1, on the reverse strand, counting down.
TATATCTCTCAAATCCGATTGAGTTTGGTCTTCAAATTTTACAGAGTTCTAGAATCACACCTCCCCTACGTGTGGTAATTTTTTGAGAATTTTTTAGAGTTAAATTTTATTCTTTTTGACATTAAAAGATAGTATATAGTGTTGTTTCACAATTTGTTATTTTCATATCTCTCAAATCCAATTGAGTTTGGTCTTCAAATTTTAGAAGGTTGTAGAAGCTCACCTACCCTAAGTTTTGTAATTTTTTGAGATTTTTTGAAAACTTCTTCATATGATTTTAATAAATTTTACACCATACGACTGTTGCATACAGCATATAGTACCACGTTAAGTAATAAGCAGTAAGATGTAGTTTCCTTGACTATAAAATATAGTATGTGCTATTGTTTAGCATTTTGTTATTTTTATATCTCTCAAATCCGATAGATTTTGGCCTTCAAATTTTATAGGTTCGTAGAATATCACCTCCCCTACGTGTAGTAATGTTTTGAGGATTTTTTACGGTAAAATATTATTTTTTGACAGTAAAATATATGTACACCGATAATAAAATCTATTTATATAAATAGTAAAATATGATTCGTACGGTTTTTGTTGTTAAGACTTATATCATTACGTTCCTCTCGTCGTCAGTAAGTTACTAGTAAAAACCGTTAGTGAATCGGAACTGCTAATAAAAAGTTATGGCTAAAAAAACATGTTCATGTACAAATTAGAAACTCATTTACTAGCTGCTCTGACTACATTGGTATTTGGTTTAGCCAACACGCGTTACGCAGGCGTACGTGGGATGTTTTCTGGGCTGTACGCTTGTTACGACCGGCGCGTAAAATAAGCATCGCTACGTGCAGAAGTAGAATAACGCTACCGTGTGTGTATATATATATATATCCTATTCACATATTCTAAACTAAATAACCTCCAGTCCAGAGTTACCTATCCGATTGAAAATTTGAAACTTCTACTTGGGTTCCCTTTGGAGTTACCTATTCACATACTTAGTACTATCCTTCAACATTTTCCATCTATCCTAAACAGCCTGATCATGCCATGTGCTAAGCGTAACTGTAAGCGAGGACCGGAATTTACCATATTTAGTAGGTTGACTTTGGATCGCGATCGCCTGGATTGGACATATATACTCGCAGTACTGTCCTGATGCTTGACAGCAGTTGATCATGCCATGTGTTGGACGTAACTGGAGCTAGCCGAAGACAAGACTTCACCGTATTGTGTGGCTTTGGTTGTCCCATTCAGGTGGAATTCCATGCATAACACGTACATGTAGCACCAGTGACACCAGACATTTTGATATTATCATGCCATGTGTTGGACGTAACTGGAGCCGCCGAAGACTAGACTTTACCGTATTGTCTGGCTTTGGTTGTACCATTCAGATGGAATTCCATGCATAACACGTATATGTAGCACCAGTGACACCAGACTTCTTGATATTGATGACTTGTACATAGGAATGATGTACAGATCACAACTAGAGGTGGGCGTCGTGTCGTGCCGGTCTGGCCCGGCACGGGCCCATCGTGCTTCGTGCCTGAACCGTGCCGGGCCGCGATGGTCATCGTGCTCGCCGTACCGTGCCGGCCCAGCTCGCCTTCGGCGAGCCCAGGCACGGCCCATTTGCGCTTCGTGCCTGCTTCGTGCCGTGCCGGCCTAGATCCGACCCATTTGCACTATTGCAACGAGAGGAAAGGAGCCGGAGATACATAGAATTAAGGCAGTGAATGCAAATATTATGAAAAAAAGAACTAAAATTTATTTATTATCGAACAGTTACATAGAGCGAGAAGGATGTGCTCAATACGGACGAGAGAGAGGACAATGGGTGAGAAAGAGAGTGAGCGAGACAGACGAGAGAGATTGTGAGGGAGATTGAGAGAGACTAGTGAGAGAGAGAGAGCTGAGAGAGATTGAGAGGGACGAGTGAGAGAGAGCAGCTTCTTGCACCGTCTCTCAATCTCTCTTAGCTCTCTCTCTCCTGTTTTGTCCGTCTCTCTCAGGTGTCGGCGATAGGGGTGACGTTCATGCTACTGGGTGCATCCATGACGGTCATGCTCTGTGAGTCAGTGACCTTCATGTTAGGCTTCTTCCTCATGCCCTGGATCATCAGACCCAGTATAGCCCATTCTACAGTGTCGTGCCGTGCCGGACCGCCTATCGTGCCTGATTCTCGAGCCCGGCACGGCCCATGCTACAGTGTCGTGCCGGCCTGGTATGGCCCACTTCGTGCCGGGCCGTGACATCGTGCCTCAGGCCGGCCCAAAAGAGCCCGGCCCGAGTGCCCACCTCTAATCACAACAAACTGACGGTGCCATCGTTTCAAAAAATACTGATAGCAAGTGAGCGAAAGCTTTCTCCACATAAATAAAAGAAATTAGGGACAATGTTTAAGTTCAAACTTGTATGATTTGTTGCTAATTGCTTGACGAACTCCTAAGCATCTTTTTTGTGTAGATACAGTACTTTGAACTACGAGTACAAAAAAAATTGAGAATAGTATATGCTGTGTATTCAAAATCAGATATATATAGTCCTTGATTTGTTGGCTAAATACTAACTAATCTGATCTATTGGATTGGAAAAAATGAACAGTCTATAATGAATGAACGAGTCATAATGAATTTAGTATACCGTATAAAAGCCCAAAAAAATATGTTTTTTTAGTCATTGTGATACACCCAATTAAGTTCTAAATTTTGTTTGAGTAAACGAAGGGCCTAAATTTTGCATTGAAACAATTCATGTTTTCTATCCAAAATAACCTCCAGTCCTGAACTACCTTAGCCCACTGAAGTTCTGTGTTTTTGATATACCCCTAGAGTTTTATATATGATGTTAAAACTTGTGTCTTCCTGTTGTGATGAAGTCTTGCTTTTACTCCAGTGTCTTTAGCTACATATTGCTATTCCTTTTTTTTTGGAACAAAAACTGGGTTTCCTCAAGTACCTTGCCACACTACACCAAAAAAACGTCATCAGTGGCGGTTCATAACCGCCATCAGTGGCGGTTATTGAACCGCCACAGATATAGTACCACTGATAATCGAGGATTATCAGTGGCGGTTTTCTAACCGCCACAGATAAGTGTTATCTGTGACGGTTCTACATACTAACCGCCACAGATAACAATACTATCTGTGGCGGTTCTATCCACCAACCGCCACAGATAACAATACTATCGTGGCGGTTCTATCCACCAACCGCCACAGATAACTACACTATCGTGGCGGTTCTTTCTCGCAACCGCCAGATAAAAATATTATCGTGGCGGTTCTTCCCACCAACCGCCACAGATAACTATATTATTTGTGGCGGTTCTATACATCAACCGCCACAGATCTATATTATCGTGGCGGTTCTATCCACCAACCGCCACAGATAGTGCACGATCGAAAAAATAAAAATCGCATTTTGGGCTAGCCTCGTGTCTTGCTAGCCATGCCCTCGAAACATATAATACATCAATCACAGATTTTGCATACATACGATTACAATGTACAACAATCACAGATTTCGCATATACACAACTACAATATAATACATCAATCACAATTGCAATTTTGCATATGCACAATTATAATGTACAACAATCACAGATTTTGCATATACACAACTACAATATAATACATCAATCACAATTACATATAATACATCAATCACAATTACAATCACAGATTTTGCATATCACAATTACAATATACACAATTACAATGTACAATTAAAGTGTCTCATGCATGAGGTGCTCGATCATGGTGATGGTGTAGGGCATGCCTCCCACTGGACTGCTCCCTTCTCCTCCGATTCATCATCTTTGCATCAATATTTCTCGAGTATGTAAATGAAGTCATTATATATCATACTATGGAAAGCTAAATAGATCACTTTTGTTGTATCACAAATCTAGCCGATCCATTGCCGTCTTATTCCATGTGAATGCCGTGGCATCCTCCGGATATTGTACATGCATTAGCTAGTTTATACTCCCTCTATTTTTGAATATGTGACATTCTATTTTTCAATTTTATTCCTAAATACATATCATTCTACAATTTTGATCCTACTTTTTACTATTTTTCCTTCTATAATCTCCATTTAGCTATTTTTAATGGCATTTACTATCATACATTAGAGTAAAACACACCATCTAAAAATATAAGGACCATGTAATCAAATATCTTATGAATGGAAGGTAAAGATGCAAAGGAGGGGTTCCCATTTGAAAGGAACAAAGAGTTATTTACACTTTGTAATGAAACAGAATTGAAGTAAAAAGCCTAAACTAGTGGAGGTAAACTAGAAGCCTACGGGTCTTGGAGGTTGAAGACATGTGATTTGGGACAATAGTATGGATGACTGGATCGTTGTTGTCTTCGTCATAAAACTCGCCATTTTGTTGATTATTTCCTTCATGATGAAGTAGGCGAGTGGCCCTCAATGCCTTGGATTTGTAAGGAAGCAGTCCTACCGTAGACAACTTGAGGGCTGTAAGTATAAAAACAAAATTAAGAGAGAATATAGAAATTGAGTGGTGTGAATCAATGTGTCATGTCGGCATGGTGACCTCTACGTCATTGTCTTTTATTGTGCATGATAAGATTTCGCATGTCTTCGCACACTAAGTACCCACATAAATTTGTTCCTTTAATTTGCTTGTGACTTTGCAAAAATCGAATGAACTAAGATGTCGTCGAAGGAGCTATTTACTATGAAATATGATATAAGAGTATTCCTTCGTGCGTCACGGAAACTTCAGACGGATTGTAAGGGATTTGTGGTATGGCGGTATCTCGAGCTCTTCGACAATATCTTTTGAACGCCTCATTCACTAAATGTGTCATCTCTTCAAAGTCTTTTTAGGTTTATCTAGTGGATCCATGATCGACATCTTGCTCTTTTCGGATGAATTATTACGAGAATCCAATGGAAGCTACATACACATGCATGATGCGGTCATTAGTCCTTACATCGAGTAAATAACGAAATAAGCGAGTAATTTAACTAGCTAGTGAGCAACTTACTTAAAATTGTATGGCAAAAGTATAAACTCCTTGTCTTGTAGTTTAATCAAAACTTTATATCGTACTCCTCGACCTCCTTTGGTACTCTTTTGATTTCATGTTGGCAAACCGTTCCGGGTCGAGGAATCCCACCGCCCCTTGGTTCTTCGTACTTCAATCATCTCGTATCTATATAACGAATTAGTTAGACATGAAATTTATCGGTATTACGTGAATGTAGGCCAAGATTAATATATTAGACACTTACAGTGACCAGCATCTCAAAAAAGATATGTCGAGGGCGTCGTGATAGAACAAGTTGTGCAAGTTATCGAATTCTATTAAGAAGTAGCCATGGCCCTCATGGTGAAAATGTTCCTCACGGAAAATTGCAGTGATCATCTTTGGGAGTACGTCTTGGTTGGATCGATCTAAGTACCATGCATGTAATCGCTGCATCATGGGTGTTAGACTTTTTAACTTCGGAGCGGTGACCAAGGGCTTCCCTACCTCGAATTTCAATCTTTGTTGATCATCTTGGTCATCAGACTTCGCCTTGCCCTTACTTTTTTGTCGCACGACATCATACTCGGTCCTGGCCTCGCCTGATCTGGCTGATACAGCTTGTCTAATGTGCCAATTTTTGGGATCAGAGGTTGTAGGTTTGTCATTTGAAGTACCAGGTGTTATAGGTTTCTGCTTTGGAGTACTAACAGTGGCCATCTTGATGGGGTCCTCAATGCATTTCTTTTCTACCTCATTTTGCTTCTTCCCGTTTCACTCTCAGTCTTTGGTGACGGATGCGAGGATTATCTTCAGAGGAGAGGATGGCACTGCATGGTCCAAGGCGATGTCACGCTTGCGCCATTGGATGAATGAGTGGGCGGCACTTCCTATAGTAGTTATCTCATCATTGGTGGGTTTTCGGTCCGATCTCAAGAAGCGTGCAAATACCGTGTCCACTTGGACCTTTGCATAAACTGGCGCTATCGGGGTATTGTGCGAGACACCCCTTCTTGCACGGATAGACTACCTGTAGCGGCTGTACAAATATGTTCATCACGGCACGTTGGTGACAGGTGTGGGGTCTGTATGTCGTCCACGGGATAATGGTTGTTGTCCGCTTCGCCAATGGCGTGGACGCGCAATCGCTGCGACGACTGTAGGATGGAGAAAGCGTTGTGGGCTGCGATCGACTCAAGGCTTGTTGTACTTGTCGTTCAACTTGTTCTTCAATGGTGCCTTGTATTTCTCGCAGAACCCTTTCCTTCATCATTTCCATTTCCTTCTCGGCCCGCTCATCTTTAGCTCTCTTGACTCTATAAGAGTCTCCGTGCTCAGAATCCACTCCTCCATGGAACCTTGACCCGACGCCTCGTGTCAGACCGTGGTGCTCTTTGTTTCCTAGGGGGCTGTTAGCTCGTCTTTCTCCTGTGCAGGTGAAAAGATCCTTGGGAGGATGGGCGTGAAACTCGTGAACTCGTTGCGTCATTGCTTCGTCTTCTTTGCTCTTGAATGATAAACCCCGATGAGACAACATATACGCCTCGCTAGCACGTAGTGCTTCACTCGATCTGTAGTCCGATCAAGGGACTTGTGCCGACCAATTGGACCGCTTCTAATTCTTGCCTCTCCCATTGAGCAATTTCACCGCGTACCCACTCGTGCCAAGTGCGTGGGGTGAGTATTCCTTCTTGCGATGCTAATGTGGTCCTCCTTTGGACTTCCTTGTCGCTCCGATTGCTTCATCGCCACAAACTCATCCCAATATGGCTCCAATCTTGGGTACTCTCCGATGGTGACCGGTTTTGCTTCACATAATTTGTGTTCACCGCCTTGAAGTTTCTCCACGCGCATCCATGGTCATCAATGCGTCGCGACGCACAAGATCTTCGGCTCCTTCGGGATTTGAAGGTTTCTTTGAGCTCGTCCACAGATCCTCTTTGGTGGCTCGGGGCACTTTATGCCAATCCGAATAGGTGATTGGCACTTTATCCCTACGATGTACCCGCATGTTGACTGTATTTTCTTGCTGATTTTCTCGGTGCAACAGGGCCCATATCTAAGACCTCGAGATGGTGTACAGGCCTTGAGCTTCTTAGTTTTCCTCGTCCTCGGCGTCTTGCAACAGGAGCATCATCTCGCAGCGGTGGAGGCCTCGGCACATTGGGTGGTTGTGTGGAGGGTAAGGTACCTGCTCGGGCTCTCCTCCACTATAGGCTCGGTTTCGGGCTCCATTATAACTACAGTTCAACCCGAAACATAATTTTCGTCAATTATTACAGAATCATCTCATGGAATTTCAAAGTACAGATGTACTGTCCTGTGTGTAATATTGTGTGTTGCTAAGATGAAAATGATTTTGCAAGAGCAAGATACTTAATTAGCTCGAACAAAGCGAAGAGCTTAGAGTATGAGGTAATATGAAAGTTTCTAATCTTGAATTCAATGTAGTTCTTGCCCTTCTCACAACAACATGATCGCTTTTAATTTGTAGGGATTGAGAGATATGACTAAAGATCAATCGGTTATTGGTGTCAAACAAATCGGCACTATACTGGAGTTATGAAACTTCAGAGAGAACCGAGAAGCCTCTATTGCAGAAGCTATGGCACATATGATGGAAGACATGAAAAAACTATAAGGTTTTGTTGTCTTGAATTACGAAATAATGTGGTTTCTAGCTTAACACTTATTGATATTTGTGGTATATATCATATTTTGTTAATGTATTGCTACCTGAACTATGAAATATTTTGTTATCATATTTGTGGTAAGGTCTTCTGGCCTTGAACTATGAAATAGTGTTTTCGGCCTTGAACTATGATGGTTCACTAAATCGTCGAGATGACGATTTTGAACCATCTGTGATGAATATTATGTAGTAGTGTGATTTTCTTGATGCGGTGAGTGTGCGAATCTTGTAATTAATACAACCCGATACAGTATATCAGGAGAGAAAATAAGAAAGATGCCAAAGTCCTAATCAGATTCATATAATTAAAACTTCCGTGTACAGACTCAGAATCGGAGAAAAGAATCACGCCACGAAGCTAGCCACGCGCATCCAACGTTAATAGTTAAGTTTAGCTACTCAGAATCACGACATTGATAGGTTCACGAGAGGGAAAAGAGAACAAATTCACATGCAACTGGCTAGCCAGACATATCAAAAATTAATTATTTGGTTTAGCTGTTTGGAGTAATTATGTTGACGAGTGCACAAGGAACCAAAAATACTTTCACCTGCCAATTGGCAGATGTTAATTGTGCTAGATTCCAATATACCACAAATGCATATTCATAATTTAAGAGTCAAAAAAAAAGAAAAAGAATTTCTATGTGTATGTCTCCCTCTGTTCCACAATATATATAACTCTATTTTCTTATAAAACATTTATAATGTAAGTCCATTGAACAAACTAAGAACGTAGTTTCTTACAATATTCTTCTTGTGAAAAGGTCGAGTCCTGGCGGCGGCGCGCGAGCGAGCGGCGGCGACCGTGGCGGCGTCGGCTGGTCGGCGTCGTTAGGGACAGCGTCGAGGGCGTCGAGTCGGGAAGCGTCGGGCGCGAAGCGCGAGGGCGGCGACCGTGGCGGCGTCGGCTGGGTCAGCGTCGTTAGGGACAGCGTCGAGGGCGTCGGGTCGGGACGGCGTCGGCGCAGGGGCGGGCGGCGGGGCGGTGTCAAGCACGGCGTCGGCGCGAGGCGGGGGCGGCGTCGAGCGCGCGGCGGGGCTCAAGGGTTTTAGGGTAGAAGAGAGAAGGCGGGAGTTTTAAGGGTAAAGGGTACAAGCGGCTGGATCTATTATTTATAGATGGAGTATTATCAGTGGCGGTTCTTAGAAAGAACCGCCACTGATAACATTATCTGTGGCGGTTCGTATCGAACCGCCAGCGATCAACATATTATCGTGGCGGTTCTTTATACGAACCGCCACGGATATGTTATCGATGGCGGTTATTTTTAAGAACCGCCACAGATAAATATCTCTATCTGTGACGGTTCGTATACGAACCGCCAGCGATAAATGTATTATCGTGGCGGTTACGTATACGAACCGCCCTGATAATATTATCGATGGCGGTTCTTTTTAAGAACCGCCAGCGATGTGCCTCCTTGAAATTTGTTTACGAATCTTATCTGACTATTGTCGAATAGCGTGAGTTTGAAGACCTAGTTTTGGTCTTTGCGCAATTGCGGCGTTTTACGATTTTGTGTATTACTTGTAAAGCAAATACATAAGCGATTCTGAGAAAGAATCGGACTCCTTTCACCGACGGACTCAACAAACTTTCCAAACTTTCAATCGGATAGAACACTATTTTGTCATCCAGCAAAACAAACAAGTACTCTTGGACTTTGAAACAATCACCAAAACTAGCAAAGTCAAACCGACTCAAAGACCAAAAAACTAGCACATAGCTAGGAAACAAAACCAAAGCAGACTTTAAACTACCATGCACAAGATTATCTTCAATAGTGGTTATCATTAGGGTTGATTACATAGAGGAAGACTTGTGCGGCACGGTCATAATTTGCCCAGGAGCTAGCTCCGCCTCGATATTTTGCCATTACTCGTATATAGCTAATTATTTTCTTTCACAATTTGCCCTTCTTCATGATCGTCGCGATGATAGGTAGCTTCTGAGTGGTTTCTTCCTCGAGCTGATGTTGCCATCTACGAAAGGAGGCAACTCATCAAGCTGGTTGTACTCTTCCTCATCCATGACATTCTCAACTCAAGCGATCCTTCTTTTCCCTGAAGAACTACATGGCGCTTCTTATCTGTAGGTCGATTACATAGAAGACTTGTGCTACTTGCTTCGCAAATGCGAATGGTTCATCTCTGTATCAGACATGTTCGATGTCCAAAGTAGTGAAGCCGTACTTGTCCACCTTGACACCCTTTGGGAGTTGTACCCAACGACACGAAACATTGGGATCTTAAAAATACGATAGTCGAGCTCCCAAATCTCTTCTATGAACCCGTGAAGCTACTCTTCTTCTTGCTGTGTTGTCATAGGCATCTATCTAACACCACTATTTTGGTAAGTGCTTTTGCTATCCACGAGATCTCGTGTAAAAGGTATATCCATTTATGTCGTATCCTTGCCATGTCAAGATTGTACTGATGGCCCTTTGCGACCACCTCAACATGACACTCGTTTCTTTCCAGTCATATGCTCTTTGAACCAATGATTGAACAAGCGGTTATGCTCTTTTGTTACCCAAACCTCGATCGTCCACGATTTTCCTCTCGTAGCTTATCCTTGTGCATGTCCATATACAAGGACACCTCAATGATTGTTGCAAAGCGTGAAATGAGCTTTTGAATAATCCATGATCGTAAGAATTTGTTGATTTCCTTCCAATCGTCCCTTTCCCATCCGACCTACCCTCATGTGGGATCGAGCACTCCTACGGTTCCACCCCTCCATGTAATCCACGCAAAACTTCGATAACCTCCTCGGTTGCATAACCTTCCACAATGCAGCCCTCCGTGAGATCGATTGCGTACATACTTCTTCAGATACCCATGTACCTTTGAGCGGGTACATTTGATGCGAGAATACGGGCCACATACATTTATCTCATTCACAAGGTGAACAATGAGATGAACCATTATATCGAAAAATGATGGAGGAAATACATCTCTAGGCGGCATAGTGTCTTGACCACATCATTACGCTATTGAGAAAGTCCGATGGGATCGATGACCTTACGTGAAATCGTGTTGAAGAAGAAACACAACCTCATGATTGCCTCTCGGACCTTTTCAGGCAAAATACCTCTAATTGCAATAGGAAGCATTTGTGTCATCATCACATGACAATCATGAGACTTCATGCCAGTTAACTTCAAATCTTTCATCGAGACCGGTTTCTTGATGCTTGCGAATGTAGGACGGAACTTTCACACCATGCAAGCATTTGCAAAGTTACATTCTCTCTTTCTTGAAAGAGTGTAGCAAGGGGGGGAAGGTAAAGTCGCCCTTTCCCGGTGTCCTGAGGATGTAGCTCAGCTCTGATTTTCATATCTTCCAGGTCCCTTCGTGCCTTTAGTCCGTCCTTAGTTTTGCTAGGAATGTTCAGCAAAAGACCAATCAAGCTATCACATACATTTTTCTCTCGTGCATAGCGTCTATGCGGTGTCGAACTTCTAAGTCCTTCCAATAGGGCAAGTTCCAAAATATCGATCTCTTCTTCCATGTGGTCTTCTCGAGACGAGACCTCGATGTATTATTACTATCTCCCTTTCCAAGTCGACATTAATATCCTTAACCATATCATATACCTCTTCCCACAGCGAGGCCTTGGGGCTATACCATCCTATTTTGTCCCGTCGAATTGTTTTTCATATTGCGGTAGGGGTGATTCTGCGAAGGAACCTACGGTGATGCATGTACGGTTTTCCTCGAGTTATTGAGCCACACACTAGCGGTTTCATCCATGCCTTTGGGGCATGCTTTGGCCCTTTTATAGTACGACCGGATAGGTTACCAAAGGCAGGAAATTATTGATGGTGCAAAACAACAATGCCGTAGGATGAAGTACTCTCGCTTGTACTCATCCCATACTGCACACCTTCGTTCCACGATATCACAAGATCTTCCACCAATGGTTGTAGGTATACATCAATATCATTGCCGGGTTGTCTCGGCCCTTGGATAAGCGGCGACATCATAATGTACTTTCGTTTCATACACAACCAAGGAGGAATGTTGTAGATCAGAGAGTTCTGAGCCAAGTGCTATGAATACTACTCATGTTACGAAAGGATTCATTCCATCCGTACTCAACCCAAACCTTACATTCCTCGGTTCATTCCGAAGTCCATCCTAAAGAGCCTATCGATGGTTCTCCTTTGGCGAGAATCGCAGGTGTCTCGACTTTCCATCCTTTTACGCTCTTACGAGTGCCATCGCATCGATTGGGCATGCTTTTGTTTCAAATAAGCGCTTCAACCTAGGTATTACCGGTAAATACCACACCACTTTAGCGGGAGCCTTTCTTCACCACGGTGCCCTCATTGTCATGGCCTTTACGCTTGTATCGTGATGATTTGCACACGGACATACATGCATGTCTCGTATACTCTTTGCGATAGAGTATACAATCGTTTGGACATGCTTGTATTCTTTCTACTTCAATCCCAATGGACATACAACCTTCTTAGCTAAATAAGTGGTTATCGGCAATACGTTTCCATCTGGAAGCATGTCCGCTAAGAGTTGTAATAGCGCCGTGAAACTTTTATCGGACCAACCATTGCTTGCCTTCAATTTTAGAAGTGAAAGCACAGTGTGCAACTTTGTGTATTCCTCCTTGCAACCCGGGAACAAAGGTGTGTCCGAGTCATCCAACAAACCCTTGAATTGATTAAACTCTCTCTGACTAGTGTAGTTCCATACGCATCGCGCAACATCGAGCAAGATTATTATCGTCATCAATGTCCAACCTTTCCTCATCGGATCCATAACTGATGTCAGCTGCCATAATGCCTTCTCCATCATCCAATACGTTATCACCTTCATGTATGTTTTCCTCTTCACCGTGACTTGTCCAACGTGTATAGCCAAGTACAAAACCTCTTCGAATCAAGTGCAAGTGGATGTGCTCTTTGTCTGAAAACATTTTCTCATTCTTGCAATCAATGCATGGACAATGTATGTACTCCGTCTCCTTGTGCAACTTGTTCTCCTCGTGCTCTTAGAAAAGCAGATACCCCATCGATGTAATCTCGGTATAGCAGTTCGCATTGTACATCCATCTCGGTCCATCTAAAATTAATTAACATATAAAATTGATTAAAACTAATCTAATTACTTATCATCTAAATGAGCTAGATAATAAATTCATCATCTAAAAATGATGAGCATCCACCTACCAAATTAGCTAAAATTTCATGTATATTAATATCCAATAATCTTAATTAAATAAATTTAATATATGTCGCACTAATGGAACCAAATTAATAGTAATTAAAAACTAATCTGAATACTTTTCTGTAAAGAAGCGGATAATAAATTCATCATCTAAAATGATGAGCACCCACCTACCAAATTAACTAAAATTTCATTTATATTAATACCCAATAATCTTAATTAAATAAATTTATTATATGCAAGATGTATATGTCAGTACACTAATGGAACTAAATTAATAGTAATTAAAAACTAATCTAATTACTTATCATCTAAAAGAGCTAGATAATAAATTCATATATATGCAAGATGTATATGTCAGTACACTAATAGAACCCAATTAATAGTAATTAAAAACCAATCTAATTACTTATCATCTAAAGGAGCTAGATAATAAATTCATCATGTATCAAATTAACTTAAAATGCAATTAATATTAAATATATGCTTAATCATAATTCATCATCTATAAAAGGAACACAACATCATCTAATGAACCTAGCTAGAAATAAATTCATCAACTACAAAATGGTAGCTAAATAAAAATAAACAAAATCTAAACTTTTCATCTCATCTACATATAAATCCTAATTAAACTTGGTTTAAAAATTAAATTGCAACAAGATTAACACAAATCAAGAGAGGAGAAAAATAACTCACCAAGGAACAACTAGAGGAAGTACAAGCACAAGAATTGAGAAAGCGAAATCGAAATTTAGAAGTTTTGGTTTGCTCTCGGGAAGAAGAAGACCGGTCTTTCTCATGACCACTTATTTATAGGCAATATTATTAGTGGCGGTTTTAACTAGAACCGCCGCGATAACATTATCTGTGACGGTTCTATCCTAGAACCGCCAGCGATAATGAATTATCGATGGCGGTTCGAGGATATAACCGCCACGGATAATCAATAGAATCGATGGCGGTTGGAGGATAGCACCGCCACTAATAACCTAGTTATCGGTGGCGGTTCTAGCCTCCAACCGCCCGCGATAATGTATTTTGTTATCGATGGCGGTTCTATCCTTGAACCGCCGCGATAATTAATTATCGATGGCGGTTCTAGGATAGAACCGCCCGCGATATTTTTCCCGCCATTTTTGAAATAGAACCGCCACTGATAATTATCTTTGTGGCGGTTCGAAAAAAACCGCCACAAATAGACCGTCACCTATTGCAGGTTTTGGCGTAGTGCCATATCATACGTCAGACATTACAACTTGTGCTTATGAGTCTTTATCTTCTAGATCAACATTTGATAACCTTGAGCTATTGAAAGATGGACTTTCTGGCACCCTAGTAACTGTATTCATAATGGGGATTCATGAAATTAGACATCCTTGCTCTAGGGATACTGGAATCAAGCTTGCAGTACCATACTTTGTTCATAGCTGGCAGGTAAGTTGGATTGTAGGTCTACAATTTCACCTAAGGAATATATGTTCTAATTATCAGATATCCTTTCTAGCTTTAAAACTAGATATGTTTTGAAAAGCATGTTTGTGTTCTATATTGTAAACGAATGTGATATGTGTATTGTAATAAAGTGTTTTTGTGCTCTGTGAATAAGATATGTGCATACTGTCTGTAATCTGTGTGAATGTGATATGTGCATACTATATGTAATATGTGCTATTTTTGAGAGAGTGCACAAATGGGAAACAGCACATCCCCTCATCACTATCGGTTCTGAGCAAGAAGCGATGGTGATGAGGCCCTTATCACTATTGGTTCTTTCTCAGAAGCAATAGTAATGAGGGCCTCATCACTCGGTTCTGAGCTAGAAGCGATGGTGATGAGTCCCTCATCACTATCGGTTCTTTCTTGGAATCGATAGTGGTGAGGGCCTCATCACTATCGTGTGAATGAGATATACGCATACTGTCTATAATCTGTGTGAATGTGATATGTGCATATTGTGTGTAATATGTGCTGTTTGTGGGAGGGTGCACAAATGAGAAACAACACATCTCCTCATTACTATCGGTTCTGAGTTAGAAGCGATGGTGATAAAGCCCTCATCACTATCGATTCTGATCAAGAACCAATTGTGAAGATGTGTTTATCACAATCGGGCGAAAACCGACTGTGATAATATCGTCTTATCACTATCTAATGACTTTGTATCACCATTGGAACAGACTGTGATGACAAAAAAGAACCAATTGTGATGTATATTCCTGTAGTAGTGTACATTCCTGTAGTAGTGTTACCATTTGGGTTAATTTGTGAATCTTATGCTGTGAATTTGTGAATTGTAGTTATGTATTCGTAATATAATCTGCTTTGTTTCATATGGCATGGCTAGCAATTCCTGAGGCTAGCTAGTAAATAGAAAAGTGTAAATAGTAAAAAATAATATCATAGACCGGGTCCACTTTAGAACCGTCTGTGATGCCTCTTATATCACACACAGTTCTTATTTATAACCATATGTGATGGTCTTTTTGACAGATGGTTTGAAAACCGTCTGTGGTGTCCCCTTATATCACTAACACTTTGTTACCGACACTTCATAAAACCATCTGAGATGACAATTTTGAACTGTCTGTGATGAGATTTTCTGTAATAGTGAAAGTTGCCGTCTATGATGTATCTTACATCACACACAGTTCTTGTTCAGACAGTCTGTGATGTCCCTTTTCACAGACGGTTCGAAAACCGTTTGTGAAGTCCCCTTATATCATTGACACTTTGTTACCAACGGTTCATAAAACCGTCTGAGATGATGATTTTGAACCGTCTGTGATTATTTTTTCTGTAATAGTGAAAGTTGCAAAACCAAATGAAGCCTGTAATAGTGAATGTTGCAAAACCAAATGAAGTCAGTCAACTATATCCAATTCACATTTTCCAAACTAAATAAACCTCCAGTCCATAGTTACCTACCCTATTGAAAATTTGAAACTTCTACTTGAGTTCCCTTTGGAGTTTGGACCACACTCGCCTAGATTGGATATACTCAGTATACTGTCCTTAACATTTTCCATCTATCCTGAACAGCCTGATCATGCCATGTGCTAAGCGTAACTGCAAGCGAAGACCGGAATTTACCATATTTGGTACGTTAACTTTGGACCACGATCGCCTGGGTTGGACATACTCGCAGTACTGTCCTGATGCTTGGCAGCAGTTGATCATGCCATGTGTTGGACGTAACTGGAGCCGACACTACTACAGAACTGGGCATCACAACCGGCCTATTAGAAGCGGTTTGGTGCGAACCCGTTGTGATCTTCGCACCAGAAGCGGTTCGTTGTAGCGGTCGGAGAGGGCTTCGAGCGGTTGGAAACACGAACCGCTTCGAAGGTTGCGTTCGAAGCGGTTCTTTTCTCAAACCATACGAAAATCGAAGCGGTTTGAGAAAAGAACCGCTTCTAGAACGCAACCTCAGCGGTTCGTGTCTCAACCGCTTCGAAGCCCTCCATATGACGCATTTAAACCCTTCTTCCTCCATGCGCGTGAGAGATGCGAATACGATCAAGCAGAGAAGGCCGACCAAGCTATTTGTTCTTGGGAAGGTCTTGTCCAAATTCAAATGAAATGGCGAAGTGCTAAAAGCATTTTTAAAAATTACGAAATGGCTGAAGTGCTAAAAGCATTTTTAAAATTTCGAAATGGCCGAAGTGCTAAAAGCATTTTTAAAATTCAAATGAAATGAAGTGCTAAAAGTTTTTCAAAAAATATAGAATGAAACTAAATTGCTAAAAGCATTTTTAAAAATTACGAAATGGCGAAGTGCTAAAAGTTTTTCAAAAATATAGAATGAAACTAAATTGCTAAAAGCATTTTTAAAAATTACAAATAAAGCGAAGTGCTAAAAGTTTTTCAAAAATATAGAATGAAACTAAATTGCTAAAAGCATTTTTTAAAAATTATGAAATGAAAGCTGTAGTGCGAAAAGCACTCTTTAAAATTATGAGATTAAAGCAGGCGGTTTGAGAAAAGAACCGCTTCTAGAGCGCAACATTCGAAGCGGTTAGTAATAAGAACCGCTTCTAGAGCGCAACATTGAAGCGGTTTTAGAAAAGAACCGCTTCTAGAGTGGACTATTGAAGCGGTTAGTAACACCAACCGCTTGTAGAAGTCATCCTCTACAAGCGGGTTGATCTAAATCCGCTTGTAGAGATATTCTACAAGCGGTTCGTTCTCTGAACCGCTTGTAGAAGTCATCCTCTACAAGCGGTTGGTTCTAAAACCGCTTGTAGAGATTTGCTACAAGCGGTTGGTTATTAGAACCGTTTGTAGAAGTGCTCTCTGTATAAATTTGAAACGCCCGCTCTTTTTCACACCGAAATTTTCTAAGTCGGTCGACCCCCTGCGGCCGCTGCGCTCTGTCTCTCTCGGCCGTCGCCGCCGTCGCCTCCGTCCGGACCAGCGTCGCCATCCTCGTCGGCGCCGTCGCCTCCTCCGCCACCTCTCGACTCCTACTCACCACCTCGCCGACGCCTTGATCCACCCGCGTCTTAGCTGCCCTCGTCGCCGCCGTCACTCCACCCGTCCGCGAAGCCTTCTCTACCACCCCGCCGACGCCTACTCCGCCACCAAAGCGCGCCACACGCCGTCCACCCGGGAGGACCGAGGTATTTGAGTGCACGCGTCGTCCTCCCTCTCTAGTTCTATTTGCCCACCACATGTTCGGTGAAATGCCCACAAGTCTGTGTGCTTGCTTGAAATTTTAATTCTAAATTAAACCAAAATGTATATTTTCACTTAGTATGGAATTACAGAACAATGCATATTTTCTTTTTATTATTTTGTTGTTTTTATTTAATTTTGGATTTGGTTCTAGTTTAGGATTTGTATATTAATTTAACACGGTCAATGTTGCACATTTACTTTTGACACATAGTCCTGTGTGTATGTTCTTGGTGTATTTCTTGTTCTTGTGTCCACGAGTTCGTGTTTGATCCTTGGGCTAGTTCCAACACGTAGTACTTAATGCTTCTTTGTAGAAATTTATGTAATAATATGCTTGTGTTGTGTCAGTAATATGGTTGTTTCAAAGTAATATGATATTTATGTCAACATTTTTGCGAAATTAGTAGAGATGGCGCAACCGGGACGTGGTGACCCTACTTTCGATGAGGAGAATAGTTCTGTTGGACTCCATCGCTACTGGGTACCATCGAAGGTGATGGTAGCAGCTGTTGCCTGGGGCTAATGGTGGTTCCGGTGAGGCCGTTGAGGCTGCGGTGATGAAGCCATTGACGCGGAGCCGCCGAGTCCGATAACTTTTTGGTTCGGCGGGATGAGGTCTGAGCGGAAGAATATAATCCCGTAGACATGTTAATTAATCGCAATTCATTAATATAATACACTCTGACACGTTTGTACATATGTTTATGTATTTCAAGCCCCGTGCATTGAGCAACCAATCCAAGCATTGGGGACCTAACAAGAAGCCGATCCACGAAGCATGTGTTTACCGATGTTAACAACGAAGGGATGCGGTTGCCCCTCTTTTAGCGATTGGGCGTACAACAACGCTTGCGGTTACCACGTGAGGATCACGTCCCAATTAGCATCGAAAATGGGTCAAGTTCCTCAAGCTACCAAGGACTCTGCTCTCGGCAAGATATTAAGGAAAACTTCACATTTCCTCAAGGGTAGAAGACAAGGCCAAGAAATTTACTTTGAAGAAGATGGCAACAATGTTTCAGCTTGGAAGGCGTCTCTCACCGTAAATACGCGAGAAGGGAGAAAGACCCGACTTCAACCAATTTCCTAAGTTGGCGGATCACTGGGAAGCATTCGAGGAGTTCAAGCTGTCAGCTGAGGGCCAGGCCGCGAGTCAGAAGAACAAGGCCAATTCACAGATGAAGAAATACCACCACCATCTTGGCACCGGTGGTTACATCAAGGCTGTACCAAAATGGGAGAAGCGGGAAGAAGAATTAATGGCGAAGGACGTCACACCGGCTACCGCTCTGTGGGAACAGCGCCTGCGCAATTGGTTCATGGGTCATGGGGGGAGCCTTTCAGATGACGACAGTTTGGTGATGGCACCAGGAGTACAAGAGGCTGGCCAAAGGATTGTACAAGCTGTTGAGCAGTCTCAGGCAGGTACATTGGTGCCAGACAGGGAGAATGACGAGCTAACACATGCCCTTGAAAACCCTGAGCACCAGGACGGGCACGAGGTATGGGCAAGCCGGCCGTGGAAGTATGGTTTCGCTAAGGGCGCTTTATACGTCAGGAGCCGGCATAGAAGCAAATCAAGAGAATCACGTAAAGTGTGCCAATTGGAACAAGAGCTCGAGCAACCCCAGGCTAGCATCGGCGACATAGTTGCGCAACAAGTACAAATTGCCCTCAGCAAGCTTCAAGGACTAGGTCCGAGCAATCATAGGACGCCGTGATCGACCCTCCGCGGCGAAGTAGCTGCGCGTCCACCGGGGCCCCTGAAGCGGACACCTTGCTATCCCGTTATCCTGTGGATGACATAAGGGTTCGCCGCTAGTGTGAGCTGCACGTTGATGCGCGTAACCTCTCCATCAAGGTGGCTTACGGCATGGCATATCCGGTGGAGCTGGGCCAGATGTTCCACTGCAACGAGATACCTGGGTTACTCAAAGGTCATTGTGGAGGAGGTCCGAGCGGATTTGAAGAACTTCACCTCGATATTCTTTGGAGGCGACGGCGTGACCAAGCTTGGACAGGCCCTCCACAATATCATCCTTTGGCGCAAAGCGGTACATCATATTTCCATTTGCTATGGACGCGTCATCTCCACCACGGCAACCCACGCCTCCAACGCCACCGCCACGCAATGCCTCGCCAATAAAGCAGAGCGAAGCCCTACTCCACCACCAGTAGCTCTGTGTCTCCACCCGCTCCACGTAGAAGCCCTACTCCACCACCAAGCATCTCAAACAAAAAGAACCCTCTAGAAAAACCACGCCTCCACCATCTCCTCCAGGAAGAAGCTCGATAATGAATGAAGGCTCCCCACTGCTCCCAAGAAGGCGGAGTCCACCGATCGGCCAAGGTAAAGGAACCTCCAAAGAGGGCATATGATATGAATAAGGAGGAGAGTGACGCGGTCACTAAAGCGTATGGTGCACACTTCGCAAAAAAGAAGGTAGAGCCAAAGGTACCAAGCCGATCCAAAAGCGGAGAACACTTCGCGACATGCCGCAAAGCCACTTTGCTGTGCCGTCCAACTATGAGCGGACAATAATTAAGGCTACGGAAGAATAAGCGTGGTCGGCGTCGACGGCAAAGAAGAAGAAGAGAGACCAAGATCGGAGAACCTCGAGAGGTTTATGAAGGAGGCGGGACTCGGTTCCACAGTGCGACTCTTGGATTAATAGATGATATCCCGGTGGCAACAAAGGTCGGATGGCAATTTGGTTGGCCGGAGTGATTAACCCAAATGAGATAAAGGATCGCCAACCAAGATGCGGCAATTTCATGAATGGTACATGATGAGTCCGCTCAAGGAAGAACGATGTTCCCCTCCGTATCAAAGAAGATGATTTTTATCGCGGGACAGCACCATATGGCTCGAATTTGACGACTTATACAATATTTACCATGCCGACTCCATCAACGTGTCTCTCATGAGCTCTTTGGTGCTGTAAGTGTCAAGCTCGTACCTTTACCGTGTGCTTCCTCGTACAATAAAATTGCAACTATTAAACTTATACCTTTCTATATAGAATGGAGATACAACGATGTAGAAAGAGAATATCTTCAGCGTGGGCTTCATCGACCCGTAGATTGTTAACGAGTTCGTCTTTGGATACAACCGAAAGGATCTTGAAGATTACATTCTCGATGCATTCTTGGGACAGCACTACAAACCGTACATACTTACGCCCTTCAACTTCGAGTGCGTATATATACAACCTCTCGTTCTTATATTTTCCAAGGCATTTATAATACTACTAGCTAGTTACATATATGTTGCAATACATGAATAGGTTTCATTGGATCCTTCTTGTCATCAAGCTTGATAGCGACGGATCATTGTTCAAGACTCAAAAGGACTCGGTGAAAAATATCAATTTATCATTGACACTCTAAACGGTATATAGCACATATATATACGATAGTTTTCCTTATTATATATATTGAAATACCTTGCTAATTCCAACTCTGATAATTACCATTCATACTAACGCATCACACAGGACATTTGCACGGTTTCGAAAGAAGCAACAAGGAGATTTCGAGAACGAATTTGATGTACAATTAAGACTCGAGTACGTATTAAAGAATATTAATATGCCGTAACAGTTTTTCATCCCAATAATCGTGTTCTTTTCAAATTTCATCGTAGGTTCTACAACAGACGGGTGGAAACAACCTATGTGGCTATTATGTGTGCCACTATATGCAAAGTATTACCCACGGTGATGTGCCGACAACCAACGCCGAGGTAGTGTGCACATGTCAATTTCTTAGTACTTACACTTTAATAATTACATATCCAGAGATTTATTTACCTCCCGCTTTGTCAGCCCAACATCGATGTGCAAGACGTGATCCCGCCGCACCGGGTTGCAGCAATCCAAGAACAACTCATCGGCTTTATTGTCGACGAGATTGTATCCACCAAAGGCGAGTTCCACGCAAATGGTTGGAGAGATTGCAACTGACATCAACGTCGACCAAGGGCACAAAGAGCGACGCACGCAAGAAATAAGCTCAAGATTCACCCTTTTATTCTTTGAAACTTGTAAAATTGGCTTATTATTTCATGTGTTCATCAACTTGTTCATTTTTTAGTCTGTAATTATCTGAATGAATACTCATGACTAATATATATATATATATATATATATATTTAAGTGTGTCAAAAAAACTCATGAAGTTCTATTTATTTTAATTGTCAAAATCTATATCAAAACCCTCTGAAAACATATTCTATATTGAATATAATCAAACGCTACTGTTGTCGGACTCTTCACAAGCGCAGTAACTCCAACCGCTTGTGGAGAGCCTCTTCTGGCGGTTCGTAACATCAACCGCTTTTGGAGAGAACCTCTCCACAAGCGGTTGGTAACACCAACCGCTTGTGGAAATGTCGAACCACAAGCGGCTTGTGATACCCGACGGGGTATCACTCCCGGTTGCTTACAAGCGGTTCTAAAACCGCTTCTGAAAGCGGTTTCGAACCGCTTGTGTATGCCCGATCCGCAGTAGTGCGAAGACTAGACTTTACCGTATTGTCTGGCTTAATTTGGTTGTCCCATTCAGTTGGAATTCCATGCATAACACGTATATGTAGCACCAGTGACACCAGACTTCTTGAATGATATTCATGACTTGTACATGGGAATGATGTACAGATCACTACTAACTGACGGTGCCATCGTTTCAAAAAATAACCGATAGCAAGTGAGCGAAAGCTTTCTCCACCGAAATAAAAGAAATTAGGGACAAATGTTTAAGTTCAAACTTGTATGATTTGTTGCTAATTGCTTGACGAACTCCGAAGCATCTTTTTTGTGTAGATACAGTACGTTGAACTATGAGTACAAAAAAAAATTAGAGAATAGTATATTCTGTGTATTAGAAATCAGATATAGTCCTTGATTTGTTGACGGTATTTCAGCTACTCTAATATCGGAGGAAGTATAAATAAATACTAGCTAATCTGATCTATTAGATTGGAAAGAATGAACGGTCTATAATGAATTTAGTATACCGTAAAAAAACTCAAAAAATATGTTTTTTCAGTCATTGTGATACACCCAAGTTCTAAATTTTGTTTGAGTAAAGGAAGGGTCTAAATTGCATTGAAACAATTCATGTTTTCCATCCAAAATAACCTCCAGCCCTGAACTACCCTAGCCCACTGAAGTTCTGTGTTTTTGATATACTTTGTAGTACCGTCCCATGCCATGTGTCGTACGGAACTAGAAGCGAAGCCTTGTTTAACCATATTTGGCATCTTTATTTGTTGTCCCATCCTGTTGGATTTCCATGGATTAAACGTATGTGTCACATCAATGGTGCCAGTAAGTCCTGCTATCGATGACTTGTAAACTGGACGTGGCATCGTACCTTAAGTACTGATCATGCCATGAGTTATAGGTAACTGGAAGCAAATTAAGGCTCAAGTCTTTTGTTACCAATTCAGCATTGGTCGCCTTGTGATGCACTTCTATTGTCACAATCAGTCGGAATTCCATGATCTATAGGTAACTGGAAGCAAATTAAGGCTCAAAACCTTTTGTTACCAATTCAGCATTGGTCACCGTGTGATGCACTTCTATTAATTGTCACAATCAGTTGGAATTCCATCAATGGAAATAGTTTTCCTGCCATCAATGGCTTCTCCATTGAAATGAGGGACACAGATCACTCACTATATAACATGATCCAAAGTGGCGTTCATAGGGATGCACAATCATGCGCAAATATTTGGGTATCCATAAAGAAGCCCACATAAGAATGGCTGACCTCAGATCTCTTGTTGAAGAAAGTCTGATAGCGTTGTGTCTTCTCCTCTCCTTCCAACTAGCCACATCTGTTCATGCATCAACATCGAATGGGGGCTGCATCGCAGACGAGAGGGCTGCCCTTCTCTCCATCAAGGCGAACCTCTCGGACCCCAACAACTACCTCTCATCATGGCAAGGTGAAGACTGCTGCAGGTGGAAGGGAGTCAGGTGCAGCATCAACACCGGCCACGTTGTCAAGCTCAATCTTCGTGGAAGCACTGACGACTGTCTACACATCTCTCCACATAAATTGGGAGGTGAGATAAGCTACTCTTTGGTCAGTTTACAGCAACTGAGGTATCTAGATTTGAGTTGCAATAACTTCAGTGGGGCACATGTACCAGAATTTGTTGGTTCTCTGTCTAGTCTTAAATATCTCAACCTTTCATGCGCCTCCTTCTATGGAAGAATACCACCGCAGCTTGGGAACCTATCCAAACTTATCTACCTCGATCTTAAATCCTGGGGCTGGTACAACCCTATAGACAACTACTATCTCTACTCACATGACCTTGAGTGGCTATCACACCTATCCTCACTGAAGCACCTCGACATGACCTATGTGAACCTTCGCACTGCAGTGGGCTGGGTTCATGATGTTAACATGCTTCCAACTCTAAAAAAGCTTTACCTCCAAGGCAGTGGACTGAAAAATAGAGTTGATTTCCGTGGTCGGTTTAATCTCACAGCACTCGAGGTGCTTGACATCTCAGAGAACAACTTTAACACAACCATTGTTCCCAACTGGTTTTGGAACTCAACTAGCCTCACTTTTCTTAACATGAAATATTGTTACTTCCATGGTCCAATTCCTTACGAGATAGGCAGCATGACATCGCTTGAAGAAGTTTCTTTCCAACAAAATAATCTCATGTCCACCATGATACCATCAAGTTTCAAAAATCTATGCAACCTGAAGCTACTAGTTCTAGAAAGTAGCAACATCTCTGGGGATATCACAGAATTGATGGAACGTTTACCAAACTGCCCTTTGAACAAGCTGCAAGCATTGGATTTGTCTTCGAATAATATCTATGGGGCCCTGCCAAATTGGTCGGAACCTCTGGCCAATTTGACCGACTTGCGTCTGGCGGTTAATAAGCTCACAGGAACTCTACCATCATGGATTGGAACACTCACAAATTTGACTGTTTTCGATGTTCATTCCAACAACCTAAATGGCATAGTCAATGAAGATCACTTAAAAAGCCTTACAAATCTGCAAGATTTATGGTTGGGCGATACACTTGTTCAATTGAAGGTCAGCCCTAATTGGGTTCCTCCATTCAAACTGCGGACAGTTATGTTAGAGTCTCTGCAGATAGGACCGGCATTCCCACCATGGCTTAGATCACAAACGGGAGTAGAATTACTTGACATTTCAAATGCAAGCATAACTGCACTCCCAGATTGGTTCTGGCTTGTATTTTCTACAGCAAAATTCTTGGATTTGTCGGGTAACCAGATAACTGGTACACTACCAGCAACATTGGAATTTATGGCAGCAGAGACCATGGCACTTTACTATAACAATTTTACTGGTATGGTTCAAAAATTTCCAAGAAATATTAAATACATGGACATATCTGGAAACTCTCTATCGGGAACACTGCCATCAGATTTCGGAGCCCCGCTGTTACAGGAGCTTTTACTGTATAACAATTCAATATCAGGCTCCATTCCATCTTCATTGTGGTCATTGGAATACTTGTATGTATTAGATCTATCTGGAAACAAGCTGTCAGGAGAAGTTCCTACTTGTCAAGAGGATTGTAACCCACGCAGTCAATATCTTAGCGTGGTCAATTTAAATACTAACAACCTCTCAGGAGAATTCCCGTCAGTTCTCAGAACTTGCCCGGGCCTAGTTTTTCTTGATCTTTCCTATAATCAATTCTCTGGAAACATACCAGTTTGGATGGGGGAGAATTTGCCGCTCTTATCATTGCTACGTCTACGATCCAATATGTTTTCTGGCAACATTCCAGTTGAACTTGCAATGATTAAAGAGCTACAGTTCTTAGACCTCGCACAAAACAACTTATCTGGGAGCATACCAGACTCATTTGTTAACTTGAGTGCAATGGCTCGTACTTCTGGTTACAGTTATGGTCTTAAAACAGTTGACTTTACCGGTCAAGGTTTTTTTTATGACATGATAATTTTCACTGAAAAAGTATCAGTTCTAACCAAGGGGCAACAACTTGAATATTACAGTGATATCATATATATGGTGAACCTTGATTTGTCTTGCAACAGTTTAACTGGAACCATCCCTCAAGATATTAGTACTCTCATTGGATTGACAAGTCTGAACTTTTCTTGGAACCGCTTGAGTGGGGAAATCCCAGAGCAAATTGGTCAGCTCAAACAATTGGGATCTCTTGACTTATCACACAATGAGCTTTCAGGCGAAATCCCTTCAAGCATGTCAGCTCTTGACTCTTTAGGCCACATGAACCTCTCATACAACAATCTATCTGGAAAGATACCAACAGGAAATCATATGGATACTTTCCGAGATGGATCCATCTACGTTGGAAACATTGGTTTATGTGGTCGTCCATTAACTACCACCTGCCCTGGAAATGAGTCGAGTCAACCTTCATATGGAAATCATCGAGATGGATTGGAGGATATATCCCTTTACCTGGGCATGATTATTGGGTTTGTTCTTGGCCTTTGGGTGGTCTTTTGTGTAATGCTGTTCAAAAAGAGATGGAGAAATGCTTATTTCATGTTTATCGAAGGGTTGCAGGACAAGATTTATGTGAATTTGGTAGTAAGATGGGCTATTCTGAAGAGGAAGCTAGGTGAAAAATAATTATGTGTTATATCGTTTTATACATTACACTGTATTTGCTTCAGACTTTGTGCACGAGTGGCTATCTATAGCTAAGTGTAGTTAAAGAATTTGTGTACGAATGGCTATATGTATTGTAATGTTCTACGTATTTGGTTTCTCATATTATAAACATGCTTTGTTTCAGTAAGGGCTCACTCCGATCACAAATAATTGTTGTTTGAACATAAGTGTTGTTGGAACAGAACGTTAAAAAAACTTGGGAACAATTTTCTATTTTATTACTTCTTATTCTGTTCGCTTATAAAGCTCAGACCTACCCCTGAATTTATACCCAAAACTACCGCCCTAATAAACAGAATAAGATTCTACTTCCTTATCCTAATCGGACTCCTCATCCTAAATAGACTTTAACCAAAACTCCTATACAGATTACAAGATTATCTCTAACAATCACCCCCTTAATCTTGTAACATTTAATTTCTAACACGTAATTCTACCTGATCTTCCAAAAAAATTTCTCAGATTTTCCGCTCTTTCCCTTCTCTCTATTGCTTGTATGTGCTAGTACTGCCACTGCCGTGGACGTCCTTTTGCCATGCAGCAGCACAAGACTCTCCCTGCTCTGTAGCCTCACGTGTAGGGGTAAAAACGGAACGAAAACTTTTCAACTGTTCTGGAAAAAAACAAAAACGGAAGACTATTTTTGGAAACGGAATAGGAAAGTGTCAGTATAGAAACAAAAAAGAAAAATTTGTTCTGGAAACAGAATCAGAAACGAGAGAGTCAGTTCCGATGAAAATGGAAACGGAACGGAATTTCTGTATAATTGTAATCGGAATTCTGAACGGCACGCCCGGCCCAGTTCTCAGTCGCGGCCTCCCTCAAGGCTCAAGGCTCAATGCCTCAATCCACCGCGGCACCAACCATGCAACCCTAGCCATTTAGACCAACCCTAGCCGCTCTCTCTCTGGTCTCAGCACTCGTCTCGTCCCCTGGCCCCCGCGGGGCGAAGACTGCAGCGACGCCGCCTCCCACCGGCGGCCCCCGATAGGCGACCCGCACCGCGCCCCCGACCGGCGACCCCCACCGCGCCCCCGACCGACGCCCCCACCGCGCCCCCGACTGGCCCCCGCCCGGCGTCCCCCACCGCGCCCCTGACCGGCGACCCCCACTGCGCCTCCAACCGGCAGGCTCCCCTACCTCGCCTTCCCCAACATCGAGTGGGTCGCATCCGCCTACGCCTCCGGCTGTGTCCGTGTCTGGGGCCGATACGGCGACCAAGCCCTCAAGGCTGAGTTCCGCCCCATCTTAGGCCGCGTCAACGTTCTCCGCTAGTCACCCGATGGCCTCCGCATCGTCGTCTCCGAGGACGACAAGGGGACATCCTTCGTCCGTTCATTCATGTAAGTGAAACGCACATACACACTCTGCCCTTCCATCTCGATCTCGTTAGAAGGATTTGGGGCTTGGGGGAAGCGAATGGTGCCCTCCATTTTCCCTTTGTGGAATAGCTTAGATCGAAGGATGAGGTTCTCCTGTTGAGTGCTCTGCCTCCAAACCTGCAAAAATTAGATTTGAGAGGATGATTGGCCGAAGGGATCTTGGGCGAGTCTGCTCTCTTGCAAGCTTGACCCAAAATCTGTATTCATTGATTCTATCTTGATCCCAGCTGAGAGAAGACCACCTGTCGTCCCTCTCTTCGTTGGTAAATTTGACGCATCTAGATTTCACCAGAGCATACAGAGGAGAGCAGCTCTAATTTTTGTAGGTTTGGAGTCAGAGCACGAAGTTAAATAATTCTATGAATAACTGAAGGTGCTTTACGATTTTAGAGGTGGAAATGGAAGATGTTGGAGTTTTTTTTCAATTGTGTGAGGAATTTAGATAAATCTGCAGTGATTATGGATGAAAGGGTAGGATTCTTGTGATTAAAATTGGAACACACAAAACTAACAGGTTTGATTCACTATTCCTTGTTTATGTGTTCCGTACTGTTTGGCCGACAGATTAGAAGGACCATTTGCAATGGATACTGGGTTATACTATAAAGATCAATTCTCTGAGTAGTATTTGATGATTATAATGATTTTGTTAGCACCAGATGAGCATGTCACCCTTGCTATCCTGAAGGCCGAGGTTCAAACTACATGTGTTTGCTATTATATTATGATGTGGCAATTGATGGTGTAATTGATGACAAAAGTGAGAGGTAGTTTCATACTTCATTGCTTGTTAATATTGCCCCAGCTTACAAGGCTTCTTTTCCCATTGGGATGTATAGCAAAGGTTGGATTGTTACTGGGAATTTTTATGGACTTCAGACTATAATAATCCAAGCACAGCCTTGGATTTTACCTTGTGAAGTGTCCTGTTACTGCGAAGTTTTATGGAAAGCTGTGGATTTGCTAGCGATTTCAACAAACTTTTTCTTTACTCCAGAACACAAAATACTCATGTAGGCAGCTTTATGAGCATGCATTTCAATTCATTTTAAACTAATACTTGTTCTTGTAGATTATGAACCGGAGAAGTCACTTGAAATTTCCTGAAGGAGCTAAGCTCTCTTCTGAAATTTTAAACTAATACTTGTTCTTGTGGAATTTTCTATTTTCGTTTTTGTAACCGCTTTGTTTCGTTCCGCATCTGTTTTTGTCACAATCCGTTTTCGAGGTTTCCGCCAGGAGCCTGGCGTTTTCTCTCCTCTCTTTTCCTTTGCACTGCACGCTAGATCTTCCTCTGTCTTCTTGCGTTGTACAGCCTCACAGCGCGAGCTCCAGTGCCTCAGCCCGTGGTGCTTGGCCGACGCGTAGAGCTCGGCGACGCACACTGCCGCCTACCCGCCTCAGGAGCATCGCTCTCTTTTTCTTGCTTCATACCTGCTCCTTTTTTTTTGGGTTGACCCTTGGCGTTTCCTTTTTTTTTATTTTGGCTCCGCCACCCGAAAGTCCACCTCATTAAGTTAACGAGTTTCTGCCTTCTCTAAAAATTTTCCCTTCAAATTAGCCTCGTGACCAACCGATTTACAAGTTTTCAAGGAAATTTTGTACAATCGGTTTGAGAATCTCACAACCTTCATCAACAGATAATTGTTCTTGTCATAAACAAGCAAGAACTCCGCCTACAGTTCTACTCTGCACCCTTCTTCTACCATTTGCCCGAGACCGAGTATGTTGTTACACAACCTTGATATATAGTATATTTCAGAGAACAACTTCTGATCGCCGTTCTTATATTATAGCAGTATCATTCCTTTGCCTCTTATCTGCACTGTGGAGCCATCGTCGAACTTGACTTTTCCTGAAATTTTCTCGTCAAGCTCATGAAACACGAAGCAATCTCTAGTCATGTGATTGCTTGCTCCATTGTCCAAGTATTCACAAATCAGTGTCATCATAGCTATCTCCCTCTATGCATAGTTTAGGAACTATATTCTGTTCGTTCAACATCAGTATATTCGGAGAGGAGTAGAGTCGGTTTGTCGTCTTCACCATCTCGGGTGAGGTTTACTTCCTCGTTCTTCTTCTTGTTCCGGTAATCCAATGCGAAATGCTCATACTTGTTACAGTTGAAGCACTTTATGTTACTGCGACACTCCACCGCGTAGTGATCATATTTTTCACATTCAAAACATTTGATATGTGACTTATGTTGTGGTCTGTTATCATCATCTTGTTCAGCTTTGTCTCATCGGCCATCGTTCCCTCTTCGGCTACCGAAACCGTTGTGCCCACTCCCGTGGTTACTTGATTAGCTATGATTGTCCCTGGTCCATGGTTCCTTGTGGAACTGTTTGTCATCACTTTTTGCATCTCCCTTTAACAGCAACACCTACTTATTACGGGATTAATACCCCTGCTCATTACACGATTGATACTCCCTCAGTAGCTCCTCATGTGCCTTGAGTGAGCCGGTGATCTACTCGATTTTCATGTTCTTCATATCAGGGGAGTACATGAGTGTGGTGATAACAAGCACAAACTTTTCTGGTAGTACGCGCAAGTACTTCTTCACTGCCACAGATTCCTCTATCTTGTACATGAGTGTGGTGACAACAAGCACAAACTTTTCTGTAGCACGCGCAAGTACTTCTTCACTGCCACAAATTCCTCTATCTTGTCACCGAGAGAAGTAATTTGGTTATACAATGAAGTAAGCATACCGGCTAACTCGTCCACCGACTGGGTTTCTCCCATATAGAGATTCTCAAACTCGTTCCGTAGATTTTGTAGTCGCACCTCCTTCACGCAGTCAACTCCCATGTGCATCTTCTGAAGCATTAGCCATGCTTCACATGATGTCTCCTTTCCGAATAGCTGGTGCATCATCAATCTGGTGCTGCCTGATAGATCGTAGCAAGTACTGCCTAATCTATCATGTCATCTTCCTCAGCCTTCCCTTTAGATCGACTGTACCCCAGACACATTGGGCATGTAAGATTGCCTTTATCTTCATTGCCCATACAGGGTAATTATCGATCGTCAGGAGAGGATACTGGAGAGATATGGACCCACTCTGGTGTTGGAGATATGCCCCAGAGGCAATCATAGAGATGATTATATTTCCTTATGTTCATGATTAATTATTTTGTTCCTTGAATATTGTCATTATTATTTATTATCAAGTACGTGACTTGTTTATGAAACTCTATATATAACTTTGTGATTTATTCTAAAGTGATCCCTAGTCGATAAACATCTGAGGATACATATGAATAGACTAGCATATGTATTGGTTGATGACCATGTTTTACGGGTTACAGATATGGAGATATCAAACCAATAATATAGACATGTGTTAGAGAACATGGAGTTGAATTGACACACCTTGAGACACTGTGAGAACGTTGTAATCTCCTTGTCATTAGTTGGTCTTATATACAATGTGTATGCTACATGTACTCGAGATGTGTAATGATTTACTTAGGAGTTGCCAAACGCTACTCTATAATTGGGTAGTTATAAAAGTGACTTTCGGGTTTGTCATAAGCATACTGTGAAGCATGGTCAATCAGGATAGGATTTGCCCCTTCATTCAACGGGAGAGAGATTTCTAGACCTCTCGAGTGATCAGATTCTAGAAATGCATAACCATGTTACTCGCGGTTAAAGAGTCAACCGTAGTTGAGGATTCTGAATCACGTGATCGAAAAAGAGTGGTCGAGGTAACTAAATAAGGATGGCATGTACTCGTCTTGAGTTTGATCGATATTATGAGGCAAAGGGAAATGTATTTATCTAATGGGCCTCTAATGTAGAGCCTATTATAGGGTGTCTATTTAAAAGGAGAGGGTGGTGGCTTTAGGGTTAAGAGATACAGTAGGAATTCGGAATTCTCGAAACCCTAGCCGCCACCCCTCCTCCGCTCAAAACCGCGCAGTCGGCGCTAGCACTCCGGCGTGTGGTGTTCCTACCTTGTTCACTAGCGCGTGGTGTTCCTACCCCGTATGTGTGGATACCTTAGAGACGTTGCTGTGAAGTTTCAACGTTAGGACGATCAGCAACTTGCAACGGTCACAGGGAATTGTTGGGAGAGGTGCGAGGCTAGTACGGCTATATCTGCACCTCCGCGCTACATCGACTCAACTTTCGTTACTGGTTTGCATGTCTATTGGTAATTTTATGATCTGATAAAAAAATTTAATTTTCACTAAAGTAATCTACCTGTTCTCTAACATGTAGATCTGGGTCTTCTCGCCCATGATCTCAGAACTCAGATTGCCTTTTTGACGTGCGACTCTTCTCCTTGGGAAACAGAACTCGTAGCAAACGTACGCTTCAGTGCCGTGCAGAAGGAGGCCTCAGTGCAGACTGCTTCGGATTTGACGCGGAGTCTCATCTGCAGCACACCAGCAAAGATGGGAACACAAGTTACAATTGTCCTTCCCTACTTCGGACTCGGTGTGTTCTAATTGCAACAGGCAAACAACGTCTCAACGAACAGCCTGCTAATCAAATCTGCCGTAGAGCTTGCCTTATTAACAGCGTCTTGATGTTTTGATCTTGCTTGAGTTTCTTCTTTTCTTGTACATGATGCCGCCACAAGGGTTTCTTTTCTATAGTAGCCGTCCTCCGTCTTCTTTTCATTTTCTTCGTGTGCGCTTCGCGTTGCCTCTTTTTCATGCGCGTCTCGTCCTTCTCTGCAGTCGAGCCTCTTCTGCTGCTGTGTCTCCCAGGCGAGCGCCTTCACTCACGCGACGTTGCTGCTTGCGCTTGGGAGACGTGCTCTTCGCTGAGACGAAGTCCGTGACTGCCTCGGAATTAGCGTCGGCTTGTACTGATCTGTCATTGTCGGCTCGCCGTCTTGCGCAGGGAGATTGATTCTCCTGTAGTCTGATACCACTATTAGAATAATATTCTCTTTTATTATTTTTTGCTCGTTCGCTTATAAAACTCAGACTTACTCTTGAATTTATATTCAAAACTACAGTCCTAATAAACGAAATAGGATTCTACTTCCTATTCTAATCGGGCTTCTCATTGTAAACTGATTACAAGATTATTTCTAACATGTGCTATCAAACTTTTAAAACTTTAAGAGTCAAAATCTTTTTAAATATTTAAATTAGATATATGAAAATCATACGTAAATCTATCTCAAAAAATACTTTTATCTTATTATAGTTTTATTAGGTTTTATAAATATAATATATTAGAAATTATTCTTTCCGTTCATTTTTATAAAGCTCATTTTTTAAATGATCTTGTTCACCAATATAAAGCTTGCATGTAGATTTAATGAGGCCTTACCTTCTGTACCTCTATTTATTCTCATATGCATTTATTCGTTACCACCCACACAAAGTATATCTTTTATCTTTTAAGACAATTAAGTGGGGGGCATCTAAGTCATTTTCTCTCATACTTTTCTCAATTTAAACGCAATCTTAATCCTTATGCAAAGTCAAAATACACCTTAAAACCATGCAAAGCTAGCTACTAAATAAGAGTCAGCTCTCTTCTCTTTTCTCACTCTTCTATATAGATTACAGCTGATGGCTACAGACTAAGAGCTAGCTAAGATGGTTTTATTGTAAATTCTCTTGTAAAAATGAACGAAGAGAGTAGTGATCAAAGTTGTTATTTGAAAACTATATGGGCGTAAAAAACGATCATTATTTATTACGGGAGCGAGTAATTATTAGGCTATCAGAGCGTCTGTAGAGCAGTTAAGGCAACCCTCAAACCTCCTCCGAGAGCACCCTCCCACTACCTTCCCCACCTGTCCGCCGCGGTCGGCGGCCGCCAGCCGGCTCGTGGTTCCGGCTGGGCCTTTCCTGCAGCAATCGTCCCCTCTCCTCTCTCCCCTACTCCCTCCCTCAGCTAGTTTCTCGGGTTTAGGCTCCGGGCAGCATGGCGAGTTTGTGGTCCGCGGAGCTCAGCCACGAAAAGCTCGGTGTTTGGCCCGAGGTCAACGTCGAGGTAGCCACTAGGATCGATATCGTGTAGATCTGGCGGGATATAAGACCGGTTGCGTTGTGGAGGACTGGAGGTCGAGATCTGTGGTTGTCTCCAGCCCGACAGTGACGACGGATTCGCTCAAGGATGCCCGCGATGGCATTTCGAGGGCTGTGCTTGTCGTTGCTACTCCGTCTTTTGGCCGCCGTTGCTTCTGTCGCCTGACAAACCTATATAATATTCATGTTCTAATTTTTTTTTTCACGATATCAGATTGAATTCAGGGCCAGAAACGTGACATCATGTAATTACTCGGTCTTTGACTTGTTCTATAGTAGATTACTTAGTTACAATTAACTTTTCAATTTGGCATAGCTATGCACTTCTTTAATCCAACTACATTGATGGGTCTAGAGATATCTCTTCGGTTATATAGAAAGGGCAAATTCCATCTTGATATTCTTTCGCATGTTTTATAGTAAACTTGAAATCTACATTTATGATTACCTAGTTACGAAGTAATATTTGGCAACCTCTAAATATACTATTACACATATAGGAAACTATAACGATATCAAATCTAAGAATCACACATATATTATATATGAGACTAATTGATGACACTTAAGAGTATAATAATTCCCACAGTGTCTTACGGTGGGTCATTCTAACACCATGTTCTCTAACATGTATCCACATTATTGATTTGATTTCTCTATATTCATTATCCGTGAAACATGATAATTAATCAATACATATGCTAACCTATAAATCATAATTATCCTACATGATGATATAAGGTTAGGGATATTTCAGAATAATATCAAAGTATGAATAACGAGTTTCACGAATAAGTCATGTACTTATTGATCGATACTAACGATATTTATTCAAGAGATAAAATAATCATACTATGCCATAAGCATAAATCGTGATACAATCGTCTCCACGATATATCACTAACAAATATATACACAATGAATAGCGTACATTTGCATACAAACCTGTACCTACACATAAACATCACTAGTATACTAACATGAGTGTACATATATACACCCAAAGGACTACGGATACAATACGAATACAAGAACTAGAAAGTAACCAATCACACCTCAATATCCATGACCATGGTAGAGCAATCAGAAGAGAGAGAGAGAGAGAGCGCTTGGGAAGAGGCATAGCCAGCGTTCCAAATATCGAATTTGCGACTTCCAAACGATTTTTTATATTTGATTATTGGTAAAAATCTTAATCAAAAGCTGGTCAATTTTCAATGATTATCGCGATATTTCTCAAAGACAATTGATTGTTTCTCAAAGCCGATTTTTTTTAGCGATTCTCGCTCGATTTAAATCGAGCGATTTTCACAGATTTTTTTCCGAATTTTTGAATTTTCTTTTGAGTTTTACTAATTTACAGACCGGTTTTAGATACCGAACTAACTCGATATGGTCGATTCGAGCGATTATCGTCGATCTTTCGAACCCTAGGCATAGCACCTGCATGGCTAGAGCGGTAGCAGCAAAATTGCGAACCCTGGGTAGGGGTGGGCATTATTTAACCGAAACCGAAAAATCAAAACCGAATTAACCGAGTAATTCGGTTTTTTCGGTGTTTGGTTTTCGGTTCGGTTTTTTTCGCTACTATTCGGTGTACGGTTTTTGGTTCGGTTTCCGTCGTTTTGGAACCGAAAAAACCAAGCACCGATCGAATAGAGCTATGAGTCAGTTGGGCCTACAGCCAAAAATCCATCCGCGTCTCCCCGCTCGCGTGCGCTTCAGCGCTTCCCCCCTCCAATAATCCCCGGAAAAACACCACGACCAAATCCGTCACTCGTCGAGGCTGAGATCCAGATCCAGATCTGCTCAGCAGTCGATGCCGACCATGAACCCGACATGGCCCGCGCCGGCGTCGTTCTGTGACCGCACAAACGAGTTCTGCGCCGCCGTCGAGCGTCCAAGATTGGGCTCGGGATCCACTAAGCCTCCCAGAAGCTTGCCCTCGCCGCCCCGATCCCTGCTCCGCCCCCGCCAGAGGGCGCGGGATCTTGCAGCGGCGGTGACCGGCCGTCCGGGTGACCTCGGAGTTTGACAACGAGCGCCGGCTTTTCTCCCACCGCCTTTCCTGCCGCGTCTTGGACTGCCTCGCCAAGCTCCGCCTCCGCCTGCACCATGGGGCGCATGAGGGGGCCGGCCTCTCCAGGTTGCGCTCCTATCGCGGAACTTCTCCATCGTCGTCGACACCGCCTCTTGCGGTGCCGTGCTACGGGAGCTGCTGACCTCGCCGGCTCGCTACCGCCTGCGCACTTCGCACAACACCAAGGTCCGAGTCGTCCAACCTTTGATAAAGCGCTTTTCCCTTGAGTCTTAGTTGCGATGGTGATGCCAAGTGCAATTGAAATGGAAATCGAAATTGAAATAGAGTAGCCTAGCTTGCTAGTTCCGGTTGCTGTGACCTCTTTGTAAATTGGAAAGTGCAATTAATTTCCCTTGATTCTAGTTCTCATGTCTGACAACAAAAGGAAAGAAGCTTATCCCTTGCTGCTGCTGGTTCAGGTAACTTTGGTTAACCGGAAAACGGAATTAACCGAACCGATTTAGTTTTGTTAATTCGGTTAGGTTTTTAACTTGTTTGGTTTCAGTTCGGTTACGGGAATCTAAAATCCGAAATATTTAAAAATAAAAAAACCGAATTAATCAAATGCACACCCCTAACCCTAGCCTTAGCACTGCATGGCTAGAGCGGTAGCAGCAAAAGGGCAGTGCATGCGTGAGCGGACGAACATATGACCCTGCAGGTGAGACAGGCAGAGCACCAGGCACGCAAGAACAGAGCGCTGCTGCAGCAGCATACCGGCGGCTGACACGCTCGCACGCCAAGTAGTTTCAACAACGTCAAGACGAGTCGACGAGCAGAAGATGGGAGCAGCTCGCAAGCGAAGCAGCCGACACGCACGCAAGGTCGATGGAGATTACTCGCTGGAGGCAGCCGAGCAGCGGCAAAGCACAGAGCAGCAGAGCAGCAGAACGCGGGGCTCTGACTTGTCGAATCCAAGCCTTTGAGGCCACCATCGACGTAGGGGTCAACTAGGAATGGGCGCCACGCCATGCCAGTTCTGCTCACCGGCATGTAGGCACTCGATCACAACGGCGCTCGCCATGGAGGTCCTGTTCGCTGGTCAGAACGTCAGGCACTTGATTGTAGCGACGCACGCATAGCATGGGAAGGGAAACGATGCTTAATCCGCCAGACAAAGAGTGGAACCAATTCGACTATACGTAGAGGATGAGCTCGACGATTCAATTCACACACGCCATCAAACCACATCATTTCTGTTTCTCACTCCATCTCCTGTAGCAGTAGAAGTTGAAGGTAAAAAAAAAAAGAAAAAGCAAAGAAATGGAGAAGGCCAGAAAAAAGAAAATAAAAATAAAAATGAAAAGAAAAGAAAAGCTGAAAAGAAATATAAAGCAGGATAAACTATGAGACAACGTCTGACAAGAAGTTTCCCGTCGCATACATCGGCACAGTATTGCTACACAATACATACAACAATTGTAATCAATATATACAACAAAATGCGAAAAAATCATTTGGTTGCAACAAACCAATTGTAGCAACTGGTGCAACAATACAACAATATTGATGCAACAAGAAAATACTGCAATGCAACAACAAATCGATGACTCCGCTGCAAGAAAATACCTTTTACTATAAGATTTGAGAAAGAAATATTGCAACAAACAAAATCCTTTCTGCAATAACGATGAAATGAAAGCGTGTTGCAATATATTCGAGCAACATATGCAACAAAAGCATATCTGAATGGAGGTGAGCATGCTACTAGTAGCTAAGCTTGTTATAGGAGGAGGACCGGCAAGACCCGCATGGTGCCTGTTCGCCGGCCACTCCACCCCGCCTCATGGTGGTTGTGCCTCTCGTTGTGTGCAACTCCCCACTCCTCCGCTCGCTATTTGACACATCGGATCCCTCACAGTCGCCATCCGCTATGCCACTGCGATGCCCTCTCCTCACCAAACCAAAGAGGGAAGGGAGAGGGAAAGGACCCGAGAGAGGGGGGAGAGGGCAGATCTGCTACCTCTAGAGCCAACGCTGTGCAGCAACGTCAATTGTTTCTGGATTAGAGGTGCAGCCTGAAGGGACGCGAGTGCAAGAGAGCTAAGAGGCTAAGGGCCTGTTTGGGGGGTTGCGGTTGGGCTAAAAAGCTGCTTTTGGTTTACTGGGCTATAAAGCAGCTGTAGCTGGCGGCTGTGGCTTTTCTTGTTATACCGTTTGGCAAACTAGCTGCTGCAGCTGTAGCTTTTGGGGGGCAACCGAGTGGGGAGACAGTAACCTAGCGAAGCACAGTGGCGGACAAGTGGAGAGGTGACGTGGAGGTGGCGAGGCAGGGTGGCGGAGGTCGGGGAGGCGGAGTGAGTGAGATGGGAGACGGTCAAGCGAAGCCACAGTTGAAAAGCTCCTCCTTAGTGGCTGCAGCTTTTGGGGTGCTTCTGCTGTGGTTTAGCTTCCTAACTGCTTTGCAGCTATGCTGTTTGGGGGAGCTTTTGGACCAAAGCTGAAGCACAGCCCCCCCAAACAGACCCTAAGAGAGGTAGACTAGCTGTGGCCTATTGGTACTCATGAGTGGAGGCGTCCAACTAATCGTAATGATCGGACGTCTACTGATCAGATATACATACGTTAAGTACTTTTTTGATTTAATGTATTAATTAATTGGAAAGAATTATTAAACCGCATTAAATATCAACCGGTGAATTTTCTTCATATGAAATATTCTTTATTATATGAGAATAGTATAATATATAATAGCGGGTTATTGCTTGTTGTTAAGTATAAAGAATGGCCAAGCGTCAAATGAAGCTTAATTACGCTAATGGACAATGGTGGAACCCAGGCAACGGAGGATGGGAGCTACATGAAAAGCCTAGAAGTTGCAAAAGGCCCTTGCAGCCAAAGAGGCCCTCTAAGTGGGAGCAAGCCTATGTAGCCAATGTGCAAGGAGGCAAGATCCAAATCCAATTCGGACAAGATAAGGAAGCAAAGGAAGAGAAGGCTAAATTGGATTTAGAGAGCAAAATAGCACAGTTAGGAATGCCAGACAAGTCGAACATAAAAAGACTATAATTCTCACATATGAACTCGAATTATGGTGTTTGTGTACTTGTTTAAAAGTTTAGAACGCCAACTCTATTTCACTCCATTATGAGTCGTTCAAAATCGACTTTCTTCATTCTTTAATTAGCTGACAAGTATTAGTTTCTAGATTGGCATAATTAGATTAGAAATTTGAGTTAGAGATATAGTCCAAAAAGGGTGGGACCCACCTTAGCTGGCCCTAGGCTAGGTTACATGCCCCTTAGTGTTTTTTATATATTTGTGTTGTTCTCTATTGTAAATTCATACCATATTATTTTCAAGCTAGCTAATATTGTTTATTCTTGGATTTATGCTAGGCGTTGCCTTTTTGGAATTGGGCGATTTTCTTGAAAATACCTTCGTTGTTCTTGCAATTTCTTCATGTGATTACAAGAACCGTGCATCTACTTCTTGTATGGTTGAGTAGACGTGGATCACGAGCATATTTTTGGATGAATTCATTTGTCACAAATTACTGTATTGAGACAGTGATTGATGCCATCGTGTTCGTCAAGGTCATAAATCCAAAGTTATCTTTGATCCTATTTTGTAAAGATTGGACCTCCCGTATCATCTGCTCTAATCATTATCCTATCTTTGATAGCGTATGTGTACCTCAACAAGCTAGTACTCTCAAGTTACATTGCTCTTCTCACGGAAATGCCGATTTGAATGTCAGAGCACCTGCACCCAGGGTTCCAAATCTTATCGAATTTCGGGTCTCCACGAAATCTAGACTACCGACTGGATAAAAAAAAATTGAAATTGCTACGGTAATTTCGTTTTTTCGACGAAATTTCGTGTTTTTGAACTTTTAGGGCCGGATTTGATCCAATAACTCTTAGGAAAGTCATCTCCTATGAAAATTTGTTGAAAAATCAAAATTTTGAGACATTTTAAAATTTTGGTAGAAACACTGTCAGATTTTTATAAAATTGTACAAGCTTCATAATGACTTGAACATTTTATGTTACTATATTTAGTAGTTTAGGATCATACATAAAAAATTTCAAAATAATTTAACTTCATTTTTTATCCTTACAAAATCAAAAACAAAATGAACATAATTGGGATATTTATATTGTCAGAATTTTATAAATTTTCTTGAGTGTGATTATGATCTAATTTTTTTTTTAGAGATTAATAATTGCCTCAGTAACATTATATAAATTTTTAAAAAAATTTATACTTTGTTTGTTTTTTTAATCAAATCTATGTAAGCATTGAACTTCGTTTGTTATATTATATTTCAAAAATAAAAAAGAGAAGAACATAAATGGTATTGTGCCTTGTAAGACTTTTATAAATTCACTGGAGTGTTATAATGATTCAAAATTTTTATGATATATTAAGCACTTCCTTACCACCCTTCTTTAAAATTTTCAAAAATTTTAAACTTTTTTTATTGCTAAAGCAAATCTATGTATTGATCATCAAGCTTTTATTAGGACATAGCACTGTCGGAATTGTTAAACATTATTTGAGAATTATCATCATCTAAAATTTTTAAATAAACATTAATTTTACATCAGGACCATCCACAAAAATTTTCAAAAGTTTTTAACATGGTTTATATAATTTTTCATTTTGTTCAAGTTTGTCGGTAAGCCTTTTAACAGGGCAGTAGTACTGTTCGAATTTTTAAAACTTCATGAAGTTTGATCATTATCTGAAAATTTTATGAGAACATTAGAGATGCATCATAACCATGCAAATTTTTTTTCAAAAGTTTATAATGTGGTTTGAACCATTTCGAATTCGGTTCAAAATTGCTGGCCAGCGTTTTATCAGAACAGTAGCAATGTTTGTATTTTTAAAAATTCCATAGAATTCAGAATTATCGGACATTTTTATGAAAATATCAGCTATGTGTCAAGACTCTCCAAACAAAGTTTCAAAATTTTTCAACATCGTTTGACCCACTTTTCTGACGTTGCAAAAATGTCGCAACTTCGGGTATTTCGCCCGAAATTTTGGGATTTTTCAGCAAAATTTCATTTTTCTCTTAGAAAACAAACTAGATTTGAATTTTTTTTTGAATTTTGAACAAGATTTGTCTGAAATATCTGAACTTCGGCGAAATTTCGGATTCCGGCCCGGGGCGATATTTTATCCGAAAACGAAATTTGAATCCTTGCCTGCACCCACTAGCACAACCATAAGTTGAGCATCAAGATTCATGCCAAAAACAATTACTCCTTCTAGTTTACAAAAACTTGTCGGTTTGGGATACGTGCAGTTAAATTTTGGTTATCTATATATTTTTAAATATTTAGATTTGATGCATGAAAATCATATGCATAAATTTGTCTCGAAACGTGCTTTTATAATATTATAATATTATTGAATTTTTAAATATATTACAATATAAATTATTAGTCAAAGATGAACTGTGTCAATGTCCAAAATGATTGCTATTTGTGATATTTTTATAATTATCGGTGAAATTAGGAAATAGGGACAACATTTTACGCACTGATTACAAGACACCACCCTCCCTCTCTTCCACTAGCAACATGAT
This sequence comes from Otatea glauca, assembly GCA_036346275.1. Lineage (NCBI taxonomy): Eukaryota > Viridiplantae > Streptophyta > Magnoliopsida > Poales > Poaceae > Otatea > Otatea glauca. The sequence goes on along the minus strand of CM070733.1, from coordinate 19,198,576 downwards.
TCCCTCTGCTTGTACTTTAAAATTTGAATCACGTCATACTCTAACAAATAGTATACATATAATATACTCTTCAGACCAAGGTTTCAAATTTCGGTTTCGGAATAAATTTCGTCCCGGGCCGGATAACGAAATTTCGGCGAAATTTCGAAATTTTGGAATTATTTTGGACAAAATTTGAATTTGAAAATTCAAATCTGGTCCGATCCGGAAAAAAAAACCGAAATTCGGAGAAAAACCCGAAATTTTAAGAAATTTTCAAATTTCGTGTTTTTTCATCGATCGAAAAGTGGTCTAAACGTTATCAAACAATTTTGAAATTTTTTTTAGAGGTTCCTGACACAATGCTTATGTTCTCACAAACATTTCAGCTGATTATCACATCTGAGGAATTTGTAAAAATTCGGAGAGTGGTACTGTCCTGATAAAACACTGACCGACAAGTTTGATCGGAATGGAAAATGGTACAAATCAAGTTATAAACTGTTGAAATTTTTTGTGCATGGTTATTATCCATAACTAATGTTCTCATAAAAATTTGATCTGATTATCACATGTGAGGAATTTTTAAAAATTCGGAGAGTGGCGCTGTCCTGATAGAACACTAACTGACAAGTTTGATCTGAATGGAAAATGATACAAATGAAGTTAGAAACTGTTGAAATTTTTTTTGCATGGTTATGATGTATCTATAATTCTCTCATAAAATTTTTAGATGATGACAAAACTGTATGATGTGAGGTTGTGTCCCGATCTTTCGATGAGAGCGATAACTATCGATTTGGTGGAATCGACTTTGACGATCCGACTACAACGTACGACGATGATGCGCCTTAGCAATCGCTAAACCAACTCCGGAGTGTTATTGATCTTGCCGTGGGCACGATCAACCTGAACACGAGGTTCAATTCCTGCAAGCAACCGAAGAACAAGCAAGAACAATGGTAAAAGCAATCTGAAATTGCGAATAAGAATTGAAGGACAAAATAAGTTGGGGTTCTATTGAAGGTCTTGACAAGGTGGCCCAAAGACAACTTGAAGACACGGAGTTTGCACTTGGCTAAACTAATCAAACAAAACCCAAAACCCTAGATGGGGTTGCGGCTGGTTATTTATGAGATAACAAGAGGAGGTGGTCATTCAAAACCCTAGGAAACCAAATACAATTCGATTACAAGGCCCAAGGCCCACTCTGACTCGGACTGGAAAAGTGACGTGACTTGTTTTGCAGTTTCCGGACAGCTCAGAAGGAATTTGAAGGTGAGACTTGATCCATTGGAAAGAGGGCGACGAAAGCTTTCAATCAAGTACTCATGTGCCCCGAACACCCTTCTAGATCAAAAGTTATGGCCGTTTTAAGTTGGTGCTGTCTCAGGAGGCCGAATTGGATTCCAGAACGTGATGGATTTGATCTCTCTCCCTTCTTGACCCGTGGATGATGTGTTGGAGTAGGCACAACCAAATGTGGTCATATCCGTAGTAGTGATGTCCTCATCATCCTCCCTTTCTTGAATTTGAGTCGTCCTCGACTCATGCTCAGCTTTTAGCTTGACCTCAACAAAAAGTATTCTCATGTTCAGATCATCCTCCACAAAGCTCAATATTTCTTTCCAAAGATATAAAGGCATGTTGAAAGCTTGCACTCTTGGACGCTTCCTCCCCTGTGAAGGAAAGCCATCCTAGTAGATGTAGATGATACAGAGGATGCCGTGAATTGTCGCCAAATTGATATAGCGTTGATCATATCCAGGACGAGCATGGTCTCATCATTCTCCCTTTCTTGAATTGGAGTCGTCCTCAACTCCATCACATTCTCCTGCAAAATGTTAGTAGCGAGAAAGAGCAAAGCAACATGCATATCTTTTGTGCTCAAATCAATGTCTCGTGAATCAAAATCACCCAAACACTCCCTTTCTTGAAAACTATCATATAGATTATAATCGATGTAGGGGTACTTGATATGATATTAGAATTATCAAATTGATCACATTGTTGCATAGGATGTGGAGGTCTCAGATCTGAACAAATGTATAATCTATGCACTTTGTATTCTCCTTTATCATTATGTTTGCCAACAACATAGAAAATATTTCGTGATAACCATGGCAAATCGAATGTACAAAAATCTTCTCCTTGAAACTATCCGGATCACACAGAACATCAAATTCAATGTAACCTAAAGTATCTAAAGAAGACATCAATTTAAGCTCATCTTCTTCACTAGCAATTTGAATAACATGTCTATGTTCAAGACAAGTGTTTTGTTCAAATATAAATATTTCATGTTCATTCACTAATTGTGGCGTGGATATAAGTGAAGCATTATGACTCAACTCTTCTTTATCACTAGGAATAGCAACAAAATCAGCAATGGGTTCCATTAATAGTTGCTCTACGATAGCACGATTCATGGACGCTTTTGTCTCTTCAAAATGATTTTCACCATGTATACAAATCCATACCTTTGACATTACCTTCTAAATCATTCTCTGTGGTTGTAGGTGCAACTTCAATTTCCAACTCTTCACATACGTATGGAGCAGCAAATATCTCCTCTTTTTCATATTTTCTTCTTCATCTTTCTCCGATGGTGCTCACTTTTCGCAAAATGTTAGCTACAGAAGGTGCAACAATGGGCACCTCAAATAAAGCTAAAGGCTCTTTCAAAGATTCAGAAGCATGTTTTCACTCTAAAAGCACATTCAATCAATTTCGAAAGACAACTATATGTTTCATCAACAAGAACATTCTGAATTCCATGACTAAGTCCACGTATGAACCTAAGCTCAGTAGCGTCCTCACATTCTTGTAAACCACAACGCAACAAACAATTTTGCAAATCATGAAAGTATTCTATAACAGTTTTAGAACCTTGTTTTAAGCATTGAAGTTTAGTAAGCAAATATTTAGCAACATATTCAGGAACATAATCATTTCTCATAAGTCTTTTCATTGCATTCCAAGTTTTAGGGTCTTTATCATGTCTAGATATATGCTTCCACCAATATACTGCATCTGACGTTAACACTTTAACTGCGGCACTAATCTTTTGGTTTTCAGATAAGTCATAGTTTGTAAATTCTTTATCTACCGCTATTTCCCAATTAATATATGCATTAGGATCGAACTTTCCACCAAAAGGAGGCAACTCAAACTTGATTTTACCTTGTTCATCATCAGTGGATGAACCCGTGGCGATGTGTGGTGGGGCGACCGATGCGGTAGCGGCCCATTGGGAAGTCGGGCAGCAATGGGAACCCGTTGTGCACGTAGTACACCATTGTTGTTGCTTAGGAGACGAGGCGGAGGACTGGAAGTTCCAGGGACAACAGCTGCAAGCATATCATCAAGTCTAGATAAAATAGTAGCAAGGGTAGTGTTAGCAACTCCCTGAGCAGTCTCGATGGACCGGAAACGGTCTTCTTGCAGCGACATTTGCTCATTAGTGAGTTGTAAATTGCCCTTCGTGCGTGGAGAATGATGCAGTGAACTCTTGTCACCTGACATGGTTAGTAGCATAAAGGGAAAGACAAAGGTTTATGTAATTCCCAATCAACTACTAGGAAGTGGAGAAAAGTCGCTCAACTCTCAAGCCTTAACCAAAGCTCTTACAAGTTCTTACCGTGCAAGCAGAGTTGTCGGCCGTTGGCGGTGTCAAAAGTTCTTCGAAGCTTGGATAAAGCGATTGCAAGGGACCGAACAAATGTACAAGGTAAAATATGTGGAGCTTGGTAGGCTATACTTATTTCCTATGCAATCTGATAATTCTAGTTATTGTAATGACAAGTAAGGACCCAAAATAGAAATCACAAGTCCTAGTTGTCGATCTCAAAGATATAAGCGAATTTCAAGGCAACTCACGCGCAAAGATGATGTAACTTAATGCAACCAATGGAATGAGCTAAATAAGAAAATTTTCAGTACCAAAGCTCGTGTTGCATAAGTTATAGAGAGACACTAGCTAATTGCTTCAGAAAAGATAAAAGGGCACAAGATTGCTCACTAATTAATACAATTGCACAATCTGAAAAATAATGAACAAGAGCACCTGATGTGAGGTTGTGTCCCGATCTTTCGATGAGAGCGATAACTATCGATTTGTGGAACCGACTTTGACGATCCGACTACAACGTCATTTACGACGATGCGCCTTAGCAATCGCTAAACCAACTCGAGTGTTATTGATCTTGCCGTGGGCACGATCAACTGAACACGAGGTTCAATTCCTGCAAGCAACCAAGAACAAGCAAGAACAATGGTAAAAGCAATCTGAAATTGCAAATAAGAATTGAAGGCCAAAATAAGGTGGGGTTCTATTGAAGGTCTTGACAAGGTGGTCGCCCAAAGACAACTCAAGACGCAAAGTTTGCACTTGGATAAACTAATCAAACAAAACCCAAAACCCTAGATGGGGTTGCGGCTGGTTATTTATGAGATAACAAGAGGAGGTGGTCATTCAAAACCCTAGGAAACCAAATACAATTCGATTACAAGGCCCAAGGCCCACTCTGACTCGGACTGGAAAAGTGACGTGCCTTGTTTTGCAGTTTCCGGACAGCTCAGAAGGAATTTGAAGGTGAGACTAGATCCAGTGGAAAGAGGGCGACGAAATCTTTCAATCAAGTACTCATGTGCCCCGAACACCCTTCTGGATCAAAAGTTATGGCCGTTTTAAGTTGGTGCTGTCTCAGGAGGCCGAATTGGATTCCAGAACGTGATGGATTTGATCTCTCTCTCTTCTTGGCCCGTGGATGATGTGTTGGAGTAGGCACAACCAAATGTGGTCATATCCGTAGTAGTGATGTCCTCATCACTGTATGAATTTTTAAAAGGCTTACCGGCAAACTTACCGGCAAATTTTCGAACAGTACTACTGCCATGTTAAAAGGCTTACCGGCAAACTTGAACAAAATGAAAAATTATGTAAATCATAAATATTTTTGAAAATTTTAAAGAATGGTGATAAGGAAGTTCTTAATATCTCATAAAAATTGTGATTCATGATCACACTCCAGTGAATTTATAAAATTCTTACAAGGCACAATACCATTTATGCTCTTTTCTTTTTGATTTTTGAAATATAATATAACAAATGAAGTTCAATGCTTACATAGATTTGATTGACCAAATAAACAAAGTTTAAATTTTTTGAAAAATTTATATAATGTACTGAGTCAATTATTAATCTCTCAAAAAAAATTTAGATCATAATCACACTCAAGAAAATTTATAAAATTCTGACAACATAACTGTCCCTATTATGTTCATTCTGTTTTTGATTTTTTAAAGATAACAAATGAAGTTAAATTATTTTGAAATTTTTTATTTATGATCCTAATATACTAAGGATAGTACCATAAAATTTTCAGATTATTATCATGCTTGTAAAATGTTATAAAAATCTGACAGTGTTTCTGCCAAAATTTTAAAATGTTTAAAAAATTAGGTTTTTCAACAAATTTTCATAGGAGATGACTTTCCTAAGGGTTATTGGACCAAATCCGGCCCTAAAATTTTCAAAACCGGCCAAAAAAACACGAAATTTCGGCGAAATTTGGCCCAAAAAAGCAAAAGTTCGGATTTTACTTTAGCAATTTCAAAAATTTTTTTAATTTTTTTCCCCGGCCGGTACTTGAGATCTCGGGGTGGTCCAAAATCCAAAATTTCCCAGAAATTCGCCGAAATTTTGAACCTTGCTTCAGACATACTCTACCATACTAGTCAAATGTATCGTACGATGTACTGTACACATATATTACTCATATATATTTTATACATACTTGTGCATCGATTCCAAATTTATACTTGTATACTCAAAAAAATTATACTGTAAGGACAGTAGAATACTGAATACACATGAGGCACTTGATAGAATATTTACACAAGTATAATACATATACTCAGAATACTATACACGTATTGTAGAATACACATGTGAGGGAGAGAGGGGAAAAGAGAGAAGATGGGTGGTGCACAGGGGCAGCGGCGACCGCGGTGTACCTGTTACGATCCTCACCGATGATTGGTAGTTGGAGAGGAAGAATCAAAGTTTAGTCTGGGAAAAGCATAGAGTGTAGGGTAGATCAACAAGAGATCAGATGGATTTAGGGAACAAGAGAGGAAGAGGACACAAGGAGAAAGAAGGCCAAAGCCAAGCTCATATAAGTTCAGTTTCCTTTCGTGCTCAGGCTGTGTTTATATATGTTGCTTACACTATTGAGCACTATAACCTATCTTATATGGAAGTCTTTTCGAATATACTCTTCGACGGCTTGACCTTTCCAGCGGCCCTCCATTGGTCTTGAAAAGAACATGGATCATCATCTTCCTTGGTTTGGATTCTTGCAGAAGACTCGAGACTTTAAGAAGTTTTAAGAGATAAGATCAAATTAAAATTTTAAAATAATATTTTAGCAAAGAAAAGGAGTAAGAACCTAAGAATAAGATGAGATGAGATAATCTATTCACAACAATTCGTTGGTTTGATTTAGAAAATAATTTTGAAGTTCTTGCTAAGAAGACAAGACTACTAGCACTACTACAGAACAGGCAATCCTTGCCGGCATATCACTGCCGGTTAGGACCGAGCCGGCAGTGATAACATATCTCTGCCGGTTCAAAACTTAAGTTGGGGGGAGACCTTATCACTGCCGGTTCATGCAACAAACCGGCAGTAAAAAGCAAGATATCACTGCCGGTTTGAGACAACAACCGGTAGAGATATATCACCGCCGGTCGTTCAGAACCGGCAGTGGTATTTTGACTTTTCACCGCCGGTTTGAGACTAGAACCGTAGTGATATTATTTTCCCGCAGATAGCTGAGCTTATCACCGCCGGTTCCGCATGTAACCCGCAGTGATAAGTCGCTTATATAACGAGACCCTGCCTCGAGCCGATCGAGCAAAGACAAAGAGGCGCTCTGTCTTTGCTCGATTTGTAGATTGCGATGATTTGCTGCTGAAAAATCTATTAAAATTCATATTGTACTTCTTTTCGAGGTTAGTAATTTGATCTCTATTTTTGTAAATAATAAAAAATTGCCACATGGATATTTACATAATAAAAAAAGGTTCATGTATTTTCAAATTTTGAAATAATAAAAACTTGTTAGATGGATATTTACCTAATAAAAAAATGTTGATGTATTTTAATGTACTCAAAGTATATCCTAAGTATTTACAAATTTTTTTTCAAATTTTTAAATAATAAGAAATTGCAAGATGGATATTGACGCAATGAAAAAAGATTGATATATTTTAATATAGTCCAAATATATCCTAAGTATTTACAATTATTTTCATTTTATACAATACTAAAAAATTGCTACATGGATATTTACATAACGGAAAAAGGTTGATGTATTTTTAATATAGTCAAAATTGCTACATAGGTTTTTAAATCTAATCATTTACAATTATTTGTTATTTGCAATTATATGCTTATGTAATGTTTGATTTAATTAATTGTAGATGGACCGAAGGTGGATGTATGACACGGATCGTTATGGGCGTAGTTTTTAATGGTGTGAGTTATTTTCTAAACGTGGTCGCGCGCGCAAGTCGAAGAATCGCGGACTACATGTGCTGTCCATGCGTTGATTGCAAAAATCAAGTCGTTTTCTACCATAGAGTCGATACGTGCACACTTGCTTCGAAGAGGTTTCAAGGCTGGCTATACCTATTGGACCAAGAATGGCGAAGATGAGATTGTACATGAAGGGCAACACATTACTAAAGATGACGGAGACAACGATATGACGGCATTGAAGATACGTTTGTCGACGACCACGACGACGATCCGGATCAAATGTTGCGTGATGGGGAGGAGACTTCACGAGTGAAAGAGAGTTTCAAAAGTTCCAACATATGGTACAGACTCCACAACACATTGTACCCAGCCGCAAGGAGGAGCACAAAATTGCGGATCGTGCTTACACTCATCGCAGCTTGAAGGCAAGCAATGGTTGGTCCGATAAGAGCTTCACCGAGTGTTATGTCTCTTGGGGATTTGCTTCCAGAGGGTAACATGTTGCCTACAAGCACGCATCGTGCCAAGCAGGTTGTCTGCCCGTTGGGACTGGAAGTACAAAGGATACACGCATGTCCAAACGATTGTATGTTGTATCGCAATGAGTTTGCGGACTTGGATGGCTGTGATGTTTGCAAAGCAAAGCGGTATAAGGGCAACGATGATGACATCGATAATGACGATGTCGGGGTGAAGCGTAAGAAGATGAGATCCCCCCGTAATGTGGTGTGGCATTTTCCTATAATTCCCCGTCTGAATCGATTGTTTGCGAATAAAAGGCATGCCCAATTGCTACGATGGCACACTGAAGAGCGTAAGAAGGATGGAATGCTCAGACACCCTGCTGACTCTGTGCAATGGAGGAACATCGACAGAAAATATAAGAAGCACTTCGCATATGATGTGAGAAATATAAGGTTCGGGTTGAGTACGGATGGGATGAATCCTTTCGGCAACATGAGTAGCCGTCATAGCACTTGGCCAGTAACTCTATGTATCTACAACCTTCCTCCTTGGCTTTGTATGAAGCGGAAGTACATTATGATGCCACTACTGATCTAAGGGCCTAGGCAACCTGGCAACGATATCGATGTGTACCTCAAACCATTGGTTGAAGATCTTCTAATCTTGTGGAACGATGGAGTACGGGTATGGGATGAGTATAAAAGAGAGAACTTTATCCTACGCACATTGTTGTTCGTAACCATCAATGATTACCCTGCCCTTGGTAACCTGTCGGGCCAGACGACAAAAGGCTTCAATGGATGCGCCCAAAGGCTTAGATGGTACAATTAGTCGGTGGTCAAGAACTGTCAAAAATATCTTACATGCGGCATCGTAGGTTCCTCCGCAAGGATCACCCATACCGCAATAACAAGAGAGCTTTTGTGGGACAAAGGAGACCGCTTTATCTCCAAGAATCACTTTGGGAGAGAGATATTTGCGGTCAGAAGGATCTTAAAATTATTCACGAAAGGGAGCAGACAAAGACATCTATCCCGAGGTCCCGTGATAAGGCTCCTTTGTGGAAAAAGAGATCGATATTTTGGGTCCTACCATCGGGCAAAGACTTGGAAGTTCGACACGCAATCGACGCCATGCACATAGAGAAGAACGTGTGTGATGACTTGCTTGGTATCTTCATCGATATACCGCAAAACAAAAGATACTCTCCAAGCACGGATGGACCTTGAAGATATGAAACTCAGGAAGGAGCTGCATCACAAAGACATGGATACAGGGAAAAAGTACCTTCCCGCAGCCTGCTACACCCTGAGCTTCTCTTGGTTAATATCACTTATTTTATAAGGGTTGGGGAGACGATATATATCTACTGTCTTCTACGTAGGCGAGGTAAAGTTTTAGTACACTGTGGTTCCCAAAACATTGTGGGCCCAGACGACTAATAATTTAGAAGATCAAATTGTAGGCTCAGACGTCTGATCAACGAAGGCAGTGTGTAAGTTGTGGTCCGAACAAGATGCCTAAGGGAATTTTTAACATAGTGGAGCTCTCGGCTGTCGGGGAACCTGCTATACTAGAGTCATCATTGGGGCCGTACAGGACAGCCTGCGGGGTTCTTGCTAGGGATGATGTGCCCATTAGCTATAGATCATGGATTGGCCGCGGAGGTGACCCATGGGTGGTACCCAATGACCTGAAGAACTCATTATGGGACAAGCTGAAACAAGTTTTCCAGTTCCCCAAGGGATCGAAATGGTTGCAAAGAAACGAGCACTCAGATCATGTGCACTGCGTGGAAGAATTAGAAGACAGCACTAAACAAGAATTATGTGAAAAAGAATGAAACGTCGAATTTTGACACGTACCCAAAGTTAAGGCAGTTTTGAGATGAATTTGTGGCGTACAAGAGGTCTAAAGAAGCTCACATAGTAAGTCAAAGGAACAAAGCAAACGCGGATAAGAATATTCACCCTCACAAACTAGGAACAGGAGGGTATGTGAAGAAAATACCAGCATGGGATCGGTTTGAAGAAGAACTAACCCGCAAGGGTATAATTCCTGCGACGACCGCCTTAAGCGAACGATTGAAGCACTGGTTGCTTGGGAGGGGTGCTTCTATCTCCGATGATGGCAGCTTAAGCTTCAGAAGCGATAGAGAGCACGAAGTGCTGCGCAGAATCACAGATGCTCACATGTAGTCTTCCCAAGGATCTTTCGCGCCACGAAGGGAGAATGACGAGCTAACCATAGCCCTGGGTAATAAGGAGCATCCAGGTCACACCAGAGGAGTTGGTTTGGTCACGTGGAAAGAAGCCTTCCCCACAGACGCATGGTTGTACAAGCGTTCAAAGAGATTAAGAGAAGATCAACTGGAATGTTAGATAAAAGATGCTGTCGCGAGAGCGCTAGAGGAACATAGAGCGGAACTAGATAAGGCTGTGGAGCAAGCCGTACGGAAAGCTCTCAGCTCACGATCGCCACCCGATGACAGCCCTGAGCTCATCAGTCCCGGTGCTCGTAAGAGCAGCTGCCGTCTACAGGGATTCCCGAAGATCTTGGACTGCATTTTCCTGTGGATGATATCAAAGAATTGACACCGTGCAAGCTACATTTGGCCGCACATGGCATTACCATAAAGGTGGCTAAGGGCAGGGCTTGGCCATGCCAGGAGTCGCAGGTTTTGCACTTTAGCCCGATACCGCAGGGATTCGCTAGGGTCGAAGTGGACAGTGTCATCCGCCAATACCGAAAAATAGAGGTAGAGATCCCTGGCGACGATGGAAACAAAAAACTAGGAGAAAACGTGCATGGCTTCCTCGTGTGGCGCAAGAGCTTGATTAAGTTTGGCTTGGACGATGAGGGTGACGACGATGATGATCAGCCGCACTCTCCACACAGAGACCTCCCGCCCTTCTCGCCGCGAACCAGAAAAAGTCCAACTCCTCCGCTGGCACCAACCAGAAAAAGCCCAACTCCTCCGCCAAAATCTGAAAAGAATCGAACACCAAGAACATCTCGGCAGTCGGTACCGTCCTCGAAGAAATCTCAACCATCCGTGAACCCAGGACAATTACAGAAGAAATTATCAGCTGACATGACTGAAGAAGAACGGAAAAAGCATGTAAGCGCCTGCGTAACATCTCACTTTAAAAAGGTGCCATCATGTAAGAAGACTAAAGTTGATGCTGACGCGCAAAAGTTTTTCTTGAGTATGGCAAAAGTGCAAAAGACGGGGCAGGCTTCTGAACCTTGCAAAATGTCGGACTACGAGCGCATATCCAGAAAGCAATACTTGCAGGCGGCTAGTGCCGACACGTTAAAGCGGGATGTTCAAGCAGATGCTGCTCAACTAGATGCTCTGGCGCAAGGTCTAAGGTGGAAGTTCGTTATGGGAAAACCGCTGGTTGAACCAGCTCATTTCGACAACCTCACAACACAACTGCGGCGCGTCCATCGGTGGTACATGCAGCAGTCCAACGATGGTATGGAGGCGTTCGCAGTCAGATATACAGAGCAAGATTTCCACAATGGGGATAACATCTGCTGGGTTCTTTTCACGGAGTTGTATATGTTGTACCAGCAAGATGCCCTGGACGTGAATATACTTAGACTATGGACTTTGTAAGTCTGTCCGTATATCGTTGAGCATTTTTGTACTGTTTAATTGTATGTCTAACTTCTTTCTTATGTAGAATGGAGATACAGACATGTAGAAGAAATAACAATGACAATCTAGCATTCCTAGATCCGGCTCACAATCAGAAGCTTGTGAACGACAATCCACCGTTTGTTGAAGACTATTTATTTAATACTTTTTTGAAGCTGCAATACAAAACCTCTGTACTTTTACCCTATAACTTCAAGTACGTATCTCCTTACTTCTAATATCGTTTTACTATTTTTGCGTAACACGTACGATGTGGGAGTAATTGACTACGTTGACATATATGTGTTGGTTTCACTGGGTCCTCCTCGTCATCCAGTTAAATGCTAGCAGGATTTTTATCTTGGACTCCAGGAGAAAACAAACTAATCTGTACCAAGACCTTTGGGACATGCTGAACAGGTAAACTCGATCGTTGCATTATTACTCTAGCAAAATTCTATTCTATTGCATTTAAGTTTAATTACTATTCAAAATCATTCACAGGGCTTTCGCACGGTACTACAAGAAAAGTGTTCGGTATCGTCCATACAGGAAAAATTTTGAAATAATAAATGACTTTCAATGCATGAGGTAGGACCCTGAAAATAATTTATGTGCATACTATGTATGTACAAATATGCATTCAATTGTCACAGAGAGTGTCGGCTATAACGAAGCCATGGTACGTAATTACACATTGATGCCTTTTTTTATTTAACAAATATCATCATTAATTAACTTCCTTTTTTCTTCAAAAACAGCGCTCCAAACTAAGAACCAATAAGTTATTGCTGACAGAAATTATAGCAATTCAAGAACAGATCGCCGGATTCATTCATGATGAGATCATCAATCCAAACTGCGAGTTCCACGAGTAGCCTCATCGCCCTCATTCCTCTGACCTAGACGCGTGACATGTCTACTTCGACTCTTCGTACTGTAGTCCTTGCAAAATCAAAGCGAATGGGATGAGATGTAGTCGAGCTACATTAATTGTAAACAAATCATTGTAAAAACAAAATATTGTGATGCTTAATTTAATATATTTGAATTATGATTTTAACGATGCTTCATATATACATGGATATATTTGAATTATGATTTGAACGATGCTTTATATACTACATATGGACTTCGTATAAACAATTGTATAAAATATATATATTGCACAAAAATATGCAAGCTTGTCACCGCGGTTCTTGGAGAAAACGGCATTGATATGTACATATCATCGCCGGATTATGGTACAACCCGGCAGTGATAGTTCGATATCATCGCCATTTTATGTATAACCGCGAGTGATAATGATCATCACCGCCGGATTTTGGTTTGATCCGCAAAGTGATAGTTCAATATCACCGCCGGTTGTAGGTAGAATCGCAATGATAATCCTTATCACCGCGGTTCTCGAGCCGGCAGTGATAATCCCCGAGTATCATCGCCGACCAATCACTGCGCGCTAATGACCGGCGATGATGGGGTTTTCGAACCGCAGTGATGTGCCGCTCGTAGTAGTGTAGGGATGCGACCTACGATCGATATGGCTCGATACCACCTCTGCCGGGACCGGATCTCCAAATCCAACCCTCAGTGTATAACTTTGTGCTAGTCCAGGAAAAGCTAGCACACACAGTGGAAACAGTGATGACAACACGGCACGAATCAAATAATATTAATTAATCAAAAGAGTATTAGCCTTATGGCCAATTATTACAAATAAGCAGCATCATAGCTTGAGTTCAAAAAGAAACAGCGGAAACGAAATAACAAAAGCAGGATAAGCCCATCCATTTGCCCAACAGGCAATCGACTGGGGTTCGCGTCCTAGCATTCCGGATCGCCTTCATCATAACCACAAGCGTAGAAATCGTAGTCACCTTTAGCTTCTGCGAACTCCTCTGTGGAAGGTTAGGGATGTTGCAAGGGTGAGCACAAAATGTACTCCGCAAGTCTTGAAAACATAATGCATGATAACTATATGCAAGGCTAAACAATTGAAGGCATAATATGGCTCTTTTAGCATAACGCAAAGTTTAACTGCAAATACCAATAGTAATTTCATAAAGCATCATTTGATCACAATGTATTTGAATAGTAATTGAATTTGATATAACTAGGGCGGAACATTCACACACTAAGGCCTCGTGCTTTCTGCACCCGCCAAACATCCATCCGCTCCGGTCTAAACCATTTCCACTTTATTTTACTTAAATCACAGCAGCAACACCAATTGCCGCAATTTCACAAATAAGTTTAAACAATATTTGAAATGATTCCCATAATGGCACAATACCGAAACGCTTAAGCTGGACTAAGCAATTCTACTGTTCCATGCTAATCTACTGGATATCACCAAATAAAATAGCTAGTATATATCATCTAGGGTGTCAAAGGTTCGACATGATCAATACCAATGAGGATATAACAAACTGGAATTTAACTAAACCTTAAGACTACATTTAAAGTACTTTGCATAAAAGTAAGCATGCATAATTTAAAAACAACATAACATTTTCATAAAATTTGGGATCAACATGTTCAAGGAAGACTTGCCTTCGTTGCTTCCTGCTAGATCTACCTCTGACTGTTGATTTGCATGAGCTTCGACTGCGTCATCTACACGCGAAACGAGAGCAAATAAATAAAACAAATTCAAATAAAATTCAAAAATTGAAAATAAGGGTACTGCAAGATAGATCTTGAATTTAGATGAATTTAGAAATTTAAATCACTAGAATCGGAGCTCGAACGAAGGAGAACGGGCTCCTGGAAGATTCCCAGATCAGAAAATTCAGAAAAAAATAGAAGGCTGACACGTGGCTCAATCTGATTGGCTGGAATTTTTGGATTTCTGAAAAATTAGAAAAGGAAAAAGAAATGCCACTGACACGTGGGGCCCACATGTCAGTGCCTGGGTTCACGGTGGACTGCGTCCACCGAGGAGGGTTCAGGTGACGTGGCAAACCGGCCGACGTGGCGCTGACGCGGCGGGTTAGGGCAGACGCGACGGCTGACGATACATACCAATGGGCGATCGATGCGGACGGCACGCGCCGTGCATCCAACGACGTAAAGCGGATCCGAGGCGTATGACGAGGCCGAGACGGCGGCGACATGGCGCGATCTGGTGCGCACACGGGGAAGCGAATGATCACGGTTCATCGATGGAGAGCGACGGCGCGAGGCGGCGGCGCTGGCGCGGGCAATGCCAGAGGCGGAGAAGAAGGCGACGTCGACGGAGCAAAACGCGACGTGAGGGCGCCGGGTTAGGGCCAAAAGAAAGAGGGAGTCGCGGGGAGTTCAAGGCGACCAAAATAAGCTGCGAAGGCTCACCGGAGAAGGAGAAAGACGGCGAAGAAACGCTCGGGACGGCGGCGGAACTTCTGCGAGCTCGATCTCCGCAACGGATGGCTCTCGGGCGGCGAGGCTTGAGGCGGCGTGTGCGGCGTGAGGAGGCGAACCTCGGGCTAGGTGCGGCGGCGGCTTAAATAGCCTGGGGAGGCGTGCAAATCCGGAAACCGAGGTGGCGGCGGCGGAATTGACGCGGAGGCGGCTAGGGTTTCGGCGGCGATGGCGCGGACGACGTGGCTGCATCGCAGCCGCAGTTGCGGCGAGGATCGGACGGCTCAAACGCACATGGCCACGCAGGCGAGTCTTGACTGTCGGATCAAGATCTAACGCCCAAGGCGCTAGGGTTTGTAGCGGCGGGCTGGGCCAACGCAGAAGATGGGCCGAATGGGCCGGACCGGGGGGAAATAGAAATGGGCCGGCGAAGATTCGGCCTGCGGAGGGTTTTTGGAAATTCAAACCTTTTCCGAATTAAAGAAACTCCAGAAATTCAAATAAAATCAAATAAATCCAAATAAATAGCAAATAAATTCATAAAAATCTCCAAAAATACAGAAAAATCCCTTGCAGCATAATGAAGCCAACTAAAACTGAAAATGTTTTGTTTGATTGATAGATTAGCCAAATTAAATCCTTTTATAAATAGAAAATTCATATTAAGCTGAAATTAATTCAAGAAAAATGCAAATGGTGAATTTTCAAATTTAAACATTCCAAAACTCCAATTTTTGGGATGTTACAATTCACTAGCAATAGTTGAGGCAAGCTCTACTCATACTGAATTGAATTAACTAGTCGTCAACCTGTACATTCGTACAGGCTAGCTTCTTTGATAAAGTCACTTGGGTCCGTTAATTTAGATGGATGCTAAATCTTTTCATTTTCTCGATTAATGTGAAATTATTTTTGCAGTTCATAATAGTATAGGTAACAAATCTTATTATGAATTTTAATATTTTGCAAATTAGCATTTTAATTCGCATACAAATCAAATCTTTAATCATCCTATAATTTATCCCTAATTTGCATGTTTTTGAATCGTACTTTGGTTGGATTTTTTCCTCCATTTTTAGGTTGGACTTCATATAAAAATCCATTTCTATTTCATTTATTATTATTCCAAATTTTGTATTTATGGTTTACTTTAGAATTCATATAGAAACCAAATTGCTAATTTTTTATTTTTATTCTAAATTTTAGTTAATTTTTTTTGTACTTGACAAAGACTCACTCCGTCAAAAAATATAGTGGACTTTTTTTAATGGTCTTGTTCATAAATATGGGCCATATTTCATATTCTAACAAAAATTAGAGTGATCAATATCAGTGTAGTCGATGTGCCAAGAGAAAATACGCCTAACAAATATCTAGCTTTACTTTGTATCCTCTCTATATGCATGTATTGTATAATGGTATAGACAATAATTAGGGGTATTGTAGTCGTTTTCAATATCACTTTGGTTTATGTGCAAAGAGAAAGTACGCCTTATAAACTTGAACAAAGTAATTAACTATTATTTTGAACTTGTTTTGTTTACGGATGTTACTTTGGAGGTTGTATAAATCAAATCTCTAATCACCTCTTTAATTTTTATTCTAGATTTGCATATTTTTCATCGTACTTGGGCTGTATTTTTTTTATTTTAGGTTGGAATTCGAAATAAAATTTATTTAATTATTATTATTCTAAATTTCATTTATGGGGTTTACTTTGAAATTGGTATGCAACATAGGCTATTTGTTTTAATTTGATAATTTTTATTTAATTATTATTCTAAATTTTATTTATTTATGGATTTACTTTGGAAATCATATGGAAGTCAAATTGCTATTTTTCATTAATTTTTATTCTAAATTTTAGTTTATTTAGAATGTACTTGACATTCCGAATTTTAGTTAATTTAGCTTGTACTTGACATAGTCTCTTTGTTTTAATTAGATAATTTTTATTTAGTTATTATTCCAAATTTTAGTTATTTATGTACTTACTTTCGAAATCGTATGGAAGTCAATTTGCTAATTTTCCTTAATTGTTTATTATGAAATTCAATTCATTTAGATTGTAGTTGACATGGACTCTTTCTTTTAATCCTAGTCATTATAACTCGGTTATTTTTATTCCAAATTTTAATTAATTTGGCTAATAATTGACATGGTCCCTTTGTTTCAATTAGCTAACTATTATGATAAAAAAAATTATTTATGGATTTACTTTGGAAATCGTATGAAAGTCAATTTGCTTATTTTCCATAATTGTTTATTCAAAATTTCATAATTTAGATTGTACTTGATATGGACTCTTTCTTTTAGTCTAAACAGTTATATCTTAGATATTTTTTATTCTGAATTTACTTAATTTAGCTTATAACTAACATGGACACATTGTTTTAATTTGCTAATTTTTATTTAATTGTTATTTTAAATTTTATTTATTTGTGGATTGACTTTAGAAATGAAATGGAAGTCAAATTGCTATTTTTCCTTATTTTTTATTACGAATTTTAGTTAATTTTTGCTAATTTGTATTTAATTTTTTTATTGTAGATTTACTTTAGAAATTGTATGGAATTCAAATTGCTAATTTTTTCTTATTTTTTATTCCAAATTTCAGTTAATTTAGATTGTACTTGATATGGACTCTTATTTATGGATTTACTTTTGAAATCGTATGGAAGTTAACTTGCTTTTTTTCTTAATTGTTTATTTCAAATTTCATAATTTAGATTGTACTTGACATGGACTCTTTCTTTCAATCTATAAGCCCTTATAACTCAGGTATTTTTTTATTCCGAATGTTAGTTAATTTGGCTTGTAATTGACGTGGACTCTTTGTTTTAATTTGATAACTTTTATTTAATTATTGTTTTAAATTAGGCTAGGTCTACCGTGTGCCATATCTCTGACACATGGGGCCCGCTTATCAGTGAGACGTGTTTGTGAGCCAGGCCTACGTGGACTAGAGCCGTGAGCGGTGGACTCGGCCTATGGATGGGTGGCTCACGTGTCAGCCTCTATGTTTTTTACAAAATGTGAAATTTTATTTTTAATTTAAAAAGGATGGGTCAACATGTCAGTCTCTTGAGAGGGAATATTTTAGGAATATTCTATTCTATTTTTCATTTTCTAGATTGAATTGTCCGATGAATATTTCGATAGTTTGTTGTTTCTCATATGAACTATGATTGAGGCCGTTCAAATTTCTAAATTCGTCTAAATTCAAGCTCTACACTTTGGTGTATTTTATTTTATTTTTGGACTTTGTGATTTCTCTGTTTTGTATTTATTTTTGTTCTTGCTGTTCGTTTCTCTTAGACATTAAAGTGCCTGGGGTGTTCGAAGGTGAAGAGTTGGTTCAAGTTCAGGGTCCAAATAAGGATCAGGAGTTGTTCCATGGCAAGTTATGCTTTGATCATGTCGAACCCAGTTTTACAAATAAAATTTTGATTTAATATATTGCATATTATTTCAAGCTATATTATTTTCAAATAGTTTGGTAATTAGTTATTCAGCCCATTTGAATTATAGTGCCTTGTAATTTTCTATGCCATGATTATTTGTCACCCTAGGATGTATTAGTTGGTTGCTAATATGTGTGAACATGGGTTGGTTAGAATATGATAAGTTTGCTTAGCCATGCCATGAGTAATTGATATCTTTTGAAAGTACAAATTCTAACTTGACTAATGATATATGGAACATGTTTGTAAGAATGGTGTGTCATGTGTTGTCACACAATGATGTTGATGTTGTTAATGGCATGTGTTGCACAACAATCAGCTGGGGTGGTAAATGATTTAAAAACTAAGGCAAGTGGCAAGAGGCTGTGTGCTAGGGCGGTTCTGTGTGAAGTTTGGGTTGGAGATTCTATTTAAATCTTTTGATAAGGTTACTGAGATTTATTTCAAAGTCACACATTGGTCAATTAAGGATTTAACCTTGTAAGCTATTGAACTGAGCTAATCATACAACCACATATCTGTTATTTGCTAGACCTAGCTAAGTAAATTTTGAGTCTTAACATTTGATATTTCAGGAGGATAACCAAGATGTGTAAGTGGTTGAGGAAGGTGTGTGTTGTAGTACTTCCACGTCTTGAACTGTGATTGTTCCTAGTCCAACGATAAGTCCCTCTTATTATTTTGCTCTATGCGAGGGAGGGATAGTGAAAATTGGCTTATCGGAAGTGTTTATGTTTGAATAGAGTTTCCAAAAGATTTTGTTATGTTCTTCTTATTCGCACGTCTATGGGTACGTGATTTGGCTGACAGTATAAGATTGGTTATATCTTGTGGGTAAAGCATATAACCGAAATTGATGCCATGAGCGATCACCTTAGGAAGCTTTCTTCTAGAAACGATGAACTTGAAATGCATACTTCTAAGGACCCAATACCATATGAGGGTCAGAGGCAACTAAAACTTGACAATGAATCCTTAAATGTCAAGTGTGATCAACTTGCTAAGGACTTACTAGATAAGTCAAAAACTGGTTGCCTGCTGTGTGTTGGGGTTAAGGATGATGTGGATCAAATCCATGTCGAGCTTAAGAAGAAGTTAAAAGACCAAACCCTTAGGATTAGAGATGCTCCTTGCGTTTCTTGTGAGGCCCTCAAGATTGAGGCAGCCGTGCTAAGGAACAAAAAGCACGTGCTGAGAGATCTTCTCTTTCTGGTTCTTCTTCTTCCTCTCCTTTCCCCTGTTCTTCTTGTGCTTCTTTCTTTTGAGATTGCCAGTATCTTATGAGCACTCTCGAGAAGTTTGTTGGAGGCAAGAAGAAGCTCAATCTTATTCTAGACCAATCCAAGATTAGTAGATTCAATCAAGGTCTAGGATTTGATCCCTTGGAGCACGCTCGGGCGCATCCTCCCACCATTGTGCGCGGCTCCAAGAGTGGTGAAATTGTGGTAGCTCCCAGAGTGAGTACCACCGTGTTTAGGTCTGCTGGGGTTGTCCATAGGACTTCTGACCAGAAGGGTGTTACTCATATTGCTTCTGCCTCTAGTAAGGCGAAGTACACATGCACCTTCTGTAAGAAGGATGATCACCTAGTAGATTTCTGCTTCAGGCGCGCCAAGATCAATCGGCGTGAGCGTGTTGCTCGCCCTTAAGGGTATTCAAGGTCATCCCGGACTTTGAGTGCTCCTAAGGCACACACCGCTTCTAGACAAAGTTAGAGAGTCGCTTTTTTTGGGCGGCGCCCAGGACTTGGTTTTCATGCTAGTTCTTTGAGTTTTAGTCCCGGAGCTGTTCGTAGTCGATCTTTCCGCCGTCCTTTTGATATTCCTCGCTTTTCTCATCGAGGTAGATATCGTGACGTGATGTGTTTTCGGTAGGAGTTTTAGGCAGCTTCACCGGGTGGTTGGCTTTTGCACCATGGCATGCCAACCCGCCAGCTCCTAGATCATCTACTATAGTTGCTCTTGATCTTGTTAGGGTTAACGTCAAGAGACACTCGAGTCCGATCTTCTTCGTGGATGGTACTGAGGTGTCGTATGGTTCAAGATTGGGTTCCTAAGTCTTCACTCTATCCCAAGATCGAGTCATCTTTTCTCTTGTGTCTTGATCGGGTTCGCTCGGATGGGAAGGGAGATATTTGGATTGTCGACTCGGTTGTTCTCGCCATATGACCGGAGATTCTCGATGGTTCTCTTCCTAGTCCGAGCCCCGGTGATGAGTTGATCACTTTCGGGATGCTTCTTCAGGTAGAGTCATCGCTAAAGGTACCATTTGCATTAATGACAATTTCATTCTTAAAAATGTTGCCTTAGTAAGTAAGCTGCAATACAATTTACTTTCTGTTTCTCAGCTTATTGATGACTCTTTCGAGGTGAGTTTTAAGAGTAATGCCTGTAGAATCCTCGATTCATCAGGAGGGTTAGTTTGCGGGATTTCTAGATTTGGGAGAGTCTTCCGTACTGATTTTTTTGTTTCTTCTGGAGACTCTCTTTGGTGTTTGATTGCTTCTGAGTCCCGTGATCTCTCCTTCTGGCATAGGATACTTGGTCACATTGGATTTGATCATTTGACCCGAGTTAGCAGCCACGATCTCATTTGTGGTTTGCCCAAACTCAAAATGTTCAAAGACTTAGTTTGCTCTCCCTACCGACATGGCAAGATGGTTGCTGCTTCTCATCCCCTAGTCACTGTTGTGATGACTGATGCACCAGGACAGCTTTTACATATGGACACTGTTGGTCCAGCTAGAGTGCAGTCAGTGGGTGGGAAGTGGTATATTCTTGTTATTGTTGATGAATTTTCGAGGTATTCTTGGGTGTTTTTCATGTCCTCGAAGGATGAGACTTTTACCCATTTTAGGGGTTTGCTTCATAGGTTGTCTTTTGAACTCCCTAGTGCCCTACGAGCTATACACAGTGACAATGGCACGGAGTTCAAGAAGTCCTATTTTGAGAGTTTCTGTGTGGAGTCTGGTTTGGAGCATCAATTCTCCTCTCCCTACGTCCCTCAACAAAATGGCGTAGTGGAAAGGAAAACAGGACCACGTAGAAATGGCGGGACGATGCTAGGCAGTCACAAGACTCCTAGGAAGTTTTGGGTGAGGCTATAGCTCGCTTGCCATGTTTCTAATTGTGTATTCTTGAGAGCACATTTGCACCGCACTTCTTACGAGTTGAGGTATGGGCGAAAGCCCAGTGTTTCTCATTTTCGTGTGTTTAGTTGCAAGTGTTTTATTTTGAAGTCTGGTAACCTGGATAAGTTTGAGTCTCGTTCTTCTGATGGTATCTTTCGGGTTATTCGACTTCTTCTCGTAGCTATAGGGTGCAGAGTTGTGATGCGCATAGGATCATAGAGACCGTGAAGTGACCTTTGATGAGGCTAGCCTGTGAGCTAGACCCGATATTTCAGGCTCTTCTTCTTCCTCCGAGACCATCTTTGTAGAGGATGAGGATGATGGAGATGATGGTTTTCCACCTAATCCAGTCCCCTCTACACCTGAGGTGCCTCCTGTTTCCATTTCTGCACCTCAGGAAGGCCAGCCCTTGCCTTCTGACTCTCATTCAGCTAGTGGCTCTGCTCCCGCCTCTTCGTGCATGAGGTAGAGGCCATACGCCTCGACCTCCCGTCATATTCAGCGTTCTCATCCACCTGATCAGTCATCGGCGATCTATTTGAGCGAGTCACTTGCTCAAAATCAGGTTTGTCCAGTTTCTACCTTCACTCTACCTTTGTTGCCTCGTTTGAGCCGAAGGATGTGACCCATGCATTATTTGACGAGTCTTGGACTAATGCTATGCATGAGGAACTTGAAAACTTCGAGAGGAACAAAGTCTGGCAGCTTGTAGAACGTCCATCCGGTCATAATGTCATTGGGACCAAGTGGGTGTTCAAAAACAAGCAGAGTGAGGATGGGGTTGTCATTCGCAACAAGGCTAGGCTAGTTGCACAGGGTTTTTCTCAGGTTGAGGGTCTTAACTTTGAGGAGACCTTTGCCCCTGTAGCTAGACTAGAGGCTATTAGGATCCTGCTTGCATTCTCTGGATCCCGGGGCTTCAAGCTCTATCAAATGGATGTCAAGAGTGCATTCCTCAATGGCTATATTGAGGAAGAGGTTTATGTCAAACAACCTCCAGGATTTGAGAACCCCAAGTTTCCGAGTCATGTATACAAGCTTTCCAAAGCTCTCTATAGACTCAAGCAGGCCCCCAGAGCATGGTATGAGAGGCTCAAGTCTTATCTTCTCAGTCATGACTTCAAAATGGGCGTAGTAGACAAGACTCTGTTCATCAGACACCATGAGTCGTATTTTCTTCTCGTCCAGATTTATGTGGACGATATCATTTTTGGTGGCTCGTCTCATTCGCTTGTGTCTCAGTTTTCTGAGGTGATGAGCACAGAGTTTGAGATGAGTATGATGGGCGAGTTGAGCTACTTCCTTGGCTTCCAAATCAAGCAGACTCGGGAGGGTACTTTCTTGCATTAAGGCAAGTATACCTGTGACCTTCTGAGGCGCTTTGATATGTCTGATGGGAAGCCCGTGATGACTCCTATGGCCACCACTGCTGTCCTCGAGCCCGATGAGGATGGTGAGCCTGCTGATCAAAAGGAGTTTCGGAGCATGATCGGCTCCCTCTTGTACCTCACTGCTTCGAGGCCGGACATACATTTCGCTTTGTGTCTGTGCGCTCGATTTTAAGCTTCTCCTCGCGCCTCTAGTCGCCAGGCGGTCAAGCGCATCTTCAGGTACCTTCGTGCTACCACTGATTATGGTATTTGATACTCTTCTTCTTCTTGTCTATCTCTTAGAGCCTTTTCTGATGCTGACTTTGCTGGCTGTATGATAGATAGGAAGAGCACTTCTGGCACTTGCCAATTCATTGGCACTTCTCTTGTTTCTTGGTCTCTAGGAAGCAGTCTGGGGTTGCACAGTCCACCACTGAGGTCGAGTATGTTGCTGCAGCCAGTTGCTGTAGCCAGGTGCTCTGAATGAGATCGACCTTACGGGACTATGGGTTAGAGATAGAGAGTGTGCCACTCTTCTGTGATAACACTCCAGCTATTTGCATTGCTAAAAACCCAGTGCAACATCCCCGGACCAAGCACATTGATATTAGATATCACTTCCTTAGAGACCATGTGAAGAAGGGAGATATCGCGCTTCAGTTCGTAGAGAGTGACCTTCAGTTAGCCGATATCTTCACCAAGCCTTTGGATAGCTCCAGATTTGTTGCCTTGAGGAGTGAGCTTGGAGTCGTGAGTCCTTACGACCTTTCGTGAGGGGGAGCTGGTTTGTATATTATGTATTATATGTTTTCTTTCAGCTTTTATTTTCTTTGTGCTTCTTCTGGGTGACTTTGGGCTTGTTTTCTTGAGTTGAGTTCACTCACTTAGACTTCTAGCATGCCTTGCATGGACCTCTTATCTTGTGGTTTAGGTTGCTATCATGCGTGATTAGCTGTTCTCTCTTCGCTCTAGGTTGAGTTCCCTCAGTCTTATAAGTCTAGCAGGTATTGGGCCTCCTGGGTAGACAGGGTCTGTGTGCACTCCTTAGTTGGGATCTAGAGTCAGCTTCCCTATGTCAGTCTCTGGGGAAGATAAGAGCGAGTCTGAGCCGTAGTGAGTCTCTTCTATCTTACCTATGCTCAATAGCCATCCAGTTTTGCAGTTTCTCAACTTCTTCTCCTCATTCTGTTTTTCTGGTTATTATTGAGTTCATTCGTGTTTCTTTATGCCTAATCTTGATAATAACTCGACTTTAACCAGATTTGAGCTTAAAATTGATTCATTTGTTGAGGGGGAGTTTGGGAATCTGTTCGTGCATTGCATATAGACTGCATTTCCTGTTTAATGAGCTTTGTCTATTATGCAATTGATTTCTTCTTCATGCTATACACCATGCTACATCATATGGAGGAAATCACTAGCTTAGATATGTCCAAGTTCATTTAACTTGCTAAGCTAAAAAAATGAAATAAGCCTTAAATGAAAAACTTGATGAAACTTGTTGCTTTTACTTGCTAGGTTTCTTCTCTAAAGGTTTGTGCCATAATTTGAGAAATTTTGGAGTTCTCTAGAGTCCCTATAGCAACTTAGATGAAACTAGTTTGATCCATGCTAGAGTCCTTCAATTGCTCATAAATCATTGTGCTAAAAATGAAAATTAAATTAAATTGACTCTTCTTGTGCACATACGACTCAACACCTTGCATTCACAAAACCGCTTCCTATTGCACTTGGGATGAACTTGGAATACATTGTGTTTAACCTAGACCATCCTCTTAAGAGTTCATCTTGAGATGGTCGCATACGGCTTGAGTCAATTGGTTGTCAAAATAAAATGCAAATAAATTAAAAACAAAGACATATGTGGGTAAAGAATGCAAATAATGTCAAACATTTGCACCCCGCTATGTCTTGTATGATGATGAACCAAAATTTGCATTAAGTGATAAATGAGCCCGAAGGACCTTGTATGCTCTTCTAGATTCCCCAAAGTGCTGAGTAGGTTGAACTCTAGGTTTTCCTTTTGATCCTTAGAGTGGCTATTCTTCTATTTTTGAAACTAAAGCTAAGTATTGCACTTGTCAAATCTTGCTAAAAATGATATATTCAAAACTAAGCTCGTATTTGCACTTGGACATGTCTTAGTTTAGTCATCTTCTGAAATTGACAAGCTTGGTGTAATATCCTTTCATTTTGATCAATTGGATAATCTTCAAAGCTCTTTCGATTGCATTTCTAGCATACATAAAAAGAGGGAGAAGATTCTATTTTGATGCATATATTGCCAAAAGGGGGAGAAAATGTAGAAAAGGCATCATTAAAAAAGAGAGAGAGAGATAAAAATGTGAAAGCTTGTTGGTTCTTATGATCTTTTTAAATCTTTGCTATTTTTTTATTGATCACAATCACATTTGGCACTTACGATTGGTTTTTAGAGCTTTTGTAGAAAACTTGCTCTTTTCATGGTCTTGCTCTAAATTCTTTCTACGAACTTGGTCATGATTTTATATCTTTCTCTCTGGACCAAGTTTGGCTTTGCAATCAAATTGCTTTCATCTTCTCTCATTCAAACTCAAATTTATGCCTTTTGTGTTGTTTGTCAATATACTCATCAAGGGGAAGATTGAAGGACCATGTGGAGGTCCATCCATGTTTGTGATGAGTATTTGACTTTATTTGAGCAAGGTGTGCTCAAGTTTGAGTTTGATTTGGATTGATTTTCAAAATGAAGCAATTTGAGTTGTCTCTCGCCAGAGTGGCGATGCCGCCGTATGGGCGCGGTAGTGATGAGTTGGATGGGTTTATTGCATATCATTGTGGGCATTGCTATGTGATGTATTTCCTTGTCTTTGATGGTTGCAGGGCGACGGTGCTAGGTCATGGTGAGGCGGAGGATGACCGGGACTAGGCGAGGAGCGTCGGAGGTCCAGACGGTTAGGAGATCGTCGGAAGATGATCGAAGATGGAGTCCGGGTAAGTCAAGAAGACAAGGAAAAGAGATGATGCTAGCTAGATACCGCGTGGATCAATGAGGGCCGTCGGATTGAGGTTTAGTTGATAGGTTAGCGGGTCTAGGTAGTATGCTTTGAAAACCGTGCAAGAAAACCCGGTATGTGTGTGGGTTTTGGGTTAGCCCTTGCATGGCTGTGTGTGTGGGTTAATCCTAGCCCTTAGATGAGTTCTCTAGGGTTGAGGGACTCATCCAAGGGTGGTAGGTGGCCCAAGAGTAGTATAAATAGGGGTGGAGGGATAGCCTCCTCCTCTTGAAGGTTTTGAGGTTTGTGAATGCTCCTTTGAGCTTTGCCCACATGAAAGTGAGGCTTTGTAACCTCTCCTTCCAGAAATGAAAGTTTTATCCATCCATCTCTGAATTTATTTTGCGCATTTACATTATATCTTTACTTTACGCAATTTAAATTCAGCATTTACTTTCCCGCAATTACATTCTCGCAATTTACTTTCACGCAATTTGGATTTGCCTCCCCTCCTTCTAAATGCTGTTGATCTTGGATGTTTTGAGTGTGTTCATATGGTTTTACATCTCTTTTGCACTCTTGGATTGAGTAGAGAACATCTTTTCTTTCAAGTTCCAACTTTGTTCAGAACTTGTTTTTTGCGCAGCATTTAGTATTTGATTTTTATAAAAATATAGAAAAATCATTTTTAAGTGATTATTGTTGGAGGAGGTGCGGAACTCTGATATACACCTGCAGAACAATTTCGGAGTTCACTGGTTGCACCTTTTGGGCGCCATGAGGTGAAAACCCAGCCCCAAACTTTCTGCTCGAAGTTCTTGACTGACTGTGTTCTTCAATTTTTCCTGTTTTTTCTGTAAGGCTTTTTGAGGATAAATTTGGGGGAGTTCTTCATGACTCTGATGCTCATAGGGAGAAAAATTTTGAAAATTTTGTGAGCTGCAGAAACCCACCAACATCCTATTCAAATTGAGGACAAGTTCTGGAAATTCTGCTTTTGCTTTTCTGAAAGTGACTTTTGTGATTTGAATTGATGTTCTTTCTAAAAGCAAAAGTTGGATTCATTCCTCTTTATCTTGGACACTAAACAACCAGGATTGTGACTCAAAAATCCCCACATATTTTATGGTACTTATCCATGCAATCTTGGGGTACACATAGTTGTATAGTTTTTCGGGTTTTTCACGATTTCCTTTGAGCGATCTTGTCGAGGTTTTTGTTGGAGTATTTTGGGGGAAAATTTATTTGCGACCATTCACCCCCCCCCTCTGTTCGCCATCTCGGTCCTTCACAAATAAAATATGACATACAAATGACAAGGTAGATATAACTCAATTTGGATGAATAACTAATCCTAAATTAATTGAAACTAGTATTAATTGAATTAGCATGCAATAGTTTAAAACAATATAACTTTTATAAACATGGGGTTCAACATGATCAAAGCACAACTTGCCTTCAAAGAGCACTAGATCTTGCTCTGTACCTTACTCTTGGGTTGGCTCTTTACTTACGAATACCTCGAGCACTTCAATGTCTACGTGAAACAAGTAAGAAAGCAATAAATACAAAAAAAGAAATTAAAATCAAATCCAAAAATTAAATAAAAATCTCTATTAAATAGAGTTCAATTTTACAAATTTTTAGAAACTGGAATTACCTCAATCGAGTTCGGATGAGCGAGAACGAGCTAATCAAACTTTAAAATAAAAGAAAAAGGCTAAAAATTGAAAAATCTGAATTAACGAATTATTTTTCTACTAAAAAATAGGGTGTATGATGTCATCGACACGAGGACCAATCAGCGACTGCCACGTGTCCCCAGCGCATGGACTCGATCCACTGCCGGTCCGAGTCTACGGTGGACTGGCTTTACTGTGTCTGTGCACCTGCTGACGCAAGCACGACGTCATCAGAACACGTGGCACGACCAGATCTCGACACACGGCAAGGCTAGAGCTAAACGCATTGTGCCACCAGATCGACGACAAGCAGCACTAAACCAATGACGATGATGGAGACATGTGGTGAACTAATACCATTCATACGCAACAAGATCTAGTGCATCGGCGACAGATAAAACGGCTGTGACTATGCGGGTGGATACGAAGTGACCTACCGATGTAGCTGGCCCGGCGCATGACATGCGGCACCATCAGAACCCTACGCCACGGATCGAACGGCCTAGACTAATAGAAGGGCGGTGACTCAGGGCTATTGCGGTCGTGACACATGGCAACATCCCATCTACCCAACCTAGATCCAGTGGCTATAGACAAATGTGGGCAGATGAAGCGACAAGTAGACGTGGCAGCATCTAAGGCATTCGTTATAGATCGCACGATCACTGAGCTTTGACTCAACGACATGGCGACGACGGCGGAGGTCTCACCGGTGAGGAGAACGAAGGTGAATGGTTTGGCGTAGCGGGCTTCTCCAGCGACGTTTTCACCACGGTCCAATGCGGCTTGGAGCGAGGAACTCACAGGCGACCTCGGTGACGACGGAAATAGGCCGGCGACGATGTTATGTGCAAAAAAATGGCGGTGGCGTCTTGCGGCTACTCCAGCGAGCTTGCTCTTCATGACAGTTGCGGCTCAGGCGACAAACCATGGGGCAAACGATGCACAGCAGGGTGGGATTTCCATCGAAGGTGGCAGCGCAATAAATAAGCGACTCGGGAGGCCTATCGAGCGTGAAATCCGCAGCGCATTTAGTGGTGGCGGTAGAATTCAGTGCAGATATGGTGGCAGCAACACGGAGGAATCTTAGGCATCCACCTGGCACACATCGGCGAGGCCACGTCGCTCGAATCAAACGGGTTGATCTCGACAGCTAGATTGAAATCCGATGGTCCACGTTCGAACAAGCTAGGGTTTCAGGTGGAACGGGCTGTGCGGGCTGGCGATGCGAGGGAAACGGGCCGACTGGGCTTGGCCCAACACTATTAAAAAACATTTAAAAATGTTTTCAAATAAAATTAATACCAGAAATTCAATAAAGCCAAATAAAATAGGAAAAACACCCAAAAAATCCCTGAAAAATTATGGAAAATGTTTTAGGGTATTTAGAACTCAAATAAATATTTCCAGCAACACTTTACCTAAACTTTTTAGATTTTTAAATAACTTTTAACAAGAGGCTTAATTCAAGTAAATCCAAAATAAATTAAATAAATTCCAGAAAATTCACAAATAAATAAATGCATAATAAATCCATAAAATACAAAAATTGGCATGTTACATGCGCAGAGCGCACCTCCTCCGGACGTGCTGGGGGGCTCTAGTTGGCAGCATACGACACCGTACACCCACATGTTCCTAGGTACGGCTTTGCATTATCATTTCATCTATTACATTGTGTGCATTTTATATGTACTAATATAACACATATCATGTATTTCTTTAATAGTGGACCATGCCCCCATGACAATGCCACGAACCGAACTACAGCGAAGACAACCTGGTCGACAACTTGATTGTCTACCCCTAAGCACTCACCAGGCATTGTACTTGGTTCCTCGCAGCTTCCTGATGCGCCGGGACCGAGCCAATCAACTAAGGCCAGCTTCATTACTCCACCAGCACCGATACATCCGATAAGGACACTTGGGGAGTCCCAGCCGACCACCTGACGTACTCATTTGGACATGTACAAGGACATCGTAGGCCTGGCACTACACGTGGTGTGGCACTGTGGAAGAACCGCGAGTAGTGTTTTGTATTGTCTTCATTACTCTACTTTTGTTTGGTTGACTACGTTCACATGCTTATGATGTAAACATACGCCATTCCTCGTTAATCATTTCCTTTCATCATGTTACTCTTGTCAAGCTATTAACTTCTACACCCCATGTTACTAATAAATATATACGACCTGCTCCACCAAGCCGAATTGGCATCACAGTGCCACCTACTTTACCACATGAATTTGACAACACATTTACATGTGCTACATGATACCAAAGTAACGACACACTGTGCACATGCTTTCTCAAACCAAATGAAAACATGTTGTCCCCTCCTTAGTCAAATTGAAGTGATAACACATGTCACCTCCTTTTCAGACTAAAATGACAACACGCTGCTCCGTGCTTTGTTAGATCAAAGTGACAACACGTTGCCCTCTGCTATGTCAAACCGATGTGATAATACATTGCCACTGGTCTTACTGCATTTCTTTGCCAAGCCTGTCCCTTACATTCCCTCGACCTATATATAACTCGTGCACTTCAACCAAACTTTTTCAAGTCATTACAATGGAAGATAGAGAAGGCAGCTCAAGGGGTACGAGGGGTAGATGGGGGCAAACATGGGCTGGAGGCTGCAACCCTAACCTCCAGGGCACTGACTCCACACCCTCCTAATACGCCTCCAAGAAGCACAATAGCACCTGCAAGCGGAGAGGAACAATAACAAAGTACTTCGGAGGTAGAACATCGAGCTCCACAGGTAGAACGACAACCTCCGGCGTCAAAGGATTAGGGAGAAGAATAATGAAGAGTTTGTCCACCTCGGCAGCGACTACCTCACTTACTACTACTGCAGAAATCTGAGCTGCAGTTGCGCTTGCCACTACCATGACAGCCAGCCATATCCACACAACCCAGATGACCAACACTCCATGCGGGTGCCGCATGGTTACACATTTGACCTTTGACAGCCTCCTCCTAGAATTCGTCATCCATGTACCCCTGATTTCGATTATAAAAGGCACACATGTATCTTACACGTAGTTCCATTCATGGTTCCTATGTATCACCATTTGTACCATAGAACTAGTAAGGCCAACATCGGCACTGATCCGAACTGTATGCGCCATATACTCCCCGCCTTTATTTCAAAATGTTGTGTCATCCTTTATTCCATTTCTTCCAACATTAAACATCACTTCACATTATTATGCCTACAACGAAATCCACAATCAAGTGACAAAACCGTTTCCAATTTTTCCAACCTTTTTTCGAATATTGGTTATGTCCTTCTCTATTGCATCCTCTGTGATTCCTCTCCCGGTTGATTATTTCTATAATTTCATTCTAGCGTAATACACGGATAAAAGAAACTCGACGTCCACAAATCCTATTTCCCGTATATATTTTCTTACTAATTACTATTTTCTAATGGCGATAGAGAGCTGTCCCATTGGTGACAGGTGGGTATTTCTATCAAATTTTGCTTCGGCATTTTATTTTTGCATATTTCTAAAAAAAATATTATTTAAAAAAAATCGTTGTATGCCTGAGTTTACAGTTGATGATCTCAATCAGCCCCTTCATATGTCTCGAATGGTGGTTGCGGTGCTTTCTCTGAGAATGCTTGCACCCATTTCTTCTGCTCTAGTAGGGTGCTATGAGAAGACAGAATAGCTTAGCCCACTAATCACCAAGATTGTAAATGAACTTGAGCAACCGATACATCAGAAGTAAAGAAGAGTGTGCAAAGAAATCAAGGCTGCTCTAGATGAGTTGATTTCAAGCAAGCAAAGGAAAATTTGGAGTAATGACTTGCAAGTGCCATGGGATCCCCCGGCAGCACGATGCTCACCCTTCCTGATTCGATGGCATTGGCTTAGGGGCAAGCTTAAAAGTAGTTAATTGTATTATTGGTCTGCTAGGCTTGGTAAGCAAATGGGCTGAACGGGCTAGAGATGGGAAGCAATATATATATAAGCTCTGCATTGCATGGAGACAGAAGGGAACAGAAAATATGAATCGAATCTATTCCCCATTGCTGCCTTCTTCTTCCCCGAGTTCTTCTCTCTCTGCCTATTCTCCCCAAAAATCCCTGCTACTCTACCCCAAATTCCATGCTATTCCCAGTTCTTCTGTCCGGTTACCAATTACCAATGCTATTCCCTTGCATCTTCCCATCTTCAGATAAAAGATCTAATTTTTTGCAATTAATCTTTCTAGCAATGTCATTTGCTATTTGCTGTGACTCATTGGATTATATCCCATGCTTAACCTTTTCCATTTTGGTTTCATTAACTATAATGGGACTGCTGTTCCTCTGTTCTTTTACGAGACGTACCATTATTTTATGGGAAATACTAGCGTCCGGACGTCCGATACTGTTCATTTCATCGGACGCTCGCTGCAACATTTTTTTCCAACGTGTGCAACATTTTTTTCAATGTGTGCAACATTTTTTTATCCGTTCATATTTTTACTGTTATCGAAGGAAAAATATTTCACACGTGGGAAAAAAATATTTCACGCGTAGAAAAAAAATGTTGCAAAGCGTCCGAAAAAATCAGACGTCTGATTGCTAGCAATTCCGTTATTTTATACTCAGAACTCACCAGTTTATTGCTTTCTAAGGTGGGAAGTACGTATGTTTTCATGGTTTTGTCAGTCGACGATCTGTTCTCTTTTTTGCAATGTTACTCGCACAACATGTCCAAATTTTTTTATCGAATCGGACATCTCAAATTCGAGTCGGATTTCAACGTCCGTGTCCAATTTCAAATAGCATTTTTTGTGTTTAAATTTTTTTGCTATGTTAGACACCCTAAATCAAGTCGGATTCCGACTCTCGTATAGATACGTCCAAGTAACACTGTTTTTTCCATCAACACTGCTTTTTTCCATCTGATCTGAATGTGCATAACAAGGATGGAGATGACCGATGTGATCGAGCAGTCATTTCTTTATGCCCTTATCTTTTACTTCATAATTTGTTAATTTGTGGAGAATTTGACGCAGCAGCTGATTGGTCTAATGACCAGAATCGTTAAAAAGGGATTCCGGCAGTTTTTACTTTTGCATTATATGTGTATTCTTCGTTGTATGCTTATGAATTTACATGGTAATCTTTGAAGGTTCTCATTTTGAGTACGCTTGATTTGGGAACTTTTGTCCATGAAAGGCATTATATGGTAATCACGGATGCACAAGTTTGGTTTAAATGTTGGTCATAATTTTCAATCTGTGGCTCGTTTTTGGATTAGCAATAAGAAAAATGCTACTTTGAATATTATTTGTGCTGCTGTCCTTTGGAACTTGTGGAAAAATAGAAATGACATGATTTTTCGTTGTCAGAGTTGGTTAAGTGTCAAAACAGTTTGGAGAAGAATTCTTTCATCCTTGAGGAATTGGAGCCCGATCTACAAAAAGGATATGGTGAGCAGGATGGATCAGTTCTACAGGTTTTTGGACAACAGGATACGAGCACCGCTTCTTTTGAGTTGTGGAACAAATCAACAGGAAAGGATTTTTTGATGGGTGAAGCTCAAAAAGAATATCGTTTTCTGGAAGATTTGAAGACTACGACGGCTTTTGTTAGTAACTTGGTGGATAGCAATGTGTAAGGTTGTGATCTGGGTGTAATGGCAATATATAATGTTGGTGGCTAGATGTTTTTCGCTTTCTGGTGATCCTACTATGTTTATAGATATTTGGGCTAAAGTCTGATTTACTGTTCCTATGGTTTCATCTATGGGACTAGAGCATCTGATTTGGAATCCCTTGTGTAAAAAAAATCACGGATGCATTGATGTAGATACGGTACTTCATTTTTCGGTTCTCGTAGACCATAGTTTATATTTCAAGGGCTTTGAGCTAATGTTCTACAGTAGTTAATAGTTTAATAATACTTTCCCTGCGGTTTGTTATCATTTTAGACATCATAGCTATTAATTAGGATATGAATATATGCCAATTTTAGTCTAGGAGCTGTTAAGGAACCTCGCTATCGAATACTCTGGGGTTCCCGAACAGATCTGAAGTGGAGAACAGAGTGGGAGAAAGATGAACACAGGATATAGGAGGAACGACGAGAGAACTCTTTTATTACTTTTCAATTGTCTGTACAATGGGGGACCCCCCTCCTCCTTATATAGTAGTCGCCTAGGTTTTGGCTAAGGGGCCATCGTGGGCCACATGGTTTCCCAACACTCCCCCTTGGGCCCTTTGCCGCGAGATGCATATACCTCATTAAAACTCCAGAAAAACCCAGTGGGAAAAATACTTAGAGAAAGAGTACATAGCATACGCTTACTGTGTTGCACGAATTGCCTCATTAAAACCTTATGCAAGAAAACTTCATGAAAAACTTGCTAAGGAAAAAGAGTACAATTCACCCAAACTTCAATTGCTAATCTTCGAGATTCATGTTGGGTACTCAAACCTCATGTTCAAGGTTTATGTGGGAGTATATGAAATATGTCCCTCTGAAATCTGCACTTCTCTAAGTCTCATCATCCCAATCCCTTTAATGCACCTTTCAAAGTTAGATGCTGGGAGTGATTTAGTGAACAAGTCTGCAAGATTTTCACATGACTTAGTATGCAGTATCTTAATCTCATTCATCTTATGCAATTCATGAGTATAGAAGAACTTGGGGTTGACATGCTTCGTGAGATTGCTCTTCACGTAACCCATGTGCACTTGAGCAACACAAGCTGCATTATCTTCATAAATGATCGTGGGAGTTTGCTCAATGTTCAAGCCACATGACTTCTGGATGTGGTGAACCATTCTTCGGAGCCATGCACATTCACGAGAGGCTTCATACAAAGCAATGATTTTCGAGTGGTTTGTCGATATCGAGACAAGAGTCTGTTTAGACGACTTCCAAGAAACTGTTGTTCCTCCACATAGGAAAACATACCCAGTTTGGGACTTGCCAGTATGTGGGTCTAATAAGTACCCAGCATCGGCGTAGCCAACTAAATTCAATTCATTGTTTCTTCTGTAGAACAAGCCGAGATCTTTGCTTCCTTGGAGGAAACGGAAGATGTCTTTGATCCCTTTCTAATGCCTTTTGGTGGGTTCTGCACTATACCGGGCTAGCAAATTCACAGCGAACGCAATGTCCGGCTTGGTGCTACTCGCAAGGTAGATGAGCGCTCCAACTGCACTCAGATGTGGGAATTCGGCTCCCATGACTTCCTCCCCCTCTTCTCTAGGCCTGTATGGGTCTAAGTCTGCTTAGAGTGACCTTCCGACCATTGGAGTCTTTGCAGGATATGCCTTTTCAAAACCAAATCTTTCCAACACTTTCTGCGTGTAGGATGATTGGTGTACCAAGATTCCTCCTTGGATATGCTCAAGCTGTAAGCCTAAACAAGACTTGATTTTACCCAAGTCTTTCATTTCAAACTGGGACTTCAAGTATGAACATGCTTCTTCAATTTCTTCATCCGTCCCAATGATGTTCAAGTCATCTACATAGACAGAGATTATACAGAATCCATTCGGGGATCGCTGTATAAACACGCATGGATAATATTTGTTGTTCGTGTAGCCTTTCCATTCGGGGATCGTTGTATAAACACGCATGGACAATCTTCGTTGTTCGTGTAGCCTTTCTTGCAGAGAAAGTCGCTCAAGCGATTGTACCACATTCTTCTTGACTGTTTTAGCCCATACTGTGATTTTTCAAATTTCACACTGTACAGTTTCTATTTGCTCTGTTTTGGTTCGGGATAAGAATACCTTTTGGTACTTTCATGTATATCTCCGAATCCAAGTTTCCATACAAATATGCTGTGACAACATCCATTAGCTTCATTTTCAACTTCAAGTTGACTGCCATTGAGATCAAATATCTAAAGGTAATTCCTCCCATAACCGAAGAATAGGTTTCTTCATAATCAACCCCAGGACGTTGAGTGAAACCTTGAGCTACAAGCCTTGCCTTGTACCTTACAACTTCGTTGTTTTCATTCCACTTTCGAACAAAGACCCATTTGTGACCTACAGGGTTTATATAGGTGGTGTGTGGCATACGGGCCCAACCACCTCTATCTTGTTCAGAGAGACTAATTCCGTAGTGATTGCCTTCTTCCATTCTTCCCAATCTAGCCTTTTCTTGCACTCTACGAGAGATGCAGGCTCGGGATCATGATCAATGATCGAGGCAATCTTCTTTGCAAAGTATGCATCGACATTGGCTGTTGCTCTATTCAGGGATTCTCCTGTTATTACAAAGTTTATGGCCATTTCATCATGGGGTGCTTCATGCACTTCTACTTGCTCTTCGCTGCTATCTCCCATCGCAGGGGCAAGTTCCTTTAGCTTTTCATCGCCCATGTGTGCGCACACATTATTTCCTGTGGCTTCCTGCAGTGGAAGATTCAAGTCTGGAATTGCCTTTTTGTCTGCTTCTTTCCAGTGGCAGATCTCAACTGGCTCCCCTTCTTTCCTTGGGGCATTTCCGTGATTGGTTGTGGTAAGTCCTCTCGCCCAGTTTTCTCTAGACATCTCCGGGTACTTTGGGTTTGAGGAGCCAGATCTCTTGTTCTTTTTCTTTGAGGCCTCTGAACAGGATGAGGGATACCTTCTACTTTCTTTGGTATTTCCACCCTCTCTGGTGCATTTCTTGTGGCTACATGCGACTTAAACACGCCCTTTAGATCACAAAAATGATCACGCAGTTCATTTGCTAAATTCTGCAAATCAATTATCTTCTGGACTTCTTGATTTGCTTCATTAGTGTGGGGGTCATGTGCAGGGATCCCAGTGGAATGCCATATGATTTCCCAGCATTTTTCATCCAAATGTCGATTTCCTCCCCCTAATGACGGGAAACGATCCTCGTCAAATATGCAATCAGCGAATCAGGCTGTATGCAAGTCTCCAGTCATGTGTTCCAAATGCCTAATTGTGGATGCACTCTCATAACCAACGTATATCCCAGACTTGCAGAGAGGGCCCATTGCAGTCCGCTGTAGGGGTGGTATAGGAACATATACCATACAACCAAATTTTCTGAGATAGGAGATTTTCGGGATGACCCCGTGCACTAGTTGCATAGGGGAATAGATGTTGTAGGCCGAAGATCTGAAATTGATGAAAGTTGCTGCGTACAGGACTACGTGTCCCCAACAAGTGTTGGGCAAGTAACAACTCTGCAAAAGCGGTCTGGCAATGAATTTAATCCTCTTTATTAGTGCTTCAGCTAGTCCATTCTGCATATGGACTTGCGGTACGGAGTGCTCAACTGCTATCCCTGTTGCAATGCAATAATCATCAAATGCCTTTGAAGTAAATTCACCGGCATTGTCCATTCTAATGGACTTCACGTGATGATCAGGGAAAGCATTCTTAATTCTTATGATCTGCGAGATCAGCTTTGCAAAAGCATGGTTTCTTGTTGACAATAAGCATACATGCAACCATTTTGAGGAAGCATCGATGAGCACCATGAAGTATCGAAACGGCCCTGACAAGGGTTGAATCGGGCCACAAATATCCCCCTGGATGTGTTTCAGGAATGCAGGGATTTCACTTTGCACTTTCATGATAGAAGGTCTAGTTATTAATTTTCCGGTGGCACATGCAGGGCACACAAAATCTTCATACTTCGGGAAATTCTTGACTTTAATGCCATGACCTTGTGAGTTGTTCACTATATTTATCATCATTCTAAGACCAGGATGACCTAACCTACAATGCCATAAAGAAAATAACTCAGAACTTCTAAAGACAGTCTTCAAGGAAGTATACACTTCGGGTGCATGTATTTTCGTGTAGTACAACCTAGCTTCATATGAGGGACATTTTTCTAGTACCATTTTTCCACATACCGCGTGCTTCACAATGCACAAGTATTCTTTGCCATTTTCTTCATTGGTTTCTACGTGAAACCCATTGGCGCGGATGCCTTTGAAACTTAAGAGAGTGCGCGTTGATTCAGGGTATAAAAGGGCTTCTTCAATTACCAAAGTTGTACCCATTGGCAATATAATTGTGGCTCTTTCGGAGCCTATT
The DNA here is from genome assembly GCA_036346275.1 of Otatea glauca. NCBI lineage: Eukaryota > Viridiplantae > Streptophyta > Magnoliopsida > Poales > Poaceae > Otatea > Otatea glauca. Next base: position 19,160,943 of record CM070733.1, on the reverse strand, counting down.
ATATAGGAATTGCTTCCTGCGATTGTAGTAATCTTTCCAGCGTTCTTTGTGATCGACTAGAAGTATTTGGACTCTCTTAAGATAGTATTTGTTGTGCCACTATCAACAATGCATATCTCTTCCATTTGGACGCTACACGATTTCTAGATAAAAGAAATATAATTCCAATCAGACAGTGGCAAAATAATTCAAACATTGCTTGCAAATTAAAGAATACTGGAATAAAGAATAAATTGCATATTTATTCATGAGAAAAGTATGCTCTTCTAGAGCTTACAATTAATTATTCAAAAGAAATTCGCTAACAACCATAATCTAAAAAAAACAAAATAATGTGATTCATGCATTAAACGGAATCTGTAAAATATGCATTGATTTCTGCTTCTATGTCATCGACAGAAGTTTTCTCTTCATTTGCCATGAGCTTGGCTGCAGCATCGATGTCTAGGCTAGTCTGCGAGGATGAGGCAAGTTGGGTATCCACATCCATGGTATTGTTATCACCAATCTTGGCGAAGTGCGCCTCTGCTGGGGCATTTTTTTGCCTTCTTCTTAGCCTGATATGAGTTGATCACTTCTTTGGATTCCTGGCATATTTTTTACTAGTATCCCCAAGTACCACACCTAAAGCACGTTTGGTTCTGCTGTCCATATGGCTTAGCGTGGTGTGTCTTGTCATCCTTCTTCACTAGGCCTTTGGACTTTCCCTTGCCTGGTACTTCTCTTTTCCACCTTGCTTGCCCTTCTTTTTATGAGTGGACTTTTTCACCTTATAGCTATTGGCATTGACTTCTGTGCCAATGCCCCTTCCAGGTGGCTGTGAGACGAGGTTCTTGCGTAGAACATCGTCTTATGACTTCGCAACTTGCATGACATCAATCAGTTCGCTATATTCCTTGTATGCGTCCTAACGACAGCTGCAGGCACTCTGGATAACATTTGGGTGAAAAGTGGAGAGAGTCTTCTCAATCTTCCTTGTCAGTGATCTTCTTGCCACATAGGGAGAGATTGGTACAAATTATGTGCAAGGCAGAATTGTACTCGGCCACTGTTCTGTAGTCCACAAACCTCAGATGGACCCAATCTTGCTGTGTTTGGGACAAGATGGTGTACTTGAGCTTCTCGAACCGCTTCTGAGGTGCAGTCCAAAGCTCAAGTGCACTCTCCTCAGCCATGTATTCATTCTTCAGAGTGGCTGAGAGGTGGTGCCTGAGAAAGTGCAAGGCTTGATCGTTCTGCTCAGCGGTAGGTTGCGCGTCCTTCGAGGACCCTAGACTGATCGCAGCACGGAGCTTCTTGCCCCCAAGTACGATCTTCACCAAAGTTTGATATTTCATTCAATATAAATATGTGTTACTTTAGATGCAATTGCTTGGGATGCCTCAATGCATCTAGGATGTATTGATATTAAATGCAAAATATATATTGGTTGTGTCTTGTAAATGTATTGCATAAATATCTAAGGAGAATAAAATTTCGAACATAAGATACTAATCATGGAAGTTCTGCCAAGAGAGTTAGTAAAAAATATTATTTCATAGTTCAAGATAAGAAGACTTTATCACAAATATGATAACAAAATATTTCATAGTTCAGGTAACAATACATTAACAAAATATGATATATACCATAAATATCAATGTGTTCAGATATAAACCACATTATTTCATAGTTTAACCGAAGAAAACCTTATAGTTTTTTCATGTCTTCCATCATATGTGCCATAGCTTCTGCAATAGAGGCTTCTTGGTTCTCTCTGAAGTTCCACAACTCCAGTACAGTGCTGATTTGTTTACACCAATAACTGATTGATCTTCATGTAACACCCCGGCATCTATCATGCCCGAATGCTACCAAACATAGAAACTACAACAATTAAATATCCCAAAACAAGCTAAATTCCAGCAAGGTTACCAATTGCTAATACCGAAAATTCAGCAGCATAACATCTGTTTTTATCATGAATTTAGCAACGTTACTATCCTGGCAAATAATATCAATATATAAAGCATCTAAACAAGCAATGAACATAAATATAACATCAACAAAATCTCATACTAACAGTTCCAATCTCACTACAAAAAAAAACGAACCCAACGAGAGATTTAAGCACTCCAATTGACCATTTAACAAGTTTCATGGCCTTTACTTATATCCAAGAATTCAAATCGTAACTTATAACATTGCCTAAAGTGAAATGCTACGTGAGGAGGTGTAGCTAATCCCTTATCCCGCATGCCGACTTTTTGGTACCTAAAAAAAACAACATTAAACACAAGAGTGAGTTTAAAACTCAGCAACAACAACATATTCATCTTTTTCATATTCATAATATCGTTAACAATTCGTACTCATCTCCTTAAATAAGATGCAATGCCATGCGATGCACATGTCCTCTCAAAGGCGTATACCGGTATAGCTGAGTGCACACCCGTCGGTGTGCACCCTCTTCCCCCTTCCATCCCGTAGATGGAGGGTGCCTACTCCTCGCTTCCATTCGCCACGGTGAATGAAATCACGATGTAGGACTTACTCTATGGCTCTCCGGATTAGTCATAACTTTCTCACCGGCTTTACCGGACTAGTTAGGACTTTCTCACCGCCCTTGCCAGATTTCATGCCATGAATGCAACATGTACTAGTAACCCAAAACAACATGTACAACAATTTTATCTCATCTTGGCATAGCATTACTATGAATCAAGTCATCATATCCTGGTTAACATTAGACATAGCAAATTAATCTATTAGTTACTCGTTCATCACATAAGCATCAACATAACAAACCACTCATCAACTAGTCCATGGCACACACAGCATCTCTAACAATTTCCTACCACACACTACCCATTCCGAAACACTTGCCTTAACCACGAGGAGCGGAGTTGCGCAAGGTTGAGGCCACTCCTGAAGTCACACCACCTGAAAATAAATTGCATACATCTCAACACAATGCAATCACAGCACATGCAATAAGTTTAGCGACATCGAACTTACGCCCTACTCCAATTTTATTCCTTTCTCGCTTAGCGAACAAAACCGCCCTTTGCTGTCCCGATGGTCTAAAGGTTATAAGTTCCACCCTTATAAACCAAACCTCAGGGACCAAGAACTTTATGAAACTACTAAAAATTACCCACTAGAAACATGTTAACCAATTCTCTCAAATAAAATATTTAGCCTTTCATCTTTAGCCCTGAAACCCAATCTGCTACCACACTGGACAGCAGACTTCAAAATAGCATAACTAATTTTATACAATTCCAAATGAAGTAAAGGATAACATTTCTGAAATCTACAGGAAATTTCCTAACTTAATCTGGTCATTAAAAAATTTAATTCAACATCTAGATAGTCCTACTCTTCAGTTTTCCGCGACTGCTGCCAGAAGAGACAGATTCTGGACAGTAGTCACTAAAACACCCATAACGTTTGAACTACCCAATCAAATTTCATGATCTTGGTCTCTAAATAAACTTAAGACGATTATCTACAACTTTTCCAACAGCCAACCCCTCTGAAAACGAATGGAACTATTTTTAATCTCTTCCCTAATATTCAGATCAGCACTGCTCGAACCCAGATCTCGCCCCACAATACAAATTCTCCCCAAACCAATCTAATCACTGCACAAAAACCTGAAATTCTATCAATTAAATCACCAAAACAGATCCACAAAATAACTCAAACCTGAATGGGGGACTCCAGGAGGGAGGAGGGCGTCGGGAGGGAGCACTCGGAAGGGAGGGTGCAAGAAGAGGAGGGGCGAGGGAAAGGAGAGGCGCAGAGAGGGAGGGGCTGCTGGAAGGGAGGGGTGGCTGCAAGGGGAGGTAGGGTGGCTTGGGGGTGAAAGGGGAGAGTAGGCTAGGGTTAGGAAACCCCTATGGGCCATGACGCCCACCTCTGACCAGAATCAGCCCACACCAACCCAAATCTCTCTCGGAGGCCCAAAGATAGCCCTCAAGACCCACACTAACCCTAAAACAGCCCACCGCCGCTCGAGTTAAAATTTTTTTTATAGATATTACATTCTTCCCCCCTTAACAGGATTCGACCCCGAATCTGGGCATGCCACTAAGCGATAAATAAAACAAGGGAATGAATCTCATCACATACCTGAAGTGAACAACTGAGGAGACTTCTCACGCATGTGAGACTCCAACTCCTATGTTGCTTCCCAATCATACAGAAGCGGCCAAATCACTATAACATACTTTGACGCTTAATGCTTCAATACCGCTTTGACTCCCCCAAATTTCCACCCTAGGTAGGACTCAAAGGAAAGGTGCCTAGGGTCAGCAACCAACAACTCTACGAAAACCTCGCGATCGAGATTCTGCAAGATTTTTCTTAACAAAGAAACACGTTGCATCCCACACAAGAATTTAGAATGATCCAAACGATGGGTCCCTTTCTCAAAATCATACGCCGACATGAACCTACAGGTTCCAAACTGGTACCCCCCGGAACCAAATCAAAGATTTCTGTCTCTCTCAATTTTTTAATCTTTTAACCAAAGGATCATTACCATCGAAAAGAAACTCCCACTATGGCACTTTTTTTTCCACCACAAATTCGCAATATAAAAATTTTACTCTATCTTTTGTACGCCTACCATGCTCAAGGACAACTACCCAAGAAATAAAAAAATCACAATGAACCATTCACTTTTGAATATTATAACAATAGCTACATCCAACGTCACCAAAATTCTGACACACTACCGAAATGGAAAATTAATTACACCCAGCTTCCTAGTGGTCAACTTTTAAAGCTTAAACAAGCTCCAAACTGAGACACGCGAAAACCCCCATTACTCACTACTCAAAAACCATCAAGGATCAACAAATAACAAAGGCTAGGATCTTGGGTTGTTAGCAACCCACGCTTGGCTTCTATTTCCATAAAGGTCTCGCCCCACATTCTTTTACTCAACAAACAAGGACAAAGAATACAATCCCTTACTGTACTTCAACAAAAATTTCATGATCATTCCGTTTCTTTTCCCATGCCAGAACGAAAATGAAATCTCGATTCTCTTTATCAATATAAACCACTTCATCACCTTAGAACCAAGACGCTTAAATTCACATAGGGAAAAAAATCAATTTAAAAGAGAAACACTGCATAAATCTTTTGTGGATGCATATCACTTTTACCAGAACAAATCATCTCTTTTACCAAAACAAATCATTTCAAAAAGAGAAAGAAAACCGATCATGGAATCAAACCACTTCCACACAACCATCATATTTTCTCTCATGAGAAAGTGAAACACATTTCCCAGTAGAAAACCACTTCACCACGCATATTTTAAATAAATATAACTCTAGTTGAACTAGAGATACAAACATTTTCAATTAGAACTTTCAAACATTACATTGGTTCGGTTATTTGCTTTAACTGATAATACCAAAAATGGCTTAATTTGTACGTTAAAGAGCGCAATCTAGTCATACAACTTTAAAGATGAATTCCACAATCATATCTTAAGCTGGAGCTCTTAGCAAAGATAGATGAATGGCGTTGATCAATGAAATAAATCATTTCAAAAACCATCAACAGATCACTTCATAATTATTCTCTATTTCATTCTCATTTTGAAACCTCAAAGTTAACTCTGCAGTTTGGCAACATTAACTCTAATCTGAGGAAGATCTAATGCACATAATATAGAATGCCTTAGCAAAAGACATTCATCCAAAAGACTATATGAACAATTTAATTCATACCTTTAAAAGAGGATTCACCTCCAATCCTACCATCCCTAGTATTCTAATACGCTTACCCTTAAAGGTTTTAACATTCACAATTTACCAGTTAAGAAACCCCATCAGACTAAGCATAATTCACAAAATCAATTCTTCCTTTAATTACATTCTCTAGTAATTATAACTAAAATTTATGATGCATATCATAACACATCAAACCATGTCTACCTCATCATGATCATCAAAGAGAAAGATGTCAATATTTTTAGCACATTCAACCTGATAGTTAATTCAAGACAAGATAGTGCATCAACATTTTCTTTTGTTCTACAAACCACAACAAGTCATCAATCACACACCTTCTATACCAAGTTTAAGACATATCTTTTCAACAAAAGTTTCAACATAATCAACATAAAATTTCATACAACCCATAAGTTGACATCTCAATAAAAGAAAAACTTATTCGATCAATTAATGACTCCAACAATTAAATATTATCTTTACGCAACATATATCATAAGAATGGATTTAAGATAGTCATTCGCTAAGGGTAAAATCAAACGCTATGACAATCATTCTATGTTTCCTCATTCTTTGATGACAACATGGATTAATCATTCCATTGATACATTAAAAAATTATCACTTAGCAACAAAGTCCAACAAACTCCGAAGACTTTACACCATCACATTGTCCTAAAACTTCATCAAATAGAAAATTCTATACATTTTCAATCGCGATTTGTATTAGCATCAAGGAACATGATTTCATATTTCCAATTATTTTAATAATTCGCAGCGACACATAAAATGACTCTAATCAATATTCACTTTATGGCCATCTACTAACACAATTAAATGTCCCTACCAACAGCTTATATTAGAATGTCTTTTAACAACTACCAAATTTACTTTAACAATAACAGAGATTACATCATTTCAATGTTCTAACTACACATCAAAGTTTAAAGTTTTAAACATTCTCATTGGTCACCTACCCTAGAAATAACAGGTGTGACCCCAATTTTTTAAGTAAAGCAACGATTCTCAAGCATGGACAAGAACACATTTAATCATTACTCACTATAGCATAATCCATGATAGTAGAGGGTTATTTAGTTTTAAATGAAAGATAACAACTACAATTAATTGATTCAACTCACAAGTTAATAAAGAAAACTTCATTCTATAAGTTGCACAAATACATTCTATATAACATGCTAAACAATACTTCTTACTACTTGACAAATTAGCTTAGTCACATGATTACTTACTTTATTTACATCATTTTTTTCGAAAACCCAACCATATTTCACAACGGAACTCGACTATTAAATCACAAGATGACAAGACCAAACTTTGACATGCAAAAGAACTTCAAGACAAATCTCAAAATTTAAAACTTCCACGAAAGAAGATGGTTGCAAGGGTATTCTTTTTCACCAAAAGAAAAACCAAGCGATCATCTACTCCATTTTCTAATAAAGGTAAAGCATAAACCCTTAGAACTTAAGTTCGCTAAAAAAAAGAACTTCTTTTAAGCGCGAAACCGATATACACATACAAAAGGCAAAAATTTTTTTTTGACGAAAAACAACCAACATTAACCAATAAAGCCAATTGCTAGAACGGTAGTAATAACAACCGATAAAGACCCATTCACTAAACACTTTCTCTTTGTCTCCGACCATTGAAGATATAATGAAAGCAACCTTCTCAACAAACTCTCCGATCTAAGACATACATAGACAACAACTCTCCCATACGAGGGGTTCCTAAACCTTAGGTGGTGGCTCTACCCAACCACACCCACAACTAAGGCCTCTACCACGACCACGCAGACAACCATGGCCTCTACCACGACCACGCAGACAACCACCAAACCCTTCAAAGACATCTAATTCACATAATCACATTCTTTCAAGCCACTCAATCATAATCATAGCAATATACATCATCATAACACCATCATGTTCAACACATATAAATCATCAAATCTCAAATAAGATATTAAAGCGTAATGCAATGGTTACCCATACCCTTTCTACTGTGCATCAGAGTGTGTCAAGTTTTAAATTAGTTAACCAACCTATATCAAATTTTAAGATTAATATCCTATGGCAAAATTTTAAAGAATATATACCTAAGCCAAGTTTCTAATTTCTCAAATCAAAATTTTAGTTCACTCTAGAGTAATTTTCCAATTTCACACCACGGACCTAAAGCGCGCTCGATACCAATCAGAATAACACCAAGCATCTATCATGCCCGAATTCTACCAAACATAGAAACTACAACAATTAAATATCCCAAAATAAGCTAAATTCCAGCAAGGTTACCAATTGCTAATAACGAAAATTCAGCAGCATAACATCTGTTTTTTATCATGAATTTAGCAACGTTACTATCCTTGCAAGTAATATCAATATATAAAGCATCTAAACAAGCAATGAACATAAATGTAACATCCACAAAATCTCATACTAACAGTTCCAATCTCACTACAAAATAAAACGAACCCAACGAGAGATTTAAGCACTCCAATTGACCATTTAACAAGTTTCATGGCCTTTACTTATATCCAAGAATTCAAATCGTAACTTATAACATTGCCTAAAGTGAAATGCTACGTGAGGAGGTGTAGCTAATCCCTTATCCCGCATGCCGACTTTTTGGTACCTAGAAAAAACAACATTAAACACAAGAGTGAGTTTAAAACTCAGCAACAACAACATATTCATCTTTTTCATATTCATAATATCGTTAACAATTCGTACTCATCTCCTTTAATAAGATGCAATGTCATGCGATGCACATGTCCTCTCAAAGGCGTATACCGGTATAACTGAGTGCACACCCGTCGGTGTGCACCCTCTTCCCCCTTCCATCCCGTAGATGGAGGATGCCTACTCCTCGCTTCCATTCGCCACGGTGAATGAAATCACGATGTAGGACTTACTCTATGGCTCTCCGGATTAGTCATAACTTTCTCACCGGCTTTACCGGACTAGTTAGGACTTTCTCACCGCCCTGGCCAGATTTCATGCCATGAATGCAACATGTACTAGTAACCCAAAACAACATGTACAACAATTTTATCTCATCTTGGCATAGCATTACTATGAATCAAGTCATCATATCCTGGTTAACATTAGACATAGCAAATTAATCTATCGCTTACTCGCTCATCACATAAGCATCAACATAACAAACCACTCATCAACTAGTCCATGGCACACACAAGATCTCTAACAATTTCCTACCACACACTACCCATTCCAAAACACTTGCCTTAACCACGAGGAGCGGAGTGGCGCAAGGTTGAGGCCACTCTCAAGTCACACCACCTGAAAATAAATTGCATACATCTCAACACAATGCAATCACAGCACATGCAATAAGTTTAGCGACATCGAACTTACGCCCTACTCCAATTTTATTCCTTTCGCTCAAATGAACAAAACCGCCCTTTGCTGTCCCGATGGTGTAAAGGTTATAAGTTCCACCCTTATAAACCAAACCTCAGGGAACAAGAACTTTATGAAACTACTAAAAATTACCCACTAGAAACATGTTAACCAATTCTCTCAAATAAAACATTTCGCCTTTCATCTTTAGCCCTGAAACCCAATCTGCTACCACACTGGACAGCAGACTTCAAAATAGCATAACTAATTTTATACAATTCCAAATGAAGTAAAGGATAACATTTCTGAAATCTACAGGAAATTTCCTAACTTAATCTGGTCATTAAAAAATTTAATTCAACATCTAGATAGCCCTACTCTTCAGTTTTCCGCGACTGCTGCCAGAAGAGACAGATTCTGGACAGTAGTCACTAAAACAGCCATAACGTTTGAACTACCCAACCAAATTTCATGATCTTGGTCTCTAAATAAACTTAAGACGATTATCTACAACTTTTCCAACAGCCAACCCCTCTGAAAACGACTGGAACTATTTTTAATCTCTGCCCTAAGATTCAGATCAGCACTGCTCGAACCCAGATCTCGCCCCACAATACAAATTCTCCCCAAACCAATCTAATCACTGCACAAAAACCTGAAATTCTATCAATTAAATCACCAAAACAGATCCACAAAATAACTCAAACCTGAATGGGGGACGCCAGGAGGGAGGAGGGCGTCGGGAGGGAGCACTCGGAAGGGGAGGGGTGCAAGAAGAGGAGGGGCGCAGGGAAAGTAGAGGCGCAGGGAGGGGAGGGGGCTGCTGGAAGGGGAGGAGGTGGCTGCAAGGGGAGGTAGGGTGGCTTGGGGGGTGAAAGGGGAGAGTAGGCTAGGGTTAGGGAAACCCCCTATGGGCCATGACGCTCCACCTACAGCCCAGAATCAGCCCACACCAACCCAAATCTCTCTCGGAGGCCCAAAGATAGCCCTCAAGACCCACACTAACCCTAAAACAGCCCACCGCCGCTCGAGTTAAAAAAATTTTTTAGAGATATTACACTTCAATCATATCTCTCAATCCCTACAAATTAAAAGCAATTATGTTGTTAAGTGCAATAACCCCATCGAATTCAGTATTACAAACCTTCATATTACCTCTATAAGCTCAGCTTTGGCTTCTTGCAGCTCTGCATTCGCCTTGCGGTCCCTAATGATAAGTGCCATGTTAAGAGATTCAATAGCTTCCAATTGTTTTAAATCATTTCTGTTAACTCAGACTTGCACTTCAGTTGTTCGATCTCCACCTCAAGTTTTTGTTTAGCTTCTAACAGATTTTTCATATTATCTATTTTATCAAATCAGATTTCAATTAATTTGGGTCAGAAACATATCGGATAAAGAGAGCATGCATATATAACATATCGGAAACATGATGACTTATCGATGCTCATCATGCTTTACAAATGGAATAACCTTCTCAAGTTAGATGGCACACATGAACACCACATGCTTTACAAAGACAAAAAATAGCCCTGGTTAACCTTCTCAACAAATGGAATAACCTTCTCAAGCCCCGGTTAACGACAGTAAAATGAATGTATTTTTTCCTCAACAAATGGAATAACCTTCTCAAGTTAGATGGTACACATAAACACCACATGCTTTACAAAGACAAAAAAAAGCCCTGGTTAATCTTCTCAACATATGTTTCAACTCACAAATGTATTTTTTCTACATACGATATTTTCTTGTCACGAGACACATTCTGCATATATATATAGGTTCTAGAATATGCATGTAAGCGATATGTGCACTCCATCTTGACCAAATAGCTCATTCATATCATGGATCGCCATAGAACAATATTTGACGAAAAAACAGTAGCCCTAGGGGGATTCGCCATGGAACATATCCTAGGATTTTAGGTGGGATTGGTAGGTATAACCTCGCGGGGCGATGGCTCGGAGAAAGAAAAATTGACCTTGGCCCGGACGGCGTGGCGGCGATGGGGACCGGTGGGAGGAGGCGTCGCTTGGGGGAGATGTCGTAGGGGGAGATGCCGGCCAGGGAGGCGCTGAGGCTGGGGGCATCGGCGAGGCCAACGGGAGACGTAGCATCAGCGACAGACAAAGCGTCGGCTAGGGTTTTGATCGCTGGAGAGTTTTACGTATAACTGAACGATCTGTGCGAGGGACCTATTTATACTAAGAGAGTGATATCACAGACGGTTATATTAAATAACCGTCTGTGATAAGCCAACATCACAGACGATTTTAGCTAAGAACCGTCTGTGATGTTGGCTTATCACAGACGGTTCTTAGCACATCATGTAGCTTCTGATGGTCATGATGCAAAACCGTCTGTGATTAGCGCTATCGAAAATCGTCTGTAATGTGTTGTCTTATATAGACCTTTCTGTAGTAGTGTGTGTGAGTCCGTCGGGCAGTGGTGCAACTTTGATGTGCTATTTTGAATTTCAAAAATGTATTTCTATGTACATGACATTTATATGCTCAATGATGCCATGTTTATACTATTTGCTGACTGTTCCTCCCTGCTGAGCTATGACATTCCAAACCATTAATCAGGAAAGATGTTTACCATTTCGTCACAAGATACACTATTCATCACTAATCATATATGACAAGTAGGAACCAAGGTTTCAAATTTCGGTTTCGGAATAAATTTCGCCCCGGGCCGGATAACGAAATTTCGGCGAAATTTTGAAATTTCGGAATTATTTCAGACAAAATTTGAATTTGAAAATTCAAATCCGGTCCAATCCAGAAAAAAAACCGAAATTCGGCGAAAAAACACGAAATTTCGGGCTAAATTTCTGAAATTTTGGGTTTTTTTGCACTGGCTGAAAAGTGGTCTAAACATTATCAAAAAAATTTGAAAATTGTTTTGGAGGTTCCTGACACAATGCTGATGTTCTCACAAAAATTTCAGCTGATTATCACATCTGAGGAATTTGTAAAAATTTGGAGAGTGGTACTGTCGTGATAAAACACTGACCAACAAGTTTGATCGGAATGGAAAATGGTACAAATCAAGTTATAAACTGTTCAAATTTTTTTTTCAAGGTTATGATCCCTAAGTAATGTTCTCATAAAACTTTCAGCTGATTATCACACGTGAGGAATTGTTAAAAATTTGGAGAGTAGCGCTGTCCTGATAGAACACTGACCGACAAGTTTGATCTGAATGTAAAATGATACAAATGAAGTTAGAAACTGTTGACTTTTTTTGTGCATGGTTATGATGTATCTATAATGCTCTCATAAAATTTTTAGATGATGATAAAACTGTATGAAGTTTTAAAAATTCGAACAGTACTACTGTCATGTTAAAAGGCTTACCGGCAAACTTGAACAAAATGAAAAATTATGTAAACCATAAATTTTTTTGAAAATTTTAAAGAATGGTGATAAGGAAGTTATTAATATCCCATAAATATTTTGATTCATGATCACACTCCAGTGAATTTATAAAATTCTTACAAGGCACAGTTCTTTTCTTTTTTATTTTTGAAATATAATATAATATAACAAACGAAGTTCAATGCTTACATAGATTTGATTGACCAAACAAACAAAGTTGAAATTTTTTGAAAAATTTATATAATGTTACTGAGTCAATTATTAATGTCAAAAAAAAATTTAGATCATAATCACACTCAGGAAAATTTATAAAATTCTGACAATATAACTGTCCCAATTATGTTCATTCTGTTTTTGATTTTTTAAAGATAACAAATGAAGTTAAATTATTTTTAAATGTTTTATGTATGATCCTAATCTACTAAGGATAGTACCATAAAATTTCAGATTATTATCATGCTTGTACAATTTTATAAAAATCTGACAGTGTTTCTGCCAAAATTTTAAAATGTTTAAAAAATTAGTTTTTTAACAAATTTTAATAGGAGATGACTTTTCTAAGGGTTATTGGACAAAATCCGGCCCTAAAACTTTCAAAATCGGCCAAAAAACACGAAATTTCGCCCAGAAAAATGAAATTTCGGATTTTAGTGTAGCAATTTCAATTTTTTTAAAAAAAAAAATTCCGACCGGTACTTGAGATTTCGGGGTGGTCCGAAATCCGAAATTTCACCAAAATTCGCCGAAATTTTGAACCTTGGTAGGAACTGAGCTAAACGAATCAGAGGGAGACATATTAAAGGGTAAGGCACAGTAATACAACGGTACAGGTCTAAGAGGGTTATTGTTTCGACGAATAAAATGTTTTTTTCCTTTTTCTTTTCTTGGATGACTGCCATTTGATAAGAACATATGTAATTGGGAGAATTTTGCTAACCGGTCAATAATAATATTCTTCTTTTTAAGTAAGGGGTGCCATTTCAGATTTCACCAATCTTTGTATAAAAGTAATTGAAGTCTTCTGTTTCTGTGGAATATAGGTTCCAGGGGGTCCTCAGGACAGGCCCAAGATGAAGGCCCAGAGGATACTCTCCACGTCAGGCTTCATAACCGAACGGAAAGGGATATACCCTAAAGGAAAGTTGAATTTATATTTAGATATGATAGATACAGTTGTAATCCGAGTCGTTAGAAGGATAGAATAAAGATGTAAACTCTGTCCTATAACCGACTAGAATCTTGTAACCGATCGGAATCTCTTAACCGATTGGGACTCTGTAAGCCGCCTCACCCCCACTATATAAGGGAGAGGGCGGGCAACAACAGGGGGATCAAGCGACAGAGCGTAAAAACATCTCGTATCACCCAGAGCACATAGCGCTTTGAGCAATCTTAGGTCCAAGAAATCTGCATAATCCCAGCATACAGGATTAGGGTATTATCTCCTCTGCGAGAGCCTGAACCTGTCTAAATCCCTTGTCTTGTGTGACCTTCGAGTTTGAGATCGAACGCCTACCCCATAAATTCATTGCCGACTACAAAAGTCGACAGTTGGCGCGCCAGGTAGGGAGAGCGCTTCAATCTGTTCCCACAGACTCGATGGCATCAACCGGTGGATTTATCGCCACCTTCATCTCCGGCCAAGCTTTTCGCTTCGGAAGCCTAGATTTTGTCGCCAATATGCATGGAGAGCTTGTCAACCTGGATAAAAACAAGATCCAATCTAGCATAATCAAGGGCGAACCATCTCAGGTACATTACTCTGATTTACCTGGAAAACCAGTCGGCTCCATTAGGAGCGGCTGCGATTTTCGCAGCATTTTCTCAATTGAAAGACAGAAGACCGATCTCCATCAAGAAGAACGTGATGTCACGGAAGAAGATCGCCGACGTAAAGGTAAGGAGGTCCAAACGCGGACTCTCCGATCTTTGGGTCGCAATGTCCGGGAGGACATCCTGCAATCTAAGTTGGGAGATCAGTCCGTCTTCCGCACACCGATGCAAAACGTCGTCGCTTCGAAGACGCTCCTCGACGCGCTGGACTCGATGATTGCATCAGACAGTTCGGCGGCCCCGATTGTGGCTCACATCAAGGCCATGGTGACGGCGGAAGCTATCCAGCAAAATCAGGAGAAGCCGGTTGGAGAGGCACACTCGCGCTCCCACGCGGCCACTCGTGTCGCCGAGAGTCGGATCGCAACCGGTCGAACGCTGGCGATCGACGCCATGCACCGCCATCGGAGACGCCGGCGGATCCTGATCGCGACCTTCGCCAGACATCATGGCCAGCGGCGAACGAACGAGGAAGAAAGACACGGACGCCGCGACGACTACGAGCGTTTAAGATCGGCTACGATCGCGAACGATCGAATGTATGGCGACCGCGACGATCGCAGAGTTCATCATCGCCGGGGTGGGAGTGACGACGAACGCCGAGTCAATGACTCGCCGCGCCAAACCTCACCCCGACATTTTAACGGTCATCACCAAACTAGAAGATCGCCACGCCGGAGCCCCCCCCCCTACAAGATGAAAGATCCATCGATGGGATCCGAGCGTTCACTCCCCGGCTGCGCTGAGTGGTTTGGCCCGAGGAGTTCAACCCCAAAGGCATTGTAAAGTTCGACGGGGAACGAGACCCAGAAGCTTGGTTGCAGATCTACGCCCTGGCAGTCAAGGCCGCAGGGGGAAATCAGATCGTCATGGCGAACTATTTGCCGGTCAATCTCAGCCCCTCGACACAAGCATGGCTCACGGGCCTCCCTGCCAACTCGATAGGCTCCTGGAGTGACCTGTGCGAGCAATTCATCGCCAACTTTCAGGGAACCTATGAGAAGCCCGGTACTCCGTGGGACCTGTATCAACTGCACCAAAAGAAGGATGAAACGCTGAGAGACTTCATCCGGCGCTTCATGCAGAAGAAGAACACCGTCAGAGACGTGTCAGAGGCGGTGGTTGTGGCGGCCTTCTAGAAAGGGGTAAGCGATCCTGATCTTATTAAAAAAATGTCCAGGAAGCCCCCAACCTCCGTAAAAGAAATGTTTGCGTTAGTCGACCGCTACGCCACGGCTTCAGATGCTCTGGCCGAGCGACAAGAAGATCATCCGCCACAAAAGAGCAAGGGCGATAAGCCCGAGTCCTCTAAACACAAGGATAGGAAGCGCAAGGGCGAGGAGCTGGTCGCGGTAGCCGAGCATAACCGGCTCCGAGCCTCTCGGAGAGAGGCACCCGACTACATCACCGTCATGGAAGTGATCTGTCCTTTCCACCCCAAGGGAAAACATGCAGCCAAGGACTGCTTCACTCTGAAGCGTTTTTATGCTGAAAGTCAACGCAACCAGCCTGACCAAGGGCGAAGTTGCTCCAGCAAAGAAGAAGGAACTCCCGGATGAAGAAGATTTCCAGGAGCCCGAGCAGGAACTGAACTACATCTACGGGGGCTCAACTGGATACGAGTCCAAGCGGAAGCAAAAACTTACCGCTCGAGAGATCAACGTAGTGGAACCAGCGACTCCTCAATATCTAAAATGGTCTGAGGTCCCGATCACCTTTGACCGTAGAGATCACCCCAGCCGGGTCCCACATCCGGGTAAGTTTCCTCTTGTACTTGATCCAGTTATGCGCAGCGTGAAGCTCAAGAGGGTTCTGATCGACGGCGGAAGTGGGCTCAACGTCCTATTCGCCAGGACTTTCGACGACATGAGCATCCCCCGTTCGGAGCTGAGGCCAAGCACCCAGCCTTTCCACGGAGTAATCCCCGGGGCGTCCTCGTTCCCCCTCGGACAGATTTCATTACCCGTTACGTTCGGAACCAAAGATAATTTCTGAACCGAATTCATCAATTTTGAGGTAGCCAATTTCGAGACGGCGTATCATGCCATCTTGGAAAGGCCTGGTCTAGCCAGATTCATGGCCATACCTCATTACACCTACTCGGTGTTGAAGATGCCAGGACCCAAAGGAGTCATCACACTTCGTGGCGACATCAAGCAATCATCGCAATGCGACCGGGAGAATCATGAACTTGACGAATTGCAGGAAGCAGGTACCCAGGCAAAAAACATCCAGGCGGAGGCTGCCACGCTCCAAGATGAAGGAGAAGTACCGTCAAAAAAGCAGGCCACCTCGGGAATTAAGCCTGGCGAGGGAACCAAAAGGATCATTCTTGACCCGTCTGACACGTCTAAAACAACCGTGATCGGGACAGGGCTCGAGGACAAATAGGAAAGCGCGCTCGTCACCTTCCTCCAAGCTAACAAGGACATTTTTGCCTGGAAACCATCAGATATGCCAGGTGTACCAAGGGAGGTGATCGAGCACTCTCTCCATGTTGATGAGAAGTCAAAACCCGTCAAACAAAGGCTTCGACGGTTCGCTCCGGATCGTCGGGACGCCATAAAACAGGAAATCACGAAACTCCTAGCCGCAGGTTTTATCAAAGAAGTGTATCATCCTGATTGGTTAGCAAATCCTGTATTAGTTCAAAAGAAGAATAAAACTTGGTGCATGTGCGTTGATTATACTGATCTCAACAAGGCGTGCCCGAAGGACCCCTTTGGGCTGCCACGAATCGATCAGGTGGTTGACTCGACTGCGGGTTGTGAAATTTTGAGTTTTCTTGACGCATATTCGGGCTATCACCAGATTCGCCTAAAGGAGGAAGATCATATCAAGACCTCGTTCATCACGCCTTTCGGAGCTTACTGTTACACCACGATGGCATTCGGCTAAAAACGCTGGCGCAACTTATCGCGGCGACACAATGGTGTTTTCACGCCACTTCGGGCGCAACATGGAGGCGTATGTGGATGACGTTGTCGTAAAAACTCGGGAAAGGAAAGATCTTATCATCGACTTAGCCGAGACTTTCGAAAGTTTAAGAGCTTTCAACATGAAGCTGAATCCTGAGAAGTGTGTCTTCGGAGTATCTTCGAAAACCGCCGATTCATCGTGTCACAACGAGGCATTGAAGCCAACCCGGAGAAAGTCAAGGCCATATCAAATATGGAACCACCAACTAGCCAAAAAGACGTCCAGAAGCTTACAGGGTGTATGGCCGCTCTAAGCAGGTTCATCTCCCGACTGGGTATGCGAGGTATGCCTTTCTTCAAACTACTCAAGAAACAAGATAAGTTCCAGTGGACGTCGGAAGTGCAACAAGCACTTGAAGATCTAAAGACCTTCCTGACGACACCTCCTGTGTTAGTCTCGACAATGCCAGAAGAACCCCTGTTACTTTATATCGCGGCAACGGCACATGTAGTCAGCGCTGTGATCATCGTATAGAGGGAGGAAACGGCTCAGGTGCACAGAGTCCAGCACCCGGTATACTTCGTCAGTGAAGTCTTAAGTGAATCCAAGGTACGGTATCCACAAGTGCAGAAGCTACTATATGCCGTACTCCTTACATCTCGCAAGCTTAAACACTACTTCCAAGAGCATGTCATTTCGGTAGTCACTTCCTTCCCGATCCGAGACATACTTCACAACCAAGAAGCCACTGGGAGAATTGCCAAATGGGCAGTTGAACTCGGGGCTTTTGACATTCAATTCAAGCCCCGCACGGCCATCAAATCCCAAGCACTCGCTGACTTTACGGCCGAGTGGATAGAATTGCAGCACCCGGCGATTACTAAAGATCTCGAGTATTGGACGATGTACTTTGACAGTTCCCTCATGCTCAGCGACGCGGGGGCTGGTATAGTGCTCATATCACCAAGTGGAGAAAGATTGAGATATGTCCTCCAAATATTTTTTCCTGCATCCAACAACGCTGCCGAGTATGAGGCACTCATTCACGGACTCTGTAACGCCATATCTCTCGGCATTCGACGATCGGGCGGTTCGCGGAGATTCAATGCTCGTGGTCAATCAAGTGCGAAGGAATGGTCTTGCATCGAGGACAACATGGCAAGATATTGCCAAGAAGTGCGCAAGCTAGAAAGCAACCGATGGACTCGAAGCTGGTTCACGTGCTTCGACGGGACAACGGCGGTGACGAATTGAGAAGATGGGATCCTGCCGGTCCAAGGTACCCGTGGGAATATTTGTAGAAGAAATTCATAAACCCACGATTAGCGCCGCCAAAAGCGATATCCAATGAGAAAAAGGGAAGAGGCAGAGGTCTTGATTATTACCCCAGATTGGACATCTCCATACCTGGACGACCTGACAGAAGACAAGCTACCCGAGGATCGCGTCCAAGCCGAGCGGATCATGCGCCGAAGCAAGAGTTATGTAGTCGTTGGAAAGGAGCTTTATCGTAAAAGCTCCTCTCGCATACTGCGACGATGCATATCGGAACAAAAAGGAAAGACTCGCTCAAAGAAATCCACTCGAATTTGTAGGGAACCATGCGGCGCCATCGACCACAGTCGGAAAAGCCTATCGCCAAGGGTTCTTTTGGTCGATCGCCGTCAGATCACGGAGGACATCGTCCGGACATGCGAAGGATGTCAGTTTTTCGCACGTCAAATGAACAAGCCAGCCCAGGAATTACAGACTATCCCGATTACATGGCCATTTGCGGTCTGGGGGCTCGACATGGTGGGACCTTTGAAAAAGGCTCAAGGAGGCTATACTCATCTCTTCGTTGCCATTGATAAATTCACCAAATGGATTGAGTCCAAACCAGTCGCCACCATTTCGGCGGCAAAGGCCAGAGAATTCTTTCACGAGATCGTGGTTAGATTTGGTGTGCCCAACCGAATCATCACGGATAATGGCACTCAGTTCAGAGGCGAAGTATTTCAAGATTGGTGTGAGGAGTTGGGCATAAAAATTTGCTTCGCATCAGTTGCGCACCCTCGAAGTAACGGACAGGTTGAGCGAGCTAATGGCATGGTGCTCCAAGGCATAAAAGCAAGAATTTTCGATCGACTCCAACCATATGCTACTCAGTGGGTCAAAGAACTGCCTTCAGTACTCTGGGGGCTACGAACTACCCCCAGCAGAGCAACCGGGCAGTCACCTTTCTTTCTGGTATATGGCACAGAAGCGGTCTTACCAACCGAGTTAGAATTCGGATCCCCGCGGGTTCAGAGTTATGAAGAGATCGCTCGTAAGACAGTGGCTAGAAGACCTCGGCGACCGAGAAGCCAGGGATATTGCAACAATTCGTTCGGCGAAATACCTCCAAGGCTTACGACGTTATCATGGGCGCAATGTAAAGAGCTGTGCGTTCTCCAAAGGAGATCTAGTCCTAAGGAGGAATCAAAAAAGCGAACATAAACTCTCCGCAAGTTGGGTGGGCCCTTACATCATCGATGAAATAATTCGTCCCGGAGCTTATAAACTTAAGCGAGAAGATGGATCAGCAATCAGCAATACTTGGAATATAGAACAGCTACGTCGCTTTTTCACTTAAGTTTTTGTACTTCTTTTTAATCCTTTGTGAATAAAAGTTCGATTGAAAAAATCGTTTTCATATAACCTCTTTTATAATCATGAATTCGAGTGCTTCGCTCTTATGTTAAGACTCAGGGACAAGATCCATGAATCATATCCCAGAGCCTGGGGGCTGGAGTCAGATGAACAAAGGTCACCGGTCAAACCACTCGAAGATGTATACTTTCATGAAGGAGAAACAGGGAACACTTTTTATGCCTTTAAAGGTCAAGAGTCTCTACAATCGACAAAGAAGTATCCCTGACTTCCTCCCAGAGCTCGGCAGCCCGATCTTCGTCAACATCGCGAGCGTAGCCTTCCCTAAGGGCCTCAAGATCCACTCGGGGATAGAGGGACTTGGTGATCGCCAGGATCTGGCTGGCACCGTTGGCCGCTGTTTCCTTCAGCAGGTTCTTGAGGGCCCCCGGGGCTTCCTTTAGTCGGACGACGACTTCACTCCTGCTGAGTGGCCTCTCGCCATCTGGATGAAGCGAACTCAGCAGGGGGCTAGAAGCGTCCTGGAGCTCAGCACAGGAAGCTTCGAGAGCTTTAACTCTCGCCAAGACGGTGTATCTGCGCTGAGTTTTGACCTTATAACTGCAAGGCAAAGCATTAGAGAGGATAGTAAAGGATCAAGCAAAGACTAGTTGACGGCTACACCTTCAAAATACTTCTCGCCTTCGCGGAATCCTCCGCGCTTTAAGTTTTCCTCGAGCTTGCGAAAGCCGAGTCCCGAGTGGAGCAAACACAAGAGATCGGCAAGATAGTCGACTAAGCAAAAACATGAAACAACCCAAGAGATAGCTACCTCGGAGGAGCGGTGATATCCGATTCTCTGGCGTAGAGCGTTTTGTTCCGTCCACGATGTCTGGAGCTCGGACCGAAGGGATCGCAGCTCGGCCGCATACTCGGCTTTGATGCGTTCTAGCTCGGCCAGATACTCCTAGCGCGTCCGGATTTCAGGGAGCATCCTTTGAATGTACTCGGACTTTCGCTCAAGCGCCCCTATTTTCTATAATCATCATAGCAAAAGGTAAACGCGCGTGGCGTAAGGGCGAAGCGAGGACACAATGTCGTGGAGGAATGCTCACCTGGGCGGCATACGCACAAGCCTTGGCATGGATGAAAAAATCGTCCCTCTCTTTTTGCTCCTCCTCCGGGTCATCCAAAAGTTTCAAACCCTCGTCATCGGCAAAGACGGTATCTGTTATTAGTCTGGGGCGAGCAGGGGCTAGCGGGACTCGGTGAATCTCTTCAACCTCAGGGGACGAGCAGGAGGCCGGCTTAGGAGCAACGGGATCTGTTGCAGGGGCATGGCGAGCAGGAGACGGCACCGGAGGACTGGGAGTCACTTCGGCACCCTCAGAAGTAGTTTCCCCTATCGAAGTATGAATTCCAGCGGGTCCAACCTCAACAGGGCCCCTGGGCAGAGACCCGACGAGCATATCAAGCGAAGGGTTCCTGTGAAGAAGAATCGTCAGCAAGACCGAAGAATAAAGAAGGAGTCAACAGAGTAACGGACCTGTTGGACTTCCTCATTTTCATCGGGGGCTTCTTGCGAATAGCTGGCCCACCCCCGGAAGAACCACTCGGACCACCGCCGACTGGTGCCCCGGGCTTCTCTTGAAAACCCGAGTCCTTCGGTTCGGGGCACGTCGGAGCCACTGGCTCACCAGCGAGAGGAGCAGAAGGCGCCAGAGCTCGCGCGGATGGATCTTGGATTTTGGGACCGCCGACCGGGCATCGGGGGGCCACGAGGTCATCGGACAATATTTTCTTCCCCTTTTTCGCAGCGGGGCTCCCTGCTGGAGACCGCGCCCGGCGCTTCGGAGAACAGCCTAGGTGAGGAGGCATTTCCGGAAGGGGAGGAACACTGAAGAACGCGATGCGATCCTGAAGATGAAAGTCAAGAGTTAGCAAAACTTCAGAGAACAAGGAAACGTAAAGTTCCCAATAAAATTCGCCTACCGCAGGAGGGGGGTGTGAGATGTTGAAGGATTTCGGGCACTTGACAGATAATATGTCGACGCTCGGGATAAAGAGCTCTCTAGCCCTGGTGCATAACTTCTCCCTTGGCAAGTCGTTGGGCCGTTCCCGGGTCGGGTCATTTTTTCCCCTATAAACGAATCCCAGATGAACTCGCTCCTTCAGGGGCTGCACCCGGCGGGCGATGAAGTGGAGGGCCAAACCCACTCCTGTAAGCCCGCTATCCTTCAGCTTTCCGATCAATGCCAAGAGTTCAGACACTTGATCCATGTCGGAAGAATCAGGGGTAAAACCCCAGGAAATAGACATTTTGGGACGGTGCCCAGTGAACGGAGGCAAAGATGACTCGAGGTTGGCACAGTAAAACCATTCCCTATGCCAGCCCTTGTTGGAGGTCTTGACAGGAATGGCAAAGTAATCCTTCTTCAGCCCTTCCTGCAGCTGGAATCCAGCGCCCCCGATAACCTTGAGGTCATTTTTAGAGGGATAGGGTTTCAGGAGATAAAGGTAATGAAAGAGGTCGAAATGGGGGCTAATGCCCAGAAAAGCTTCACAAAGGTGGACAAAGAGGGAAATTTGAAGGATAGAATTGGGGTTTATATTCACCAATTCGATTTCATAAAAGAAAAGAAGGCCGCGAAGGAAAGAATTGATCGAAAGACCAAGGCCGCGGTGGAAAAAGGATTTGAAGACCACCACCTCCTCGGAGCGAGGAGTCGGGACGGATTCACCGGCGACCGGGCGTGCGGAGATCAGGGCCAAATCTGGCAAGACCCGTCATCTACCATGGATTTCAGCTTCTCCTCGGTTGTTGTCGAGGTCGTCCAATCTTGTGGTGAAGGCGGAGAAGGAGTAGAGGAAGACATTCTTGCAGAAAGATTGACAGCGACTCGAGAAGGCAAGAACAGCGAAGGTTAACCTTGGTGGCGGAGAGTTCGGGGAGGCGAGAAGGTGATAGGAGAAAAAGCTCGGCGGAAAGATGAACTGTCGGGCGTCGTACGACCTAGTTTTTAAAGAGAGAACAATAAGGTCTCTGCCGAATCGGCGGGAAAAGGCTGCAAAACGTCTCACCCTTTCAGATTCCTCATAAATGATTTGCAGGCCTGTCGCCTCGACTTACGGGGTTTGACATGATTTGACCGGCTTGGATCCCACTTACCGTATTGAACGGGATGTGGAAAGTTTCCAACTTGAATAAAAACTTATCTTCTTGCGGTACGCCCCACGTTGGGCCTTCGGGTGGTTGCCGCATGACAGAATCATGTACCGCAGGATTGAGCCCAAACGGGCACAGATCCATGGGCGTGCTCCACGAGGGCCGAGAATGTTGTGCATCGTTTTAAACAAGTACAGACTCCCTTCGGATCTAAATGTGATACACTCCAAGAGAGCTTAAGCCGGGTCCGACATCAGTCGGGAAAGGGTATCACTCGGCCAAGAGCCGTCAAAAGTAATATGCTCCAAGAGAGCCTAAGTTGAACCTGACATCAGTCGGGAAAGGGTATCACTCGGCCATGAGTCGTCTAAACGTGATACGCTCCAAGAGAGCCTAAGCCGCTTCCGATATTAGTCGGGAAAAGATATCACTCGGCCAAGAGCCATATGAAATCATGATACGCTCTAAAGAGAGCCTGGCCGTATGCTTAGGACATGGGTATCCTTTGGCCATGAGCCAAGAAGAACCTCGACATGACACAAACTGAATTACGGACTATGCTTTGCAGCAGCTGGACGCAGGACCACTTGGCCAGGCCCACGATACACTCCGAATTGGCGCTAAGCTACGTATGTCGAAAGTCTGAGTTGAACGTCGTCTAACCTTGAGACAGCGATGAAAGCCGCACGACTTGGGACTACGCAGAGTCAGACAAACTTCGTGTTGACCCTAAACTACGTCTCGCAGCGGACAAAACCCAGGTTGCCGTATAACAGGTCCAATCCACAACCGAAAGGTCAAACGGAGATTCTTTGACAAAAGGTATTTTATTACTTTATATAAAATAACCTAAGTGCTATATGTAGAAATTGTATGCCACAGGAGGATTATGCTTCCCTGCGACGCACCCGGCCCAGCATCTCGACGAGGGGTTCCCTAGCCCTGCTAAGGACGGGCACAACCTCGAGGAGAGTGTTAATTGCCTCGCGGTCACGCAGCTTCGCCTCTTCCTCCAGCAGCGCTTCGAAGGCTCGATCAAACTCCTCCCAAAGCTTGACTAGCCTGGGGTCCGCCTTCGCTTGATGATACCACCGTGGCATGATGAAGGTTTAAGCTAAAAGCAAAAGGATGGAAGATAGAAAGCAAGAGACACATTTCCAAGCATTGGAGCGCCTTTTTATAGCCTATTCAGACGAAATCGAAGCAAGCGCCGGGATATTAAGCGTCGGAAGCTGAAGAGATTTGGTGTTAATGAGACTTCAGAAGACGAAGTGTTTTTTTCGACTGAACAAGTTGGCACAGGAAAACGAGACGACCTCGAAGACTGCCAAATGACTGTCAAAACGATGAAAATTAAAGACTTCGGGCGGGAAAAGTATCAAATCCACGTTAGGGATAAGAAGTCCGTGAGGCTGCTCGCAATAAAATCTGCCCGGTAAAAGATTTGCACTTGAGAAAAGCAAAGGATAGAATTTATGATCGAGTTCTTCATAATTTGCCTGTTGTAAAAGGAAGATTTTTCGATCGGATAAGGAAACCAGTCGGGATTTCAGGCAGGGAGCCCTGAGTAAAGCAGTCGGATCATGAAGCACTCGGGGGCTGCTGTGGAATATAGGTTCCAGGGGGTCCTCAGGACAGGCCCAAGATGAAGGCCCAGAGGATACTCTCCACGTCATGTTTCATAACCGAACGGAAAGGGATATACCCTAAAGGAAAGTTTAATTTATGTTTAGATATGATAGATACAGTTGTAATCCGAGTCGTTAGAAGGATAGAATAAAGATGTAAACTCTGTCATATAACCGACTAGAATCTTGTAACCGATCGGAATCTCTTAACCGATTGGGACTCTGTAAGCCGCCTCACCCCCACTATATAAGGGAGAGGGCGGGCAACAACAGGGGGATCAAGCGACAGAGCGTAAAAACATCTCGTATCACCCAGAGCACATAGCGCTTTGAGCAATCTTAGGTCCAAGAAATCTGCATAATCCAAGCATACAGGATTAGGGTATTATCTCCTCCGCAAGAGCTTGAACCTGTCTAAATCCCTTGTCTTGTGTGACCTTCGAGTTTGAGATCGAACGCCTACCCCATAAATTCATTGCCGACTACAAAAGTCGACAGTTTCTTTCAATACAATTTTAGTCAGTAGCCAAAATATTTCACATGCATTGCCTTTTCTCAATTGAATTGCATTTGCTCATCACTACTACATGTTTTTGAGTAGTGCTTAATCACCCTCTTAATACAAGTTATACAAATATTAAAGCAAGCGAAGATGTACATAACCACAATGTACTATTCATTCCTACATTAAAATTTTTATGCAACTTTCAAATAGTGACACATAGAAGCATCTATTTTTCTTTTCTTTGATCTCGGGATGATAACTAATTTTTCATAGCTTCAATTGCTCTATTATGTCAACACTAGCATAGTAGCTAGGAACGGCCGTGCATACGTGGTCAGGTCTAGTTCACCAGGCTGGAGACCTGCACCACCAAGGGTCCATGGTGATCCCGACGATGAGGCCGAACAGCCCGACGGCGCTCCCGACGATCTCCAGACACCTTCACGAAGTTATGAACAGCGCCATGTTCGGCACATCCGCCAGCGCTGCCCACGCTGCCGACGCACATCCCGCACCCCAGCTTCGCCGCGCCGATGGTGACTCCCTCTGCGAGTGCAGCGTAGCTGGACCACAGCGACCCTGGCGGACGACGGTGAAGGCGTGAAGCTCTGACGCCGTAGACGGCCACGGCCGCAGAAGATAACAATTTTTTCTTGAAGAGGAAAGGCGGGTGCTCTGCGTTAAAGGAGAGGCGATACAATGTTTTTGTAATGATGCTTACTCATCACCGTACAAGGTCACTCTACTGGACAACTCATCTGCTTTATTTTCCAAGCCATAAAGTGCTAGCCACGATTACAATCAAGAATTCTGACTCGAGCATTAGATGGAGTGAGAACGACATCCTCCATGGAGATACAGAAGCAGAAGCTTGCATAACTACCGTTTAGAAGTCCTAAGTAGGTAACACAACACGGCACAATAGATAAGAATGAAAAGAATAAGCTATTATTTACTGGAAGCCCTAAAATCAACAAGACAGAAAAAAGGTGACATATCTAACACAGCCTTCTAAGAGGGAAGCAACAAATTTGTTTGTCCTTGGATGCTCCTTTGCTCACTGGGTGTGAATAACTAACATCATTCAGTAGATGATCGTTGCAAGGCAGATTTGTGATCTGTGCATTCTGCATATGACCCTTATTGTCAGAAACAGAAATCAAAACTTCAGAAACTAAACAGGGATGCACCTATTGATGAAAGGATTGCATCATATACAGTTGGGTGAAAATTTATACAGATTTCTTCATAGTTCAGAGTAATATGAAATCCCCGAAAAGCTTTATATACCAGCTCTCATTTGTTTGTGCATTCCGAGGCCCAAACAATTTTGAGAGAATTAACAATAGATAAATAAGCTCTGTGAATGGCTGGCTATGCATAGGATTAGCCATTCCCTGTTTTTTTCCATCCAGGATCATATTTTATTAATCCTTGAGATAACGAGGAATAAAAGTAAAGCTCTAAAATTATACAGGACATGTGATGATAGTACAGCATATTGCTGAATAGAAATGGAAAAGGCGGACAACAGAGTAATTTATGGAAAAGGCGGACAACAGAGTAATTTTCTTTGTTATAATGGCATCGATTTGCATTACTAGCACAAACACTGTTGCTACATCATAAATATGGATTTTATTCCTTATGCGGAATTGCAGATTATAGACAAATGAGATATGCAAATGAGCTTTCGTGCCAATGTTCCTATTGTTCAGAAAAAGTAAAAAGGAGCTTGCTTCCAGAAAATTTCAAATGCAATGAAATTTCAAGATACTCTGGTTACATGTCAAGATAACAATTCAGGAAAACACAGTGACCTCACTGGATAACTTGTTACACAATGACTAATTTATTTCTTCCACTTTGTTTTCGGCTATTCTTTATTCTATGGCCTATATCTCTCCCTTTATTCTATGGCCTATATCTCTCCCTTTTGAACGTGATGAGCACATAATTCTTCTTTTTCATCCTATGTAGTAATTAGCAACAGAAGTTAAGCCATTGATCAAGGTTCCCATGCTGACAAATGAATAAATATTTCTAAACATCTCTGGATTGTTACGGGCAAATTCCCTGATGATCCCAGTAAATGTTACAAAAAAAGAACATACGAAATCAGTGCACCATAGCCCTGAGCTGTTGTCTGATGGATGGATCAATGCCCTTTAACATCACTCCATAAAGCTCACACTATTTTTTAAAGCAACCATGTTTTAAAGCTCCGCAAAGCATGGCTATAAGGCTATTCTAAACTTGTTACCGTCATTTTGATCTCTGGTTCTTTACCTATATTGCACAAGACTTAGTCGAATATCAAACTAAGATATACACATACATTAAACAGCTAATTCATGAAAAAGTTGAGGAAAATTGGCGCAAGACTATTCCAACTTCTAAGTATCAGACAAACCATTATTTTACTTCCAAGTACTGAAAGACAGAACTCCATGCTAACAAACTAGTCATGACAGGCAATCACTAATACTAAACCCAGCCAGTGTAAAAAAGTTTAATTGAAATTTAATATCAAACATTGGTTTTTAAAGGACACATGAAGCAACCATTGGTTACTGGAGTAAAACTGTAACCAGATATGATCTCAAATACATGCTTTTCATTTTTTGAAAAACAACTACGCTAGGTTTTGCTAGATGTCCTTTAACAACCAGATAGAAAGTGGCCGAAGTGCTGCCGGCAAGTTGCTGTGACTGGCTTGCTAACGACCAAGAAGAATTTGATACCATGTTCTCAATTAGCATACAGAATTGCAGTAAAGGAATAGGTACCTGCTGACTTGAATCCTTCGCTTGTTTATTTTTCCAATAGAAACGAAAGCTCTGGCGCAATTCTTTAAACTCAGGTTCATTGTTCGCTTTTCCCTGCATGATAGTAGCCCAGTAAGACTTTATATACGGTACAATAATTTCTCTACAGTCTTAAGTTTTTCGTTAGGAAGCAAGTAGCTTTGCAAATCCATTATTGACTACAGAATGATGGAATAGTTATCTAGTACATATCATTATTGAATGATTTTTGTATTTTTTTTCAATATTCTTAAAACAAACTTTATTACTGCTATATTCCTACAAAGAAATATATATATATATATATATATATAAACAACTGGTAATATTCAAGGTACCTCCCTCATTTTAGGGGCAAGAAAATCCCACAATAATTTTAAATTCTAGAAATTCTCACCTTAATCGGAAGAAAAAGAGAAGGATCTCCATCACTTATTTTGGTGGGGCCAGATTATAACAGTGCAGATTAATCATATATAACAAATACAATTGCTTTTCAATCATTGGAAGTAGAGTTGTATATCATATATAAATAGAGTTATATAACAAATACAATTGTATTTCAATCATTAGAAGTAGAGTTGCACTATAGAATGATGGAATAGTTATCTAGTACATATCATTATTGTATGATTTTTGTATTTTTTTTCAATATTCTTAAAAAAAACTTTATTACTGCTATATTCCTACAAAGAAATCTATATATATATATAAACAACTGGTAATATTCAAGGTACCTCCCTCATTTTAGGGGCAAGAAAATCCCACAATAATTTTAAATTCTAGAAATTCTCACATTAATCGGAAGAAAAAGAGAAGGATATTCATCACTTATTTTGGTGGGGCCAGATTATAACGGTGCAGATTAATCATATATAACAAATACAATTACTTTTCAATCATTGGAAGTAGAGTTGTATATCATATATAAATAGAGTTATATAACAAATACAATTGTATTTAAATCATTGGAAGTAGAGTTGCACATCAAAGACAATTGTATCATAATATATAAACACGCAGTTGTGCAGGTAAGTATGTTAGTTTTATATAACTGCAGGGAACTCGAGAGAACATATAAAAATAGCACAGCACTGCTGTTTTTCTCACATCTCATCGGGGCATTCAAGTGCTTACCACCTTTTCTTTAGTTATATTGGTTTTCTGATGTACCGATGGTGAACTTGAACCAAATAACTTCTCTTTGATCCTCGTTACATGTGACGACCTGAATGATGCAAGAGGATACAATTAGAGGATGGTTTCAAATTATGGTGTTTGATGAACTACATTAGCACAAGAAAGGAAGCATGTCATTCTGTCAACGTAACACTTAGATTTCGAAGAGAACAAGTACCACTATTGATTATTTGCAGTAAAAAGCTATACTCTTTTCATTCTCACTTCAAGGATGTTCATTTTTCATCTTACAGAGATGAAATGTTTCACTATAAGGATCTGATGTTCCGATTAATTGCCACATGACTATGATGTATTCAGGCTTTTGGCTTTCAAGTGCTACCTTTGTTCTTCCAGTTGAGATGTTCTCAAAGCAATTTCTGGCGCACCATTGAAAAAAGCCTGTTCTTCCAGTTGAGATGTTCTCAAAGCAATTTCTGACGCACCATTGAAAAATGCCTGAAATATCCAGCAAACCAAACCTATTAGTGAGACTCAGAACTTTTAATTCAAAAAAATTAAATTCACTCAATGCATTAGCAAACTTTAATTCTTTAAACCTTTCTCGGTGGCCTGAATTGGTTCACATCAGGCTGAGCAACAGATTCCAACTGATTAATTCTTGCAGCAATTGTGGAGCCAAGATTTCTTGAGTTCGAGGCAGCATTGCCCGTTTCGCATCTCGTGAAGTTCATAGACATATGCAACGCTGCCAGTGCGGACCTCTTTCGTGGGACCGAGGTTGCTGATTTCTTGTTACTGTCAGTACAAGGAGGTGAGCTGTTCTCCTTTGCTGAAACCAGCTGTGACCGCCTTTTCGCCGATGAAGATATCCCTTTCTTTCCCGAGGGGGGAGAGCTTAATTTGGTGGGCTTCTGAAGCAGCGACGACATGGGAAACCTCCTTTTCTTGGCAGAATCCGTTACGCCCTGATTGACAGTAGAACTCTCCTGCAAAGAATCCACATGTTATATTGCTTCAGTTTGTCAGTATCCAAACATCCAATTCAATTGCACATTATGTCCAAAAATCCCCTCGGAAAATCAATCGATCAGTCACCTTTAACGGTTTCTTCTCGACTGCATCAACAGCCACATAATTGGCATCACAGAAATCTTCACCTGTATCCTCTTGCTTCTCCTGCATTTGCAGCCCGTCTCCTGCTTCACCAACTTGCAAACCATCCTCCCCGTGGCACCATTCATCCGCTCCATCCACCCTGCAAGACGAACCAACCCCATCCGCGATGGCCTCCAGCTCCTCCGACGCTACCACCGGTCTGGCAGCGACAACGGCGCCGCCGCAATCCACAGCATCCGAATCGACGCCGCGCGCCTCTTCCCCGGCGGGCTCATCCGTCATACAAGAAGAGTCCGCCGACGAGGCCGCAGCGCCGTCAGCCGCACCGAGACCGAGATCGCGCCCGGCGTCCTCGTCATCCTTGTCGGCCTCGCTCTTGCGCTTCTTGGAGTAGTGCGCCTCGAAGAAGGCCTTCTTCTGGGCCACGGACCCCGGGCGCGACTGCCGCGCGGCCTCCTCGAGGTACCTGTTGTGCGCGAACGCCGACCACTTCCCCCACTCGAGCGGCTCCGAGAGAAACCGCCCGAACGACACCGACTCCCCCAGCGCTGACATCATGTCCGCCTTCCAGTTCTAAAACCAAATCAAAGAGAAAAAAAAAATCCCGAAATGGATATCTCACATGCGGCGGAAGAACCAACGACGGCGGGAAGAAGCGCTGCTTACCCGGTGCTCGTGGTCGAGGACCTCTGGCTCGGGCGACCTCGTCGGCGCTGGCGCCGGCGGGGAAAGGTCCGTCTCGGCTCCCATTGTACCGTCGCGAGATTGGATCGGATCAGATAGAGATGATCTGCTCTTGAATTGGGGCTCACAAAGGCGGATGGGACCAGACGCAATTGGGCGTCGTCGTCTTTGCGAAATTGTGGGCGCTGGAGTATGATTGCAGCTGCCTCTGGAAAGGGTGAGGTGGGTTTGATTTGAATCCGGGGGCGCAGTGTACGTTGGGGAGCTGGCCTGGGTGGGTGTCGGGAAAAGTGACCGTTATACAGGGTTTGACCTAGGTGTGCAGACAGAGTCAGATAATAGATGTTTGTAGGCAGAGAGAGGTGCTCCATCTCCATGTGCGTCGTTCGTTGTGGGGAACGGATTGTTCTTTTATTTTCTGTTCTTAAATATTTCTCTGCCCAAACATTCCTATTATCGGTGTGGTGTCGTCTTCTTGTGCTCTTTTCTTTATTTCAAGGGATTTTTTTATTCCTGTATTAAACGGTGCATTATGGTTGATTAGTATAGGTTTAGGTCTGTTTGGAAGGGGGAATTTTTTTTGATTTATGCGGGAATTAAATTATTTTCTTTGAAATTCATATGTTACAAAGGAATTGTCTTATCAGTTTCCGAGTGGATCTTTCACATAGGCAAGAAGAAAGAATAGAAAATGGCCCTGTACTTTTCTTAGGTCAAAATGCCACTTGCATATTTTCCTACATGTAACCCAAAAATCCAAAGCCCATTATGCCATTGATTTGTAGGCGGAGGTGAAGTTTGAGGTGTGTGTTGTAAAAAAGTATCGTGTTATTTAATGGTTAGAGTACCGCGAAGCCATCAATCGCAACATGGATAACTAATTGGAATTACAAGGATAGTTTGGCATTCGCACTGATATATGCATATATTTGGACTCAAAAACATCTTTGTAGAAATAAAAAACATTGGTTTACTCCAATCAGAGAGCAATTCCTTTTGCTCTCACCTTTTCTTAAATAACAGAAGGAATTTACCTCCACCGTTAGGATGATCATCCCACCTATGCTCTTCCGTGCGATATACGATGGTCCTACTCGTGCTACGCCTTGCTACAAACCACCTCGCCCCACTCACCCATGACTGCCCCCATGACTTCTCTCCCTACTCCTTTCAACTGGTTCAGGTCACCCTCCAACCATCTTCTCCATGTTACCGTCGCTGCCTCCCTTCTTGCTCTGCTAGTTCGACCTCAGCTAGCGAGGTCTGTCCCGTCAACCGACACTACCGACAATGGCGAGGTTCGTCCCGACAACCACCGCCTCCTCCCCCGAGATCCCACCACCTCCTCCCTCAAGATCCCGATTGATATATGGTGTAAAATTGTGTTCCGATCTTTCGATGAGAACGATAACTATCGATTTGGTGGAACTGACTTTGACGATCTGACTACAACGTACGACGACAATGCGCCTTAGCGATCGCTAAACCAACTCCGGAGAGTTATTGTGTCGTGGGCACGATCAACCTGAACACGATGTTCAATTCCTGCAAACAACCGAAGAACAAACAAGAACGATAGTAAAAACAATCTGAAATTGCAAACAAGAATTGAGGCTCACGATAATATATATCAAAAGGTGGGGTTCTGCGAAGAAATCTCAACAGGTGGTCGTTCGACACGTCTAGAGGACAATGTAGTTTGGCCCTAGACTAAAACTATGCTTAACAAAAACCCAAATAATTTTGGGAGACTCTTTAGGTATATATAGGTAAAAGAGAAGGGGATTCGGCCAGCACAATGAAATGATCGAATAGGACTTTTATAAGGCCCAAGGCCTAATTTTGACCCAGATTAGAAAGTTGACTTGACTTATTTTGGTGGTTGCACAGTACTTCAAAGGAATTTTTAGGTAGGGTCAAATCCATTGGAAAGATCTCAGAGTAAATTTTCAATCAAGTGCAAGAACTCGCCAATCGGATGACGTATGTAAAAGTTATGCCTATTTTACTTCAGGCTGGTATCCAGAGGCCGAATTGGATTCCAAAACGTGATGGATTTGATCTCTCTCTTCTTGGCCTATGATAACGTGTTTGTGTTGGTCCAACCAGGTATGGTCGTATCCGTAGTAGTGATGTCTTCATCATACTTCCCTTCTTAAATTTGAGTCGTCCTCGACTCTGGCTCACCTTTTAGCTCATCCTCAACACAAAACATCCTCATATAGGTCCTGCATTTAATTAAATAAAATACTAGCTCCGCCTCTTTATATGTTTTAAACACAAGAAAGACATTTAGATGATTCACCTGATAATTATCCACATTGGTCAACACTTCTTTCCAGCATATAAAGGCATGATGAATGCTAGCACACTTGGATGCTTCCTCCCCTGCTTGAATGATAACCATCCTCGATTTTGGACAAGCTGGGGAAGAAACAAGCAACAAAAAGAACAACATGTATGCAGCATATATGTATATATCTCATATTTCATTGTTCTTTTGGTTTCGCGTAATGCTATTTACATAACAGCAAATGAGGTAATTAGATTTAAGCAAAGCACATTTTCTCATAATTTTGCAACTCAATTTGTGATTATAAGTGAAGCATATAACATAAATATTAACATGATTCAGTTTGCAACTTAATTTGCAAATATAAGTAAAGCACATATCTAACCCTGTCCTTGGATAAAGAATACTCATGTTTTGTAAGCCTCGTTTAATAACAAAGATGGGCAAAACTATAGGTTTTGGCAACAAGCATAGCTCATTCATATGATCAGATTGTAAACAAGCAATATCAAACCATACAAACAACGGTGACACAATTTTAATAGGCTTCCACTCATCAACTATGACATGCTAATTTGTAATACATGTCAATGTACTAAAATTCGAACATTGAGGTAGCAAGCTATGGGTATCACATATATCAGAAAAATTTGATGGTGCCTCACATTAAACAAGCTGTTTCATACAACTAGGATTGCCCAAAACAGCAAGCTTCAATTCTATAAGTTTATCACAAGTTATTCATATTCTGTAAATAAGAAACTTGCCATATATACCATAATCCCCAAATAAATTGAATTTAAAACAATAGGCATAGGTGCTAGATAAAGACTTAAGAAATGAAATTTCATAAATCTTATCCATAGTACAATTCAAGCTAACAGGCTCATTCAACATGATATAGCATAAAACAGTGGCAGGGGATATTCTAGCTATCATTTCCTCATACGTAATCAGCATGACACGATCAAAACTATAAGCATGCAATTCATCACATGGTTCTACAATTGTAGCACAAGGTGGTAACTCGCTAGAATTAAGTACAACATGAATATACTCACAAATTTGCTCAATTTTTTTATGTAAAATCAAATATGTAACATGGTCATTAGTGTCCTCCTCAGAAGTAGGTACCTTAAAATTTTCATTTGGTAACGCAGGTTTTTCAACTTGTAGCTCCCCCTTCTTCATAAGCAACCTGCATATTACATGGAACAGCAACAACAGATGTAACAGAAGTAGATTGTATTATGTTAGTAGAATCATCCACATGTGTGCTATCCTTTACTTCACTTGAATTTTATGGTATTTCTTTCGCATGCTCAGGATGTATGTTCTCATTAAGATTTTGTGCAGTGTATGCAATAGGAGTAGCATTTATCTCTGTAGAAACTTGAATTGTCGTTGATTGTTGAAAGTTCAAGCTCCATTAGTTTGGTTTTGGTGTTAATGACAAATCTAATATTGAAACTAACTCTTTTGTTGAGCTTAACTCCCTTTAGTCGCTTTTGGATGAAAAAGATGGAAATATCAAAGGTATGCATTCGAGTTCATATTATCATATCTTGTTGCATTCCTTGGATATAATATTCACGATCATATTGATAAATCTAAATATGAGACTAACTATTTTCTTGAGTATATCTTTGATTAGTCTTATCCCATTAAAAAATGAAAATCCCAAAGGTATGCATCCAATACAACTCTATTATTTCTACATGCATTCCTTGGATTCAAGTTAAAGAATGAACTCTACCATTATTTAGACCTCAAGATGTGCATTAATGTTTCAATTCCATATATACATGAATGCATACATTTAGGGGGGGTTCATACTTTACCTTGATGTTTCAATGGTATTGATATATTTCATCTTTCTATATCAAGGATCATTACTTTGAAACAATCATTTGAGTATATGTAATTTGTGTAGTTGTAGTATACTCATGTTAATATAGGATAAACTCAAATATTATCTAAGATTGATTATGTGCATATTGATTCCAAGTTCAATTATTTATATGCACATATTTAATGGAGTTTATTCTATAGTTGACGGTATTAAGAGTATTGATCCCTTTGCACCACTCCAATATAATTTGGATCATTACTTAGTAACCATCAAAATGACTATACGAAACTTGTGTAGTTAACATATACTCATGTCAATTTAAATGAAATTTAAATTGAGTTCAGTTATCTTTCAATCAATCAAAGAACACTTCATCATGTGTTGATGGTGTTTCTTCATTGGTTAAGGACAAGCGGAAAGTTCTTGAGTATAATGAAGCATTAGTTGCATCAAAGTACTCAAGACACCTTTAAATCATTCAAATTGATTAGGGTTGCTCTCTCAATCGATCATAGTGGCATCCATTATGTGTTAATGGAGTGCAATTGATAATTGAGGCAATCGTGTTTGTTGGACTAACAATCTTTCATGAGTTGTGAAGTAGGTTGAGTCCAAGAAAATAAAGAATCGAGAAGAAGAAGGAATCATCATGTGTTGATGAGCTTCAAGGATGAATCCCGAAGTGAAGTGAAGCTAGAGAAGGTTCATCATGTGTTGATGAACAAGAAGAAAGGACCCGGCTTGGAGAGAAGATGATGGAAATCATAAAAGCTCCAAGTGGATGTGTGACGAATACTAATAAAAAGGATACCCCAACAGCCCGAAGCGACGAGCCAGTGGCCTCAAGCATATCTCCAGCCCAACAGGCCGCGCCCGGCCCGCCGCCGACCGAATCGCTGCGAGATCGCGAAGACATCCGCTCCCGACCGGCCGGGAAGCGAATCCGACCAGACAGCGCCCCGACCCCTCTTGGCGGGCGGGATCTCCCGACTCCAACCAAACCAAGGCAACGGACGCCGAGTGCCGTGTGTCAGGTCCTCATCGGCCTACCGCCACGTACCCCCCGAATGAGGTCAATCAGAGCGACTATACAAGGCGGTGGCTCCTTCCCAAGAAGATCGGTGATCTGCGAAGACAAAGCTTCACCCCATCAACGATCCACGACAAAGACGAGCGACGCTCCTCCCAAGGCAAAGCACCAACGCCACGCACTCGACGTCAAGATTCGCAAGGGTCACAGAGGGCAAGTACGCTATTTCCGGGAATACCTAACCTCCCGACCACCAAGGCTACCAACCCAAAGATGGGCAAGGCGGGTGGCGACCAATACGGACGAAGGACCGGAGCTCCTAGCATAGGTCACCTCGCTCTTCCTCCCAACTCTCGATGTAACCTGCCCCTTCCTTCTGTATAAAAGGAGGTAGGGCTAAACGATTCAAGAAGAGCGAGAACGAGAGAGCGAGAACGAGAGAGCGAAAACGAGAACGAGAGGGAGAGAGGGCGCTATCAAACCCATCTCGCTAAGCCATTGGCATTCTCGCTTGTAAAACTTTGTGCAGTCATCTGTACCGAGAGTAATACAACACCACCACACGAACTGGAGTAGGGACCTTCATCCCGAACCTGTATACATCTTGGACTCACGAGTCTAACCATTCAGGGAGTGGAACGCGCGACCCCCTAGACTTACAAATTTACTTGCCGGCTCTAGAAAACGCCGACAATGTGCTAGAGGCAAAGGTATAACTAGCTAAGGCTAAGGATGTGTTCCTAGTCTTTTACCGGTTTCGGTTCTTGATGGGAGATCGGGTTGCTAGTTAGGTGCCGTACTATTAAGAGGGGTTGAGTCTTATAGCTTGAGCTTCATCATGTGTTGATGAACTCAATCCGGTTCACTCTAGCTCACTCTCTTGGTTGGTTCTTGCATGAGCTAAGTATTTGTATATGTTGCAAATAAGGGAGCTCATATGGAATCTTGATTTGGTTTTTGTATAGAGCTATGGATTTGCATGTGTTGCAAAAAGGGAGATAGCTTATGCAAGTTGGTTTATGTGGTTTTTTGTATGGAGCTAGATATTTGCATGTGTTGCAAATAGAGAGCTCGTGCATCCGAGTCTTAGCTTGTGATATTGATCATGTGTTGATCATCACAAAGGCTAAGATAGGTTTATGTTTTGTGTTTGGAAAATGAGTTTTTGCAAAATATGGTTTAATTGGATCTTATCTTGGAGCATGTGAAAAGGGTTTGCAAATGTGTTTGCAAATTGGTTTGATCATGTGTTGATCATCGTGTGGCTCAAAGATATGATCTTGATTACTCTTGTTTGCAAGATTTATATTTGCAAATGTGGTTTGCAAAGTATTGGTGTTCATGCATTTGATATTGGGGCATGTGATTAGAATTTGCAAATGTGTTTTGTAAAATTATTTTGAGCATGAGCTGATCATCACATGGCTCAATATTTGATCTTATTGACTCTTACTAGCTTGTAGTCATGCCCTTGATCAAGTCTATGTGAGGGATTTCAAAAAATCAGATTTTAGACTTGAATGACTACATTAGAGTCTTTGTTTTTGTGATATTGAAAAATATCTATGGTTGCTTAAATCTTGAAAATTGGTGGAGATTGTAGCCCTCGTGATAAGCTTCGCATAGAATCAAAAATCACCTAAATCGAAATTCGGAGTAAAACGTTATGACAGTTTTTCTGGAGCTACATGTGGTAGTGCCGCCCCAGCATGGGCGGTAATGCCGCCCGAGCGGCACTACCGGCCCTACTTGTGGTAGTTATTTGCCCGAGAAGGTGTTTTTTAGTCTAAAGGCCGGTAGTACCGGTCTAGATGGGCGGTAGTGCCGGTGTTACTGTAGCAACGGCTAGTTTTAGTGCATTCAATGTCTATTTTACCCCCCAACGGCTAGTTTTCTTTGTTTGGCTATAAAAGGAGGCCTTGGGAGGCCATTTGCTAAGTTGTTGACTTTGTTGAGCATTTGTGTGGTCTTGTGCATATGTTGCATTCCCAAATTTGGTTTTTGAGCTAAGAGTGAGCTCTAATTGCATATGTTGCAATTAGGAGAGGATTGAGAGCCTCTTGTGCATGTGTTGCACTTGAGGGGAGCCTTGTGCATGTGTTGCACTCGGTGATCACCATTGTACATGTGTTGTACTTGGTGGAGTTCAAGGTAGAGGGCTTGGCTTGTTACTCTTGGTGTTTGCCGACACCTAGACGGCGTGTGGAGGCGTCATGCACGGTGACCTTCTCAAGGAGATTGTGAAAAGGCCTGGTAAAGTTGTGAACGTCGGAGCTCACCTACCCAGAGCGGGAAAGAGCTACCACTAGTGGAATCGAGGCAGATGCTCAATTCGTGGAGCCGGTCCAAAGAGGTTTGGGCTAACCTCAACGTGGATTAGGGGAGACCGGCAAGTCTCCGAACACCACGATAAAACATCGGTGTGTCTCTTTGTGTTTTCTTTCAATTCTCTATTTATATTGTTGTAATTTACATTCCTCGAATTAAATTGCTTGATTGTCTTTAGAATTATATATTCTTGAGTAGAGACATAATTAGCTAGTGCACTTAGTGAGCCTAGTTGATTTAGGCTTTAAATTGTCAAAACCTTAGTTTATCGCTTTCGTATCTATTTTCATTTAGGTTTTGAGATAAGGTTACTTAGGCGAGAATTTAATCATAGAAGAATTTTTTATAGCCGCCTATTCACCCCCCCTCTAGTTGGCATCCTCGATCTTACAATTGTCTTCTCTGTATTTTTCTTTCAGCTTCCAATGAAAGACTAAGCAAACATGACATAGAATTGAATTCTTACAAGATATTATGATTTGAATATCAAAATCAACTCCACAATAAAAGTTGTTCATCTGAGTCTTTTCGGTCTCTTCTAACCCACAACGCAATAATCTACTTTGAAATTCTTGGTAGTACTCATTCACAGTTTTACTACCTTGTTCTAGACATTGCAATTCATTCCTTAATTGGCGAGCAACATATGAAGAAATAAATCTAACTCTCATAAACAATATATGAAGAAACAAATCTAGCTCTCATAATTTTCTTTAATTGAATCCATGTGCTAGGGATGTCCTAATTTTTATGCATATAATCATTCTATCACAAGGCAACATAATCAGTAAATCCACTAGTAACAACCCTAATCTTATCATGTTAAGGAATTCCATGTTTATCAAATGATTGTTCTACTACTAATTCCCAAGTAAGATAACCTTTAGGATCATATTTACCACTAAAAATGGGTATAGTGAACTTATTTTTGATACGTGTACTATGCCATCGTACCTCCCGTGGTGGTGAATCTATGCTCGTACGTTCTTCGTATCTCGGAGTGTGAACTACCTCTTCTCCTAGGATGCTATTGGTCCAAGCACTACGATGTTGAGAACCTGCCATTGTTAGTGAAGACAAGAAACAAATCACAAGGATATGTCCCTACCAACTACTAGGATATGGTGTCGCTCAACTGTTAAGCTTTAACCAAAGCTCTTACAAGTTCTTACCATGCAACAGGTGTTATCGACCGTTGGAAGTGTCAAAAGTTCTCTCAAGCGTGGATAAAGCGATTGCCAAGGGACCGAACAAGCGTACAAGCGTAAAATATGTGGAGCTAGGTAGGCTATACTTATTTCCTATGCAATATGATAATTCTAGTTATTGTAATGATAAGTAATGACCCAAATTAGAATTCACAAGTCCTAGTTGTCGATCACAAGGATATAAGCGAATTTCAAAACAACTCACGCGCAAAGATGATGGAACTAAATGCAACCAATGGAATGAGTTAAATAAGAATAATTTTAGCACCAAAGCTCATGTTGCATAAGTTATGGAGAGACGCTAGCTAATTGCTTCAGAAAAGGTAAAATGGCACAAGATTGCTCACTAATTTATACAATTGCACAATCTAAAAATAATGAACACAAATTAGGGTTTTGCTCAATGTAGTGTTGCCGACCACTATTATGTTTTTTTTCTTTTTTCTTTTTCTTTTCTTGGCCTTTTGGCTTTTGCTTTCTTTTCGTGACTTTCAGCCAACACTAGTATGAACAAAGTTTTGGAGTCCCTAACTCGATGTCACTAGATAGTATGATATGATAATTCAAGATTATGTAATGTATCAAGTAGAGTAGCCCTAAGTAATATCAAATAGCTAGTCTCAATTGGAATCAAAGTATTTACAAAGGATTAATTGGTTCCCAAAGGTATGTGTACTGATATTTTTGGGGTTTTATGTATTGTGGATGCTACTGGACTCAACCAACTTAAAGGAACAAAGCTAGAACACGAATTGAAGCAAGAAACCCAAATTCGGCCAGAACAGTGTAGCAAAATTATCGCCACAATTAAAGTACGAAAATTACCGAATCTAGTTTATTCACAATGTAACAAATTGAAGGCAATGTTCTATGCTTTAAAACAAGTATACAAACACACAATTTAGAGCTCGTATATAGAAGTTATAGCCAAAACACCGAGGTACACAGATTTGACCTAAATTCAGCCGATCTGAATTTATAGCCAAAACACCAAGTTTCACAGATCTACTTGGAGCACACTCGGGCTCATCCTCCCACTGTTGTGCTTGCCTCCAAGAGTGAAGAGATTGTGGTTGCTCCTAGGACTAGAACCACTGTGTTCCGATCAATTGGGATTGTCTATGGGATCTCCGATGAGAAGGTTGCTCCTCCTGCAGCTTCTGCCTCTAGTAAGACGAAGTATACTTGCACCTTCTGCCAGAAGGATGGACATCTCGCTGACTTCTATTTCAGACGTGCCAAGATCACTCAGCATGAGCGTGTTCATGCTCTTAGGGGTATTCAGGGTCATCCCTAGACTCTGAGTGCTCTTAAGGCATCCACGGCTCCTAGACAGGCTATAGAGTCTTCTGTTTTTGGACAACATCCAGGACTTGGTTTTCAGGTTGTTCCTTCTGGTTTTAGTCGTAGAGCTGTTCGTGGTCACAGTTTCCACCATCCTTTTAATATTCCTCATTCTTTTATCGAGGTAGGTATCATCGGTGTGAGTTCCCTCCTTCCAACAGGAGGTTTGAGTAGCATTACTGGGATGGCCGGGCCTTTGCATACCAGCGGACCAACCCAACACTAGCTCCCAGACGTCCTACAGTAGTTGTTTCTGGATTTGTGAGAGTTGAGCCATGGAGAGACGCTAGAGTTCAGTCTTCTGTTTCTTTGACTAGCACTTCTGCTCGTCATATGACTCAGTATTGGGTACCTAGATCTGATCTTATTTGCCCCAGTACTGAGTCATCGACCTCTCGCTCTTTTTTATCCAGGTTCGTCGGGCTAGGAAAGAAGAGGTTTGGATTGTAGACCCCGGCTATTCTCGTCACATGACCAGAGATTCCCATTGGTTCTCTTCCTTAGCCCGTGCCTCCGGTGATGACGTAATCACCTTTTGGAATGATTCGTTAGGTAGAGTCATCGCTAAAGGTATCGTGTGCATTAATGAAAATTTTATTCTTAAGGATATTGCCTTAGTGAGTAAGCTGCAGCATAATTTGCTTTCTGTTTCTCAGCTTATCGATGATGACTTCGATGTGAGCTTTAAGCATAGTGCCTATAGAATTCTCAATTCTTTTGGAGGGTGTCGACTTTTGTAGTCGGCAATGAATTTATGGGGTAGGCGCTCGATCTCAAACTCGATGGTCACACAAGACAAGGGGTTTATACAGGTTCAGGCTCTCACGGAGGAGATAATACCCTAATCTGTGTCTTTGGGATTATATGGATCTCTTGGATCAGGGTTGCTCAAAGCACAATATGCTCGGGCGATATGAAGTGTTCTATGCTCTATGGCTTGATTGCTCTATGCTTGGATGATCGGATCCTATGTTGTTGCCCGCCTCTCCCTTATATAGCGGGGTGGGACGTCTTCTGAGTCTGATCGGTTTGGAGATTCGATCGGTTACAAGATTCTAGTCGATTAATAGGATAGAGTTTACATCTTTATCTACCCTATTAACGACTCGGATTACAACCGTATCTATCATATCTAAATATAAGTTCAACTTCCTTTAGGATATGTCCCCTTGCACACTGCGCGGCAGGGCCCGACGCGGGAGTATCTTCTGGCCTCCTCTTGGGCTTGTCATGAGGGTACCCGGTTCTTATATTCCACAGTAGCCCCGAGTCCTTTGCGATCGAGTTGCCTCCTTCTGGTTGCAGCCCAACCGGAGTCATGCTTCACGCCGAGTGCTTCGATTCTTGATGCACTTCCCGACTAGTTTTCCTTTACGA
This sequence comes from Otatea glauca, assembly GCA_036346275.1. NCBI lineage: Eukaryota > Viridiplantae > Streptophyta > Magnoliopsida > Poales > Poaceae > Otatea > Otatea glauca. The sequence goes on along the minus strand of CM070733.1, from coordinate 19,118,597 downwards.
TGTTGTGCCTGTTGTAGGCAAAGAGATCGTGAAGGACTCAATAGAGTTCCACGCGTTAAACTTTCGAGTGGTTCCTAGCCCCATTATTGGAATTCTGGTAGTCGGCTCATCTTGGGACATCTTGTATCCCAAAAGATATGCGAAGTCAAACGCTTTTCCCGCCGAGGCAAAATTCAGCGCCACTCCTTTAAATTCATTCGTCGCCTAAGTTCTTGATGTAAATCGTTGAAGCGTTGGCTCACCCACATCGCATCCAAATTTAGTAGCCACAAATCATGTATATGCAGAACTTAGGCAATGTAAAAACAATTCACTCGGATGTGATGTCCGACTGGTGTATATATAATTTTAGAGTTTTTTACTCTTTTTCCTTATTGATTTTGAATTCATCCGAGTGGTTTGACTCTTTTTGTTTAAGCACTCTGCCCGACTAGTCTAGCCCCCGAGCGTTGGGAGTCGGCTCATGGCTCTTTTTCCCAGGCACGTGTTTTGGGTGACTAAAGTTCGCCGTTCATGGGGTCAGAGCTTCACAATTTGGAGTTATCGCACTCGGATTCACTCGCAATCGTTAAGCAAAAGAAGAAAAATACAACTCAAAAAAGATGTGCGCATCCGCACGCTATTAGGTGTAGCCCCGACTTACTGCTTAGTTGTGGGTCAACTAAGTAGCAAGTCAGGAAAGTCAACAATTTTATTTATAATGACATAATTGAGTAAAAAGCGACTTAGCTGCTTTATGCTCCATATGTTGCTGACGATCATGCCATCTTTGCTCGTGGCGCAGGCGTAGGCTTGTAGATGAGCTGTAGGCGGCGCTCGAGGCGCAGGCGTGGCTCGTGGCCGTGCCGAAAGTGGCACTCAGGGCGCGGGCGTAGGCTCGTGGTCATGCCGAAAGTGGCGCTCGGGGCGCAGCGTGAGGCTCATGGCGCGGCGAAGGTGGCGCCGGGCGCAGCGTAGGCTCGTGGCCGTGTCGAAGGTGGCGCCGGGCGCAGCGAGGCTCGTGGCCGTGTCGAAGGTGGCGCTCGGGCGCAGCGTGGCTCATGGTCGCGCCGAAGCGCGTGGGGCGCAAGCGCGCTTCACCTACCGGCTTTTTCTGATTTCGCTAAATTGCGGCCGCCGTCACCATGGCCTTGATCTGGGCCACGATCGGGGCCGTCGGGCTATCCGATGCAATCATCGGGTCCAGTTTGTCGAGAAGCGTCTTGGAGGCGACGACGTTCTGCATTGGCGTGCGGAAAACGGCTTGATCTCCCAACCTGGATTGCAGGAGGTCCTCGCGGACATTGTGGCCGCGAGATCGAAGCGATCGCACCTACACCTCCTTACCCTTATGAAGACAATCTTCCCCCGCAGCTTCCTGTTCTTCTTGTTGGTGTTGGAGATCGGTCTTCTGCTCTTCTATCGCGAAAATGCCACGAAGATCGCGGCAATTCCTCGCGACGCCGACTAGTTTGCCGGCCAAGTCAAAGTGACATACCTGAGATGGGTTGGCCTGATCTTTACCAGATCGGATCTGGTTTTGGACCAGACAGACAAGCTCTCGCGCAAGATCTGCGGCGAAGTCCAGTTTCGGCGGAAGGCCTGGCCGGATACGAAGGTGGCGACGAATCCACCGATTGCTACCATCGAGTCTGTGGGAAAAGGTTATAGCACTTCCCCTACCTGGCGCGCCAACTGTCGACTTTTGTAGTCGGCAATGAATTTATGGGGTAGGCGCTCGATCTCAAACTCGATGGTCACACAAGACAAGGGGTTTATACAGGTTCAGGCTCTCGCGGAGGAGATAATACCCTAATCCTGTGTGCTGAAATTATATGGATCTCTTGGATCTGGGGTTGCTCAAAGCACAATATGCTTTGGGCGATATGAAGTGTTCTATGCTCTATGGCTTGATTGCTCTATGCTTGGATGATCGGATCCCTATGTTGTTGCCCGCCCTCTCCCTTATATAGCGGGGGTGGGACGTCTTACAGAGTCCTGATCGGTTTGAAGATTCCGATCGGTTACAAGATTCTAGTCAGTTAATAGGATAGAGTTTACATCTTTATCTACCCTATTAACGACTCGGATTACAACCGTATCTATCATATCTAAATATAAGTTCAACTTCCTTTAGGATATGTCCCCTTGCGCACGGCAGCAGGGCCTGACGCGGGGAGTATCTTCTGGGCCTCCCTCTTGGGCTTGTCATGAGGGTACCCGGGTTCTTATATTCCACAGAGGGTTGGTTTGCGGGATTTCTAGATTTGGGGGAGTTTTCCGTGCTGATTTTTTTATTCTTCTGGAGACTCTCTTTGTTGCTTGATCACTTCAGAGTCCTGTGTTCTCTCCTTCTGGCATAAAAGACTTGGTTATATTGGTTTTGATCATTTGACCCGAGTTAGCAGTCATGATCTCATTCGTGGCTTGCCCAAACTCAAGATGGTCAAAGATTTGGTTTGTTCTCCTTGCCGACATGGCAAGACAGTCGCCGCTTCTCATCCCCTAGTCACTTTTATAATGACTGATGCACCAGGACAGCTTTTACACATGGACATTGTTGGTCTAGCTAGAGTGCAGTCAGCGAGTGAAAAGTGGTACAGTCTTGTCATTGTTATTGATTTTTTGAGGTATTCTTGGTGTTTTTCATGACCTCGAAGGATGAGTCTTTTACCCATTTCAGAGGTTTGGTCTGTAGGTTGTCCATTGAGTTCCCAGGTGCCTTACGAGCAATCCGCAGTGACAATGTCACAGAGTTTAAGAACTTCTACTTTGGTAGCTTGTGTGAGGAGTCAGGTATTGAGCATCAATTCTGTTCTCCATACATCCCTCAGTAGAATGACGTAGTGGAGAGGAAGAACCGAACCTTGGTTGAGATGGCCAGAACGATGCTAGATGAGTACAATACTCTTAGGAAGTTTTGGATTGAGGCTATAGCTACTGCTTACCATATGTCCAACCGAGTTTTCTTGATAGCACATTTGCACCGTACTTCATATGAGTTAAGGTATGGGAGAAAGACAAGTGTTGCTCATTTTCATGTGTTTGGATGCAAGTGCTTCTTTCTGAAGTTAGGGAACCTAGATAAGTTCAAGTCACGTTCTTCTGACAGGATCTTTTTGGGTTACTCGACTTCTTCTCGTAGATATAGGGTCTGGAGCTGTGAGACAAGTAGGATGATGAGATCTGTGAGGTGACCTTTGATGAGGCTAGTTCAGGGACTAGACCAGATATTTCAATTTCTTCTCCTCTCTCCGAGACCATCTTTGTAGAGGATATGGATGATGGAGATGACGACACTTAGCCTGATCTAGTCTCCTCTGCATCTGAGGTGACTCCTGTTTCGATCTCCGCACCTCAAGGAGACCAGCCCTTACCTTCTTACTCTTCTGCAGCTAGTGGCTCTATTCCTACCTTTCTTGTGCATAAGGTAGTGGTCACTTCTGCTTCAGGATCTCCCTGCCACATTCAGCTGGCTCATCCATCTGATCAGATGATCGGTGCTCTTTTGAGCGTGTAACACGCTCAAAGGCAAGTCTATCTCTTTTCTACCTTCACTCTGTATTTGTTGCCTCTTTTGAGCCGAAGGATATTTCTCATGTATTATCCGATGAGTCGTAGATTAGTGCTATGCATGAGGAACTTGAGAACTTCGAGAGGAACAAAATCTGGCAGCTTGTTGAGCCTCCATCTGGTCATAATGTCATTGGGACCAAGTGGGTATTCAAGAACAAGCAGAGTGAGGATGGTGTAGTCATCAGGAATAAGACTAGGCTAGTCACTCAGGGTTTCTCTGGGGTCAGAGTCTTGACTTTGAGGAGACTTTTGCCCCTGTAGCCAGACTAGAGTCCATTAGGATCCTGCTTGCATTCTCAGCATTTAAGGGCTTCAAACTTTATCAAATAGATGTCAAGAGTGTATTCCTCAATGGCTATATTGAGAAAGAGGTTTATGTCAGGCAACCTCCAGGATTCAAGAACCCTAAGTACCCAAACCATATCTACAAGCTCTCCGAAGCTTTGTACGAACTTAAGCAGTCCCCTGAAGCTTGGTATAAGAGGCTTAAGTCCTACCTTCTTAGTCATGGTTTTGAGATGGGTAAGGTAGACAAGATCATATTCGTCAGACACCTAGACTCGGACTTTTTCTTTATCCAGATCTATGTGGATGACATTATCTTTAGTGGCTCCTCGCATGCTCTTGTCTCTCAATTTTCAGATGTGATGAGTACAGAATTTGATATGAGCATGATGGGCGAGTTGAGATACTTCCTCGTTTCCAAATCAAGCAGACTCGGGAGGGTATTTTCTTGCATCAAGGCAAAGTATACATGAGAGCTCCTGAGGCACTTTGACTATCTGCCGGGAAGCTGGTGATGTCTCCTATGGCCACCACTGTTGTTCTCGAGCCTGATGAGGATGGTGAACCAGTTGATCAAAAGAAGTTCAAGAGCATGATTGGCTCCCTCACTTCCTCGAGGCCAGACATACATTTTGTTGTGTGTCTGTGCGCTCGATTTCAGATTTCCCTAGCGCCTCTTACCGCTAGGCGGTGAAGCGCATCTTCAGGTACTTTCGTGCTACCATTGACTATGGTATATGGTACCATTTCTCTTTTTGTCTGTCCCTTAGAACCTTTTTTACGCAGACTTAGCTGGCTGTAGGGTAGATAGGAAGAGTACTTCTAGTACTTACCAACTTATTGTCACTTCTCTGATTTCTTGATCTTTTAGGAAGCAATCTGGAGTTTCATAGTTCACCCAACTAGGGTATCCACAATGTATGTAATTGATATAGGCACCAAGGCATGTCACCGATTAGTTACCATCTTTTTTCCCAATGTATAGAAACGATTTTCCCTCCAAATTATAATAAAAAAGAAAACAAATAAAAAGTGACTTCACGCTCTCTTCTCTCCATGATCCCCTCCATCTATGATCCCTACCACTCATATTACCACCATCCCCGTCGCGCCAACGACACAGCCCTAAACCCGCCAATGTCGATGCAAAAGGAGGAGACGAGATTGGATGCAACATCATGGCAGTCTAGCGGAGCCGGTGAATTCATGGCCCATGGTGGTGGGACAACTCGGTGGCCTGTGCTCATGTAGATCTAGAGGTGGCATCTTCGAAAACAACATTTTTGGTGGCCAACAGTGGACGAAAGCTTTAACTGGTGGTAGATCTAGAATTGTTGGAATCAACTACGGCAAGAAGAGAATTGATTATAACTCTCCCCACTTCTCCTTCGAATCGATTTAAATACAACACTATAATTACTCTAATATCGTCCCCCTAATCTATTGTCTCCCATGTCCCCGTCACCGCTCCGCCATCGCAACTCCCATCTGCAAGTCTGCAATGCACGCCCCATCCGTCCCACTTGGACCGATTTTCTGCCTTCTACCATCCCAATATCTAATTTAATCTTCTTGTCATGGTTGTTACCGCCAGCCTAAATCACCAATTGCCCTCTTCGAACCGCACGCACCACCAAGATATGTGGTTAGTTCTGAACAAACCTTGAAATTATAACTGACAAGCCTCGTTGTCAGTGCCCACTTTTGCACCGAGGTGCCATGTTGTAGGCTTGTAGTCCGCCACCTTACGGCGCATACGTGGCAGAATGTACGGCCCGAACTACCCTACCCAATGGGCGCCGATAAGGCGCAGGCGGCCATACAAAGAAGCCGCGGCCGCGGCCGCGGACGCGCGCGCGCACGGGTCCCGCGGCTTGCTTGCCGCGTTGCCTTCACAAACACCCAGAAAGAGCCCGACGCACACGCCGTCACCAACGCCACCGCGCGTCGCAGCACGGCAGCAGCCAAAGGAAATGGCGGCGCCGTCGTCCCTCGCGTCCTCCCACCTGTCCCGCCGAGCCACAACCGCCGCCTCCGCCCCGTCGCCAGCGCCATCGCAGCAGCTCCGGCCCGGGTGCTCCCGCCGCCGCGCGCAGCGCGTCGTCGCTGCGGCAGTTTCCGGCAAGGTGCGCCGGTGCCGGTGGTCCGGCCGGGCGGCGCCGAGGCGGAGCCCGCCAGGTATTTGCTTCGTGGTCTCACCCAGCCAGCCAGGTTATTGCGGCTTCTGTTGCTGTTAGTTTATGGGTCCTTTCAGCGGCACATGAGTGTGGAAAGTGAGGCTGAGTTGGTGTGTTTGTGCAGGTCTTCCTGCGATTGATGTGCCGGCAGCGACGATTGCTAATGCGATGACGACGAGCGTGCCCGAGCGCACTTCGGTTTCTTCACTGTTGGCGGTCGTATCGGACGACCTGCTGAAGCTCAACAACAATCTAAAATCGGTAAGCTTCGGCCTTTATTTCTAAAGGCCATATCTTTTTGTTCAGTTCACTCAAAATTATTTCTCTGGAGAAGTACGTATTATTCATTCCCGTCAAGTGTGTCTATATGACAGTAGTTTCTCTTTGCATGAGTAAGTTTGATAGAAAGCTCGTAGTTGCAATGACTAAGGCCAATTATGAATACTCGCATTGAATACTTGATCTCCAACTATTTATCTACAACAATTCAACTCTCTTAACACCATGTCATCCTCGTTCTTTACCGTGTTGCTTTCGAACCATCTTTCGATTTCAAATGTGGGGTGACCGGGGTGGATGATTGCTGCATTCCTGATGGCAGCTTCTGCGGCTTCCACCTCTCTTATTGGCATCCATACATTTAATTGTGAACTGAGATGCTCCAGACTTGAAAGGTGCTCGAAGCTGAACTCAAAACCCATCTTGGACTCGTTTCCCTCGCTCGAAATCTAAGATGTAGCCTTCGGAGCTTTGGCAATGCTTCCTGTTCTCACATTATCCTCAGCCCACCTCCCTTACAATATTGGAATTTAAACTCCTTCAGGCTCAGGCATTGGAATCATTGGCTGCCGTTGGTGAGCATTTTATCAGGGGCTTCGTTTAAGTCCAGGTTGGGGTACAGCAGTCAGTGTATGCCCCTGAGGATATAGAAATTTTCCTGTTTAATGCCACTAACCAGTACATAAAGGTGGGCGAGATTAACAAGGGAAACCATCCGCTCTGAAAACCTACTAATCCGGATGCTGTTTATTACAAGCTTTGGGAGACATGGAACAGTGCAGCATAATAAATCCGTTAATTTATCTGTGAGATAATCACTACACTGAATCTCCAGTGATTTAAGCTGGGATTTACCCAACATAGTGAGAGATGACTCCAAAGCTTCTTGGTACCTTCTCATGCCATCATCATCAATTGTATCACTGCCATGGAGATATATGACAAGCTCCCTTAGCTTGGTCAATCGCCTAAGCTCTTCCGTAAACCTGCAAAGCTTGTAGATCTGTGATCTCATCGGGCAATTCTGCATCCATAACAAGTAGACGCACCAAATGTCGCAAACGACCTATGGTTGCCGGGATTTTTTTTATTCTACTGCCACATATATCCAGTGTTTGTAAATGCTGCAGGTCTCCGATTTTATCCGGAAGCTCCGTGACACCACCATAACCAATTCTCAAATACTTCAATTGGAAAATGTTTCCAATATATTTAATGTGTTGGTTACTAAGGCCATCACAATGTTCCAAAACCAGTACTCTCAAAGAACGAAACTTTGATAGAGGAGGTGTTTCTTTATCTGTCCCATAGAAGCTAAGTGAACGAACCTGTGAGCGGTTGTTCATATTCTGCTGAATCATTTCATCTCCCACGTAATTTGATTGGAGCGGGAGCCTGTGAATCTTGTTAGGGGAACAAGCATACCCCTGCCCATCTACTACGCTGACAAAATTCTCCTCGGTTGACAAAGATATGATAAGATCAAGCACCATATCATGCACTCGACAAGCTTCTTCCCTGCCGTCATAGTTGATACCAATTGGTTGGATCATGCTTCTGTTTATGATCTCATTAAATTAATTCTCTCCAACTTGATCCAGTGTCCCTTCACTTCAGTGATGAACCTTTCAGCTATCTATCTCCGTATTAGCTCTGCTCTATCAATTCTGTAATCCTCTGGAAATAAACTAAGATGTAACAAGCAGGTCTATAGATGACACGGAAGGTCATAATAGCTAAGCAGAAGTATCTCTCTCATTCCTTGTGAACTAAATGCAGAACTGATAGAATTCTGTACTTGGTCCCACTGGCCCTTTGTGTGGGATTTGGTAGCAATCAGACTACCTATACTAATTATTGCTAATGGCAAACCACGACACTTCTTTATGATAGCACGGGAGACTTGTTCCAAGTGAGTAGGGCAATTGGATTCAGAGTGAAAAAGCCTTTTACAAAATAGCCTCTGGGAGTCTTGCTCATTTAGAGGTTGAATGTTGTAAATATAGTCTTGAAAACTAGAGCAGCACGATTTGGCCACATTGCTATTCTGTGTAGTTGTGATTATCCTGCTGAAAGACTGTTCACAGGCAATGCTGACTTCTCAATTTGTCATGCATCTGTCCTCCAAATACTATCAACAATGATGAAGTATCTGTGCATATGTAGAAAATTTTAATTATGTCTTAACATTAAAATGACAGAAATGATACAATAAATCGGCACAAGTAGTGGCAAAATTTACACAATGCATCAGTAGAAGTAGCATCAAAATGACAGAAATGCATAGTACATCTTAACATTAAAATGACAGAATATTGCTAGAGTACATCGGCAGAAGTAGCATTAAAATTTTAAAAATGCTGTTGTGCTATTATAGTAATGTATATCACTTCTGGAACACAAATTTGATATAGAATCTATATAAAAATGAAGAAGTCCAGGTTAACAACTACTATACCATATCGTGTCATTCAATTTCAGTTAAACACTATTAAGCTCAAACTTTCAGGAAGAAGATACAATATGTTCGCCAAATTGTCCTTTTATTTTGCACAGCGGTGTTAATTATTGAACATCTGCATGCACCAACAAAGTATCTGCTTTTTTTTAATGAAATTACCGAAGACAATTGATCATTCCTTAGCTTAAACAATATGGATTGCTTTGCTATTGAGACCGATAGGGTTGAATTTTGAAACAAACAAATTATGCCTCTTGCTTGCTAGCTTGCAAACCTAAATTCTACAATAAGAACTGTGGATATAATTACGAAACAAACAAGCTTCATTCACTAGACTCTGTTTAGTTAAAAAGCAATGTGGCTTATTTTTCATGATTCCTAATTAAGCCTCTCCCTTGGTGACTTTGCATAAAAGCAAAGAAAATTTCTAAGAACATACTAGACTATCGAGTGCATGAAGGGGTGCAAACAACTCAATTTAGAGCAAGCTAAACTTAGCTCGTCTGTGCTTGTCTTAAAAACCGAGTGAGCTCAATTTAAGTCGTGTTGGAGGTCAAGCCATAGAGTAGATTCATACTCATCTCGAGTCGATTTCGAATGTCTCGAGCCAATTATAAACAATGACAATAGCGTGCAAATCTATCGGATAATTAAGACATCGACGTAACTAATTGTGATATGTCAAGGTGACATATAGATAAAAATCTCAATATCTCAAATAAAATACATAGGGTAATTGAAAAACCTAATTTAGTTTCTGTCTATTAGGACTAATATAGAAAATATATCAGAACAATCGAGCTAGCCTAAACTCAAACTCAGCTCGGTCTTCATCCGAGCTCCAAATGATGCTCATAGTCGGTTTATTTCTTTTCGAGTCGAGCTAAAAAGCGGGTTTAACTCAAGTAGCTCACTAGTCTCGAGCCTTTCTTAAAGCCCTAGGTGCCTGGTCTCTATCACATATAGAAAGTATATCACAGGTTGAACTTGAGTTGATAGGAGGATAGGAGGATTTCAGCAAGTTCTGAGCTAACTAGAAAGACAACTAAATGTTTGCGTACATACCCTATCTTCTAAGTACGCTCGTATCAGCACTACTCCCTAGTTCTTTAAGCATATTAGCCAGTATATATCTTCTTTCAGTTAGGATTACGCGAAACTGGCTTGAAAATTCTGCAATCAAATTGGCCTTTGATTTTGTGATACACTTAGTTTGCAAGAGTTGTCTTTCCTAGACCTCCAAAGCCTAAGCCTGCAATAGATTCCACTGTGAGTTGTTGTGCTGAGTCATCCATTTCCAGCCACTCGATGATCTTCTCCCTTGGACCATCAATCCCAACAAGCCCATCCGCTTCCACATAGAGTGCCGGTAGTCAAGGATCAATTTGAATCGCACTCACTTTAGCAGCAGATTCATCGAAGTTATACCTCACGCGACGATCGCTTGCTTGCCTGCTTGACATGGGCCTTGAGTTCTTCAATGTTGGCTTTAGCATCACCACGACTCAGCTTGTGCAGGAAGAGGTCGACGCAGTCTTCAATATCTTAGCTTAGCGCACCTTGTTCCTCCAGTCCTCCACCTGCTTGTCCAACTTCTCCTCGTTGTTTTGCCAGCTTCACAAGTAGGGTATTCATTCTGCTCAGCTCATCCTTCAGAAAGGTGATCCCTTCAAGCCAGAGAGTTTGGAAAGAAGGGAGTTCATCGCGCCTGTGTTGAAACGCTCACTAAAGCTCCAATCATTATGCTCTCTCCGTTTAAGCTTGAATTGTGTGGGAGCAGAAATGGTGCGGTGGCCATGGATAAAAGAGTTGTGTTCTGCTGAGCAGAAATGGTGCGGTGGCCATGGATGAAAGAGCTGTGTTCTACTATATATTTTCGTGCATCCCAGATCAGCTCCTGATTTTTTTTTCCTTAGATTAAGTAAGCCAACGAGTTTATTATTTTCTCTAGACTTCGCATGACATATATAGTAGTATATAGTCTGGCCACATGCGTCATGCACTTCTCTCTATGCCCCGATTGTTCATTTTACCCATGATTGACAAATTATTATGACGAAAATTTGTACTATATCACTCCAAAGAAAGAAGTGCACTGAAATGCCACTAAAATGATTGCTCTCCACAAGTCCACATTATGCCACTTGAAAGGTGTCTAGGTACGTAAAATACCATTTCCGGTCTTTTAATGCTCTTTGCAGTATCTTCCCATTTTTCCTACCGTAAAAATGTCACTTCTGCCCACTTCTTCGACCTTTTACTCTTATTCATTTCTTCTTTCTTCGTTGATCTTCCTGTCATCCAGAAAGGAATCTACATTCGAAAGGATTCTCATAATTTCCCTCCCACATATAAAATTTATAGGACGAGCGTTTCTGCCAATCAACAAAATTAGTCCAAATTTCATCCACAAATTATTGAACAGGAATTGTGAACCTGGACCAAGAAATTGGGGAATTAGAACAAAAATTAGCAACTCAGGTTCTTGTTGTTTCTACAGAGGACTATGATGAGCTTGATACGCCCTCCATGCTTGTGTTGTGTGCTGTCCGCCATCGGCCGCCACTCCACCGTTCCCTGACCCATACACAAGCCTCAGTGCCCATCGCGTTGGTGAGGCAGCTTATTTCCCACAGCTGCTGCAGTGCCGTGAGCCGGCTCCTTCACGGATGCGACGCAGCTACTGATTTCGTTAACGAGGACAAGGACGGACTCTGATCCAGGAAAGAGGAATGGAGAGAAAGAAGGGGGGGAGGAAGGAAGGTCCGGTGAGGATGCGGCGGCCATGGGCAGAGGGAATTGAGAGGAAGAACTGAAGAAGAAAGGATGGAAAGAAGATAAGAAGGGGCAAATGGGTCATTTCATGCTGGGAAAAAAAATGGTAAAACGCTGCAAAATTGGTAAAATGCCGGAAATAGCATTTTATAGATCTAAATGTCTTCGGTGTTCTGGTGCGTGCCATTATTTCAAGTGGTATAGTATGAATTTTCCCTCCATAAAAATATCAACTCTAAGTTATTTCATCAGAAGCGCTTATTTCAGCATTCCGTGGCATTAAACTGATTGGTTTGAGAAGCTTAACATGGCTGTCTCTGCTTTTCGTGCTCACATGTGCTGAGGACGGACTACCAGAATGGAATGAAACAACACAATATGTCCACCTCTAGATTGTTGGAGGAAAGCACCAAATTTTGGTTTTTGTTTTACTTCAAAGTCAAACCTGATTATTGAAAAATAATTGGTTGGCTAATGCCATGTCCCACCTGTTCCTATGACCGTGACTTCTGCCTAATAGGCTGCTTTGTCACGTACGTAGTGTTTTGAATAGGTCAGCAGTTGTTTGGTGCTTCCGATTTCCTAGCTCTTGGCGTTGAGAAGTTCTACTCTTGATTTCTGCATACAGTGAGTAAAAATCAGATTTATTCATTGATTATATTAAGGGTATTTCTACTACTATTATGTCAGAAGAAGTATAAATAAATACCAGCTAATCTGATCTATTGGATCGAAAAGAATAAACCGTCTATATTGAATAGAGGGGATGCGACCAATTCTTTAGCACGGGCATTTTCATCCATTCGTCTATACATATACCATCTTTCTCCAACCAAAAACAAAAATACTCTAATTCACTCTCCAATCGCCCAGAACGTGCACACGCGCGCACAGACATACTCAAAAGCTTACCACTTCCATCATCAACAACAGCGAAAGATTCATGCCTCGTATCCTATCTTTATATTCTATTTGGAACTAGTACCATATGCATACATCTTGCATGCATCCTCCCATCAACTATTCAAAACTTTTCACTCATACGTGCTAACGTGCACAAAGCTATCGTTCCAGTTGTTTTCTTTTTGCACTTGGCTGAGGAATCCGGCGATCTGGTTTGTCGTTCACACGTTCAGTTTACAGCTGCATTTAACGGTAGCAATTTTTAGGCACTTGTGTAGAAATTGCTTCAGGTAGGCCGTAGAAGTTATGTCAACTGAAATTGCCTTGGTCTTGACATATTCCTCAAAACTTCTATACTGTAGAACAGAAATATCGAACAGAACACCTGCAAAATAAAAGGTGTTTGTGTTGGTGGAACCCAAATTTGCGAAGATTCTGCAGGTGTTTTGGGTGTGCGGCTCTAAGCATGTATTGGTTGGTCTTTCTTTTCTATTTACAAATAGGTGGATTGAAAATCATGCAAAAGCTATATGTTATCATATGAATATAGATACTTGACTTGTGGAAAAAATTTCCGGAGTTCATGGAGTTCTTCATGTCAAATATACATGAACTTCCTGAAAAGAAGGAAGTTACCATCATTTGCTTTGCACAGTGTGCACTTGTTTTTTGAAAGTAGACTGCTGACTGCTTGGAAATATTTTACAAAGATGAGTAGCGACACTGGGAGTTGCCTACTGGTGCTTCCCTTTTGAGTTTTGAAACCATCATATATTTCATGTATTGGCCCCGTATTTTGATGAATTGGAGGCTTGGATCTTGCCAGCACCACGATGGGCAGATGGCTTTCGCTGGTTCCAATCTAGTGTTTTTGTGGCCTCCATAACATCTTCCAGGGCCTTGTGTGTCCTTTTCTGCAAGCTTCACCACATTTGCTGAACTCTGACTCATACCATTCTCTGGGTTCTCCACGTCACAGAAATCTTCGCTTAAACCCTACATGCACAGATCATAGCTGTTTGTATATGCAATAGACCAAACTTCAGGGCAGTACATATCATCAAATAGACAAATACTAATATCTGCATTATATGAACAGGGGAAATTTTACGTTCATATTTCTTAAATTGAATCCATACCTGCCACAATATCCAGCTGACATAACTTCAATAGCTTGTTGGTGCAGAAAATCCAGTTTTAGTTTCTGCGGCGGAACAAATATTTGGTGCTGGTGGAAAGAGATTAAGACCTGCATTAGTTTTCCTGGTGTCCAGAGCAACTGCTGAATTAGCTGGTTTGTCGTAAGTTCCTTTTATAATTGCAACCTTACCATTATTAAGAGTACGTTTTGAAATTAATTACTCGGACCTTTTCTTTTGGAATCCAGGGAGCTAACTACAGAACATCAGCGCTTAGCAGAGATCATAGAGATGATTCACACTGCAAGTTTAATACACGACGATGTCATAGATGATAGTGGAATGCGAAGAGGTAATATCATGTTATTATCAAACAAGTCGACGATACTGTTGATAGAAACTGTTCTTCTTTCTTTTTTTAGCCCCTTTCGGCTTGTAGATGCATATGCTACAACTTATGTTCTTAGAAACACTGTGCATACTTTTGGCATGGCAGAACATGATCTGGGTATCTTTGACTAATTTTCTGGAGGCATGGATTACTGTGGAAATCAGGATTTCTTTTTTTGTGGGAGTTGTCCTTTTGCTACCTTCTTCTTTATCACTTTTTAGTGCATATATCATGATTGTAAATAAACAGACATCATACAAAAATTTCAACAATTACATTTCAAATTCCATCTAGCTTTAACATAAGCCTGTGTCCGCCTATTCCGGTAACTGTTGCTTTTGTTTTTCTTTTGAGATGTCAAGCTTCGTTTTATCAGCGTATTATACTCGTCTTGTACTTCGTGATGGAAGGGGGCAGCTCAAAAAGGTGATCAAGAAATTCACCAGTTTAGTCTAAAGTAGATTGTATTGTTTTCAGGGAAGGAAACTATTCATCAGCTATATGGAACACGGGTGGCCGTACTTGCAGGTGATTTTATGTTTGCACAATCTTCTTGGTTTCTTGCAAACCTAGAAAACATTGAAGTTATAAAGCTCATCAGCCAGGTATTTAAAGACTTGAGCAACCTTTCATCCCTTGTTTAAAACTGTACATGATTTACTTACAGAAAATGATGTTCTAACAGGTAATAAAGGATTTTGCCAGTGGCGAGATAAAACAAGCATCTACTCTTTTTGACTGTGACACCACCCTTGACGATTACCTGCTCAAGAGCTACTACAAAACTGCCTCTCTGATCGCAGCAAGCATAAGGTCAGCTGCCATATTTAGTGGTGTCAGCACCACTATATGTAAACAAATGTATGAATATGGCAGGAATCTCGGACTCTCCTTCCAGGTAGTAGATGACATTCTTGACTTCACCCAGTCAGCTGAACAACTTGGCAAACCAGCAGGAAGTGACTTGGCAAAGGGAAATCTGACAGCTCCAGTCATTTTTGCTTTGGAAAATGAACCACATCTAAGGGAGATCATCGACTCCGAGTTCAGTGAAACGGATTCCTTAGCAGCTGCGATTGAGCTAGTTCATAGAAGTGGTGGAATAAGGGGGGCTCATCAGCTTGCAAGAGAAAAGGGTGACTTAGCTATCCAAAATCTCCGGTGCCTTCCGAGGAGCAAGTTCAGAAGTACACTTGAGAACATCGTGAAATATAATCTTGAAAGAATTGACTAGACGGATTTAACTGATTTTTCTATCAGATACATGCCTCCTTTGTGGGTTCAGAGTAGCTCCCACAGAAACACTTCTTTTCATGCCCTGTTTGGAGAAGAGGATTGCCAAAGGAAATTCAGAGGAATTGCACTGTTTAGTATAAAACTCCTGTGAAATTCCGGTGAAACAGGCCATTAGTATCATGTTCGATCTGAGATTATTTGTGCGGGGTTATCACAAAGCAACGAGTTTGCTAGGTGCCTGCCACCTTGTGCCTACATGTATCTTAGCATTTTATTTAGCACCTCTTGTACATAAAAGAAGCATAATGTATCCTAGCATTCTTTTATTTTGCAATTTGCACATGCATATAGACTACATGCAATGTGCTATACTTGTATCGGCACCTGACAGACCGACAATATAGTATAGCAGTTGTGCACTCTGGACAGATGAGATGTGTATGTTTCTGCACAAAACATATATCTTCCAATTCTATTACCCCTGTGATGCCATGGTGAATATGAAGGCAAACTGGAATAAAGGTGGCATATATATTCAACTGAACAGAAATGAATACCGACACATTTTTTCATCAGCTTAGACTAGACCTTTTTTTCAAAAAAAAAAATAGCAGGACAGCTGCTGTCTTCCAAGTGAAGATGATTGAAGTAAAAATACACAGATCATAACAAAGACACAGACAAAGTTCTTAGATACGGCTGATGCTACAGCTAACTACGTTAGAATTCTGTCAAAATTTTCAGGATAGTAGTTCAATGTTCAGGAACATAAGCAGTAAAACCCATCATTTGGGTGGCTGCAAACTTGAAATCCATTTTGATTCGAGCATCAAATCATGACACTGAAATTGTTTTAGAAGTATCTATGATAGTCCACACTTGCAAACTGTAAATAACAAACGAGACAACAAAATTACCTTTGCAATAAAACTTGATGCACTAACTTTATCATTGTACAAAAACACCTTACAATTATACAAGTGATGGTAAATATCATTGATACTAGGCAACATTATTATGCCTATTATCAACTATAAGTTCGAAAACATACTTCAAATCTGTATAGTTCATTTTTCAGAGTTGGAAAAATAGCATCGATGTGTCACTCATATGTGGTCCCAGGCCCCACCTATCATCTTCACATTGGATGTTATTTTCCAATTTATACATCTTTGCAGTGCTACTAACCAAATTTCCCCAATCTTTAGTTCTGAAAGTAAGAAAATTGTTTACATTGTTATCCACCCTGCTTGTATCATTCTTACCTGCAGGGAAATAAAAGAGAGTCAGTAAGGCAAAAACACACAGAAATGTTAGGTAACCAAAGAAAGTAGGCAGGAGTGCAGAATAGTCGCTTTCACAACTACAACTGACTCATGCAGTTTCTTCAGATGTTCAGAAGATGCGTCACCTGAGAGGCCCCCAGCATAAACTTCAGATCCAACAGGAAGCGTAAGAAGTTCAGCAAGCTCTCTTTTTCAACCCCATCATTGGTTCCATCCTGCTGATCAACATATTCAAGTCTTTTCCAGAAGCAGAATTTTCTCACCTCCATGGCATCTTGGAAGCTTCTAGGTTCCAAGGTGACCATATATGGATATACAAAGGCAACAGAAACAACTAGAACAATTTGTATGTGACCATATCAAATGTAATGCAGTCATGGGGTGTCCAATTTGAAGCTCAAAGCAAGTATTTATAGAACAAATTATGTACATTCTGATATTTATAAAAGGCTATGCCCTTCAATGACAAAAGAAAGACAAAGAAAAGGGCTAAACCCCAATGATGCTTTGGATTTGCTTCTATATACGAACACACCTGATGGCTGATGGTGCACATATCCCAGCATCACATGGCAAATGATAAGGCAACACTTACTAATTTCTAAAGAAGATGACAGTTCAGCAAACCACGATATCCAAATTTTCTTATGTTTTCGTAACTGTGACATCTATAAATCATAAATGCAACAATTCGGAACGTGTATGATACTACATCACATTATTTGAAAGCAAATCTGAACAGACTAAATTGTGGTTATTTTGTACGTGTGGATACAGAAAATCCACCGGCATCAATAAAACCACAATGAATTTCAGAAATACAAAGTAATCGTCCAAAAGATCAGAAAGAGGCAAAACATACATATAGAACAGGATAAAATTATGTCAGCAATATACTGCAAGCAACTAAAAATATATTATACAAACTACAGCATCCAACCATGTACTCGAGTTTGGAGTCACAACTTGCAAACAAAAGCCGCAGATATATTATAAAGATATTTCCCCAGGAATGTATGATGGGGAACTGCCGTCGGCATGGCTCTTCTTTTTATGGAACATGCTTGTGATGTTTGGCAGCATAAAGCTCTTTCTCAATAGCGTTCTGCCGCTCCTTTGATGCCCATCATTCTTCTCAGTGGTTTTTCCAGCAGAAGCCTTCTGTACAGGCAGAGATGAAGCTGCATATCCTTGTGTTTCTGTGGAAGGCTGAGCCTCTGCAGTTTTCTTCTGTTCCTTCTCACGCCACCTCTTAAGCTCACCTTCTACAGCTTTCTTTGCTGCTTCTGCCATCTCTGCCTTCTTTAGTGCCTCCTTTGTTGCCAATTCCATGTCCTCCATCTCTTTCTGGGCAGTTTCCAATTTCTTTATCGCCTCATTCTCACTGGATCTGACAGCTTCCACTTGAGCCATAGCAGCAGCAACTTTCATCTCACCCAACTTCTCTGATTCCTCCACCTTCCGGCTAAGAGATTCAAACTCCTCTTTTGAGATTGTGATCTTTGCTCCGGATTCAGAAGTTGAGGCCCGAGCAGCACTTGCTCTGTCTGATAGCTGCTTGATCTGATCAAGGGCACTTGCTTCAGCTGCTTTTGCTTCTTCTGCTTCCTTCAAAGCCAATTGCAACTTTTGCTCAGCTTCTGCTAACGCAACCTGTGCTGCTTGAGCTTCATCTTTTAACTCTGCTGCACTATTCTGCATCAATTCAGCTTCCTGCAGGGCATTTTTTGATTCGGAAGACAGCTGTTGAAGGGCCAACATCAAGTCATCAGAAGCTGATGTAGCTTTTGATTCAGCAGCTACAGCTGCCACAAACTCAGATTTGCATTTCTGAAGCTTGACATGTAGGTCTCCGACAATGAATTCAGTTTCTGTATCCTTCTGTTTGAACTGATTGTGCTCCCGCTTTACAGCTTCTAACTCCTGTTTCAATGATTCCACTAAGATCCGAAGAGAACTTTCCTCTTCTGCTACTTTCTGCAACATTTCCTTCGCATCATCCAATTCTGCGCTGACAGTAGCAACAGACTCTAAATCTAGAGCCCACGCATCTTCTATCTTTTTCTGCATAGATGTGATCTCAGAATTGGTCTCATCTAGCTTTTCTTTTAGACATTCATAAGCGGCAGGATCAAAATCATTCCTCAAAGATAACAGCTTCTTCTCAGTTTCTTCCAAAGCTTGTTTGTAAGTCTTCCTGGCAACATCCTTCTCAGAAAGAATTTGTGACTCTTCTTCCTGTGCTTGCTGTGTAGCTGCCTTGACATGCATAAGCGACTCTTGAATTGCTGCAACCTCATTACGAAGTTGAGCAGCCTTTTCATCGTTGGCTTCAGTTGAGTGCAATGATTCCTCTTCCTGCTGGGCAGCAGATAGCCTCATATCCAATGAGGTATCAAAATCCTTCTTAAGCTTTCTAAGCTCCTGCTTTGCTGCATCAAGGTCTACCAGAGCGACAGCATATTGTTCCCTTGCACTGTCCAGTTCCTGCTTCAAAGGACCATCTTTTCCAACAGCCTCATTCGAGCTTCCACCTTCAAGCTGCTTGGTTCGAGTTTTTGCATCCTCTGTTGCCTGCATAGCCAGCTCTTTTGACTTGTTGATTACATCCAGCTTATGGGTTAGCTCCTCAACTGTTTTCTTAGCTTTCTCCAGCTCAGATAGTGCCTGTACTCTGGTTGTCTCAGCATTAATCAACTGTTCCTTGTATTTATTCAACTCTTTCAGGGCTAAGTGCAGTTCTGTCTCCTTAGCTAACACCCTCTGCCACAAATATGATTTCAAAATTACAAGCGCCAGAGTATATTTGGACAACCAGATACCAAATAGATCAAGTAAAACCATGCGACGTGTCAGTAATTATGTAAACTAGGAGCGAGATATAAAGGAGCAATAAGGCAATACGCACTGTTCCTAAATGCAAAAATCTAGATGCATGAGAAAACCTGTTATCTACAAGATTAAAATGCATCCTGAAAAGAAAATATAACTAGAATCAAAAGTTATGAAAATTGGAAACACAGAAAACAACTGACAATGAACCATGGATTAAAGATCAGGTACCAATGCCATAGAGTTAGTGGATGGTGCAGCTAGTTCACAAATTTTGGTCCTCTATATTAGAGGACATCACAACATTGGGCGCTGTGAATTCATTTCCCTGTACGTAAAGGATAATGTTCAATTATTTGCACGTGTAACATCTCGAATGTCACTACAATTCAGCAAAATTTCAGCTATTATTTCTAATTGGTGTTTCTTTCCTTTTTATTGTCCATTCCAAACCTAAACAAACCAATTGAAAAAAATCAGCTCAATTTACAAACACAGTTCCCACTTGCACTAAATATAGAAATTGCATGGTTGTCTGTCCAAGAATCTAACTAGTATCCTTCTGGGCGAACCAGCCACCAGGAGGCTAGATTCTAGGTTTAATTGAAAAGTCACAAAAAAATAGGGAAAAAAGGGGATAAAATATCTGCCATGAGAATTTCAGCTGACTGAAAAACTTTCAGAGGCGTTATTATTACCTAAGATAACAACCAAAGCAAAAGTAGACTGCAAAACTAATATTATGTCAGATACACAAAACAAACTTTTATTGTCATAACTCATAAGACTCATAACCGGAGGATGTAAATTTAACAATATTCCAAGTGGTTAAAAAGCCTCCTTATTTCCTTATGAAAGGTAAAAAACAACAAGTAGGCTGGGGAAAAGCCTGAAACTCTAAATAGGAAAAACTCTCCCCATTCCCATCAATAAAAGGAAGAAAAGAAAAATACATGTAATTAACAATAATGAGTGGAAACCAAAACATAATTGATATTACTCACTGAAATATGCTGGAAAACAAATAGATTACCAAGATGACAAATTTAACAAAAACAGAGTAAAAGCAACAGGTTTAAGCAAACGCCACATGGGAAGTAATTAGATGTTTTTAAGGGAAAAACAAGGAAGATCAAAATTATGGCATACTGGCATCTAATTAGAAACATCTACAACTTTTAGGTCAAAGAACTTTCTGACATAAGCTTTGAAGCTAACAGTTTTGGCATCAAACGATGCTTAAGAACAACGAGATCTGCATTTTTCCCAATATTATACTTTTAAGGATGTTGAAGGTCAGAGCTAGCATCCTCAACATTCATGTTCAAATAAGCGCAAGCAATCATGACAAACATATGCATGTGCACGTTAAGTACTCTAATATGCAAAGTTTATTTCAAAAGAACCTACCTCAGCTTGAGGAGCCTTTGGCTTTCTCGCAGCTGATCTGTCTGATGAAAACCGGACTTCCCCGAATAAGCTCACTGCAGCTTTGACAGATTCAAAAGGAGCTCTTGTGTCTATTTCCCCAACCTCCATTTTTTCTGCATCAGTAGAAGGTGGATGAACTTTTGTAGCCATATTTGCCTTTACAGCAATATATTATATGCAAGCTGCAACAGAAAAATCAATGGAGTTACAGAAAGATGGTGGCAGAAAAGTTATTGCTATGCACAGGAAGTCGATAATAAATACTAACATGATCTATTTGACTAAGGAAACAACTAGGATGAGCTAATAGGCCTTGAAACAACAGTAATATATGGTTTACCAACATTTAAAAAAAATGATGATTCCTAGGGTCATACTACTAGAAATTAGTTTCAAACAATACTACAGGCAATGTTACCTAGACACGGACACGGGAATTGGAATCCGACTCGGATTCGGGTGTCCGATTCGGGAGACTTGAAAAAATAGGATTTAGGAATTCGACTACTATATATTAATATAATACTAAAAATAAATAAATATATTTATTTTCTATTGTAAATAATACTAATAAATGCTCAAATAGCCTCTCATCACTGAAGTTGGAGGGTTTGATGCACAAAAGATCCACCTCTTGCCTTGATATGACTGCCTACTATCAGCCTATCACACGTGAGAATGAAAAGCAGTAAACAAAACATATGTAGCACTTTTCTCTTCCAAACCCTCTCCATTATTTCTTCCCTTCGAAGCCTTCCCTTATGTTCTTCCTCCACCAAAGCCATGACAGACTATGGTAGAGAAGGAGAACAATCATTCTTTCTTTCTTCTAGTCTTCCTCTAGCTTTGTTTTCCTAACTATGGATGTCGAGCCAAAGTTGCTTTTTCCCATCTAGTCTCTTCGTCCTTCACCTAGGACACTGCTAAGGGTGTCCAATGCATGTCAGCGAGTGTTCAACATGCGCCGACACGGAGATATGCGTCGACGCGGCAAAAAAATTTCGGACTCACATGTCCAGGTAACACTGACTACAGATTAGTGAGACAATTTGGGATTTTGAACTCTAGCGTCTAGGTGAGGCCCATCTATCCAATATGTGGGCACAAAGCAGCTTTCTATCATTTAAGCAGAAAATTCTGCTCTCTGATCTCTCTGTACTTCCCCGGCTCCATAGGCTATGCGGCCATGGTGACTCTCACTAGTAATTTGGTCATATTAAGCTCTAGACACAAACTCTATGTATCAAAAACAGTCGTGTCATCATCTGATAATGCCTATAAAAAGTAGCAAGCAGACTATAACGGACACATGTATGCCCTGTTTGTTTCGGATTTTTCACTGGCTTAAAAGCAGAAAAGCCAAAACCGAAACAAACGACTGACTTTTAAGCCGGGCTTAAAAAAAGCCAAAAGCCTCCATATAACTATAAGCAAAAAGCCAGATGGTAGGTGCTTTTTTGGTCTTTTTGGGATGAAATAACATTTTGCAACTGGAAGTCTCCAAAATTACCCACCAAATGCCATCATATATAAACTCAAGAATCCTTCTCCCATCTTCTCATTTCTCCTCATCTTCTCTCGCTCCCCTGTGCGACATGCCTTCTCTCTCTGCCGCTCCGGTCTCTGCCGTCCCCGACCTCCTCCCTCCTCCGCCGTCCCCAGCCTCCTTCCTCCTCCACTGACCCGGATCAAGTTGATAAATAATTATGCTCAGAATGAAGTTTGATCTCAAGATTTATCTATATTTTTTAATACGACATTCGGTGAAAAAAGTATGAAACATTTGTATTAAATAAATCAGTACATAAGAAAAGTCTTTACAACCTTAAAGGGTATTTCAAACTTTCTAGTAATAAGCTACACTATCCAACCCATTAAAAAGCTAGAATACCAAACAGCATGTCTTAGCTTAAAAACAGACGACTTAAAAGCTCGTTAAGCTAAAAAGTTAGCTTTAAGTCAAAAGCCTAAGCCGAAACAAACATGACCGTAGTAATGTACATTGAACAAAACCATTGGGCCCCAGAGTGAGAACTTACAAGCGCAGCCTCGTCCCCTAACCGTTTAAGCATTATAAATGCATACATGAAATGATAGTACATGCTTATCTAACGCGCATGGTTTTGTTGCAGTATGCACAACTCCTCCAAATTCACTTTATACAGTAATAGTCGACACGCATTCCGCATTTCTAATCTAAAATCCACTAAATTTGGCATCAACCAAGCCCCTCCAAATTTCCCCTTCCACAGCGGTGAGGATTGAGAAATGCTGCGGAACTTCTAACATTTCCATCCTCAACTTCCTTAATCTTTTTAAGAAGGACTCCCCACCACACACCCGAGGAGAAGAAGGGCACCCAGAATTAAAAAGCGAACACAAACAAGGGAAAAGAAAAGTAAAATTGATCCAAACTACCAAGACTAGGGCTTAATAGGAACCAAGAAATGTTTGTCCGCACCGATCCAGCAGATGGGAAGAGAGAGGAGAAGGAGGAGGTGACCGACCGGCGCTTCCAGAAGAGACCGCGGTCGGTAGACAACGACAAGGCCGCTACGGCGGAGATGGCCGGAGAAGAAGAGCGGGGGTCTCCGCCGGCGGCGGCGGAAGGGGTTGGGACCTTGGCCTTGCTGGGCTTAGACGGCCAGATCGGTCGAAAGGAACTTGCGGCTTGTTCGGAAAGAAAAGTAAGTTGGTGGGGCACACCGCACACGTATTTTCCGGGCATCCGATAGCCGATTCGACAATTTTTTTTCTTTAATATTTATTTTTAATTTTTTTTCGAAACTAATGTTAGGGTACGAAAATTTCCGTTTTGGGTGTCCGTCTCCCGTACATGGATCGGTGCCAGAGATAACGCCCCGTTAATGGAGGGGTAGTACAGAGGTGACCGGTTCTTTTTTTTTAATGTTCATTTCTAATTTGTTTTTCGAGAATAATTAATAGGAAAAAAATAACGAAAATGATCATAGTACTGATTTCCTTTAATATTTTATATCTTTAAATACTTGATGGTTTGCATTGACCTATGGGTTATTTTGTATGCATTTGATTGACTGTTACCAATTCAAAATGGCGAGAGGTGTATTTTTCTAATTTTTTTTTAAAAATATATTATTTTTCTAAAAAAAATCTGGCTTTCACAAGCACTTGCAATTTGAGAATTTTTTTCTTTAATATTTATTTTTAATCTTTTTTTCGAAACTAGTCGTTAGGGTATGAAAATTGCAAAAAAGGGTGCTAGGCGATCAGTGCCAGATCTAACGGTCAGAACCGTTACTTAACAGGAGAGGAAGTAATCGCCCCATACAGGGGCGACCGACTACATCTGACGTGCGCCGCGCACTGATCCCACGTGCATGGTATATTAGGGCTATGAAAATATCGGGAACTATCGTTAAATGTCGTCGGTACCGACCAACAGGTGATTAGGGGCAGTTGCATTACTAGCAAGGTCCAATTAGAACAAGATAAATTTTAAAATATTTATTAATATATAAGGATTTACATTATGTTGCGAAAAGTACTATGTGCCATTTAGTGTATTGTGAACAAAGTATACAAACCATGGCTCGAAAAATCCTGAAATAAATATGTCTTGTTCGTAGGGTGTTAGGTGTCCCATTTTTTCAAAAAAAATTAGGAATAAACTCAGTTGAATAAACCAAATGACTGTAAGTAGCCTCACTTGCATGATACACTTAAGCCTTTTCGGCAGCCCGTCAAATATCATGTTTAAATGTAATTTGTAGGGAGAATGGGCCAGATTTGCTCTTTGATATATGCACCACCATATGGTGAGAAAATATTTTATTTACACCTTGCTTTGCATATTAATTCTACCAGTGCAATAACCCTAAGTATTACGGTCGAGGCAACAATGAAACGCTTAAGCCTTTTCGGCAGCACGTGAAATGTCATGTTTAAATGTAATTTGTAGGGAGAACGGGCCAAATTTGCTCTTTGATATATGCACCACCATATGGTGGGAAAATATTTTATTTACACCTTGCTTTGCATATTAATTATACCAGTGCAATAACCCTAAGTATTGCAAAACGAGGGTGCGAGAGATTAGAGAGCGGTCGATTCACAAATCAGAAGTTACTGCGAAAAATAAGGTAGGTCACACTCTTTATTACGGCTTAAAACTGAAAGGAGTACCACGAACAAGAAAAATAATAATTAAAATTAGACGTCTACTGAGTGCTTCGAGGCCACTTCCCATTCGCCCATGCCTCTGGTGGGGCTTCTCTGGCACGACGCGCCCTCTCTCGTTTCCTCTCTCTCTCGGCCTCCTTCTCCTTCGCTTCCTTTCTACGTACCTCCTCGCGTGCGGCATCATGTTGCTCTTGAAGCTTCCGCGTGAACTCCTCCTGCCAGTTGGCTTGATCAAGGAGTCTTTGGTCTTCGGGGTTGATCTCCATATCAAACCACTGCTCAAATTCACACAGTGACGGAGGTGACTGCATGAAACATAAATTAGCAAGTTTCATGTACAAATATTACATAGCACGTAAGATTGTTACCATCCGGCGATCGTTCAGGCTCTTCTCCGGCGGGTCGAAGGCGTAGTTGCGGCACTTCCAATACCTCCTCTTCTAAGTTGGAATTTCCCAAGAGCGGACAAGCCTGCAAGGATCTCCGCACAAACACATCGGTGCTACAGTTCCACGAGGCAGGAACAAATCTTGGTATGCTAAATTGCGCGGGCATGCACTTCCTTCTTCCTTTGATTTCCCCTTTTCCTTTCCACTTGCACACCTCGGCATTTTCGATTGATCCTCTACTTATTTTTTTCTCCCTCTCCTTCCCTTCTTTCTTCTTTGCTTTCTTCCTCTTTCGCTGCTGCCTTTGCGAGAACGAGTGTTATAAAGGGTAGATATCGCCAAGGTATGAAGCGATCGCCCCATATTAGGACGATCGCCCCAATAAGAGGCGATCGCCCCTGTGTAGGGCGATAGGTGCACCCAGCCGTTTATGTCAGCCTCTCCAGCCATTACGGTCGGCGGTGTGTTGTCACGTCGTGTGACAAAGTCAAAGCGATGACAGCACAATTAATAAAATATGCATGGATGTGCACAATTTAAAGTGATAAGTCACTCATGTTACTAACTCAGATAGTTATACAATATGGTGCTGAATGTAAAGGTATTACAAAAATACGTCCATACAACAAGTCAATCACGACCACGCTTCCTGATTTGGCCTGTGGGGTACGTGAGTGGTGACGGCGGACGGACATCCCTCCTAGGCCGGCCCTGCAGTGCAGGAGTAGAGTGGTGTGACGGCGACTCGGGCGTGTCCTGGGGCGGTGCTCCCGAGAGCTAAGAGGGGGCGAGGTAGTCGGTCGACAGGTACTCCTCCAAGTCGAACTCAAAAATTACATTATCCTCCACTGGTACATCTTAAATTAAATGATGAGAACAACATCAAAAATTACATTATCCGCAGTTGCGACGCGCTTCGGAGTCGTCCATATCGTTCCGAATACGCTATGTCCTGCGACGCCCGACCTTCTGCTTCAACATTCGGATGTCCGATACCCATCGATGGTCCGGAGGGGGGCTGTTGTGAACGATCAATCCACTCGGTATCCGTACACCTCGTGATGCCACGTGTTGAGAACACTTTGCTTGTAGTAATAGAAGGAGATGTACAGACGACATGATTGATGCGTCTCCGTGGCTGCAGCAATGACTACGAGCACGGCAAGTGCAGCAGGCATGGTTTCTGGCAGGAGCACTCGCAGTCAGCTGCTCGGAGTATGCACAGATGGGAAGTCCTCTCCCGGTGGGCACCTCTGCGACCTCGGTCACCGCAGTGCACGTGGTATCTCCGTTCCACGCCACTCTCCAGTGTCACCCGATGTGCTTGAGCCTTGCTTGTTTTCTTGGACATGTACGTAGATACATCCGTTGAGTAGAATAGTCGATTGTCCGACATACATGCTGCGGAGTTCTTGTATTGCTCAACGAAATATCTTTGTGTGCCTAGTAACACACCTTCTACTATACCCACCAATGGAAGGCATCTGGTGTCTTTCATAACCCAGTTGTAAATCTCCGCCAGGTTCGTTGTCATGATTCCATAACGCGAACCGCCCTCGTCATGTAGAAGGGATCATTTCTCCAAAGGTTCGTGTCGTATCCAGTCGGTGAAACTCTTTATGCCGGTCCTCGGCCTACGCCGAATGTTTGGAGCGTCGGTCAGGAGCGCACACAAGGCTGTGGGGTCCTTTCTTTGGTCGTGGTAGACCATCGGGTTCCTTGATGAACTAACGGTATCTCTTGGATTCATTGATTGCTTCTTCGTTAGTTAATCCAACGTCCTCCACAGCGCGCCGAACTTCCTCCTTTGGTTTTATTTGCACAGCCGCTTGAACATGTTCATAAGCTCCCTGTTCCTGAACTGACAAAAAGAATTGGCACCCATGTGCCTCATGCACCACCTACTCTTCAGGTCTTGCCACTTCGCTACTCCCACGACGTCGGACCCTTACTGCATATCCACAATCGCCCTTAGCAGCCCTGCATGTCGGTCATGGATGACACAAACATCAAACCTGTCCTGAACAACTGCCAGCTTCACTCTTTCAAGGAACCAGTACCAGCTCTCTGTGTTTTCCCCCTCCACGAAGGCCAATGCAACCAGTAGAACCTGGTTGTTGGCATCCACCGTGATCGCAGTTAGAATCTGGCCCTTGTACTTCCCCGTGAGAAATGTGCCGTCCATCCAAATGACCGGGCGACAGTGCCGGAACGCATTTATGCATGTGCCGAGGGCGAAGAAGGCACGCTGCAAGACCCACTTACCAGCGCACACACCGCCCGCAGGAAACTCCGCAAGGTCAATGGATGTACCGGGATTCCTACGTGCTATTGCCCTGAGCAAGTGGGGAATATTCTCGTACGAAGCCTCGTACATCCCGAACCGCATTTGCAGAGCTGTCCTTTTCGCTCTCCATGTCTTTCTGTAGCTAATCTTGTAATGAAACCTCTCATCTACGGCTGTGATAATAGATCGAGGCTGTAGGTGCGGATTATCCACGATCTGACCATAAAACACATTTGCCACCCAAGTGGATGACAGATTGCGGTGTCCCTACTCCGCTTCTTCCAGTTCGCAGTTATGCTCCATCACTATGGAACATTTCCAATAGTCCTTCCACTTCTCCTTGTATGCATGCACCCGCCATGGGCACGAATCAACTACGCACTTCACGTCGTACTCCTTTTAGCTGGACTTCACTACCTTGAATTGCCGCCGAAGCGACATTGTCCAGTACTTCATTACCCTGAATTGCCTCCTTGTCTTTATATATGGCCCCCCTGCGTGACCTCGTTCTCACGATACTCCTATGCATCAATGTTCTCTTCATTCATTGTTTTAGGTCTTCGAAATTGTAATTGGTCCATGCACCAGGGATAAACACCTCAGGAGCATTGTCCTCCTCGTCGGAGTGTTCACCATTAGCAACTTCCTCATCCGCACGGTCCTCCTCCTCCATCAGGTGAACTATATCCTCCACCTCCTCCCCCTCGTCGGCCACCCCTCGCACCTTCACCACTGTCTCCTCGGCCCCCCGATCCCCTCACCACCGTCAGTCTCGTGCTCCTCATCTCTGGACTCCTCGCCACCTTCCTCTTCGCATCCTTCTATATTTGACGTCCCCTCTTCCGTAATATCCACCCCGACATCACAAACTTGCGACACTGATGGAGCTATCGGGTAGCACTGTACCAATAACATCAACGGCCAACCCCGCTCTACGGCAAAACCAATATAGCTCCTCCATGTTGATGTCGCGTTAATAGGAATCAACTCTTCATAAAAACAGTCTTGCGCACGACTTACTACTGCTCTGACCTGCAACCGAACAGTCTGGGCATCCAAATTGAACATCCGAGACATCCACTCCAATAAACCCCTGTATGTCCTATCGCTCGGTCTACATATGCCTCGTACGACTCTTGAAAATGATGACAAATCCACCCCATCCGCCCCCTGTGCTATCTCCCCATCTCCATAAAATATTTGGAAATACAATTTCTCCGACATGCTGCAACGTCCGACGGAAATATATTACTCTAAAATACTCATCATGTATATTACTCTAAAATACAACATACAAAACGTACATTGATTGTACTAAAAAATTCGACTATAAATAAGTCATTCGACTATAAATAAATAATTCGACTTGCCTACCATACGGTCTAATATTATATTTGTGCCACATTACATTAACCCTACCAAATTAAATTTCTAAATATTGCCTAATATTTCTACTGTATTCAATTTCTAGATATTGAATACTATATTAAATTTGTACATACTAAATACTACACAATCCTGGAATTTTTAAAAACTAAATACTACATTAAAGTTCTAAATATTAACTGCGTTTTTAAATTTTTAAATACTACACAATCTGAAAATTTCTAAACGTTACACAATCCTAAAATTTCTAAACACTACAATAAATTTCTAAATATTAAATGCTACA
Organism: Otatea glauca; assembly: GCA_036346275.1. Lineage (NCBI taxonomy): Eukaryota > Viridiplantae > Streptophyta > Magnoliopsida > Poales > Poaceae > Otatea > Otatea glauca. Next base: position 19,089,338 of record CM070733.1, on the reverse strand, counting down.
TTAAATTTCTAAATACTACACAGTCCTAAAAAAATTTTTAAACACTAGACAATCCTAAAATTTCTAAATACTACACAATCCTAAAAAATTCATAAATTTACCTCCACAGAAACGACAAATTGATTTTTTCTTCCCCTCTTCTTCTTCTTTCTCTTCTTCTTCTTCTTCTTCTTCTTCTTCTTCTCTTCTTCTTTCTCTTCTTCTTCATTTTTTTCTTCTCCCGGCTGCCTCTCCTCCCTCGGCCACAGTCGACTAGGTTTGAAACCCACCCGTCCCCAGCACAGGGCGATCGCCCGTGCTTCGGGCGATAGGTGGGTGGGGAGGGGGTAGCCGGTGCCTAGCAGCCGATAAATCGCCGTGATGTGTGGCACTGATCGCCTGTACATGGGACGATCGCCTCATGTACAGGCGACGGGCACCCACTTCTACAATTTTCAAACCCTAACGACTAGTTTCACAAAAAAAAATTAAAAATAAATATTAAAGAAAAAAAAATTCGCCGATTTGACGGCAGTAGCTGGGCCCACGTTGTTCTCTATGCAGAAGGGGCTCTTGTATGCACAAAGGATTGGAAAAGGCCCACTTTATTCACTCGAACTGTCAGGATTGTCCATAGCCGGATTACCCTCTAAACTTTTTTTTTTTACTTTTGCTTGTTATCCGGGAAGTCATCGCTTCTCTAATCTTTGTATATTTTTTTTTATAAATTTAGCATTTCATGTATGGATTTGTAAATTTGGCATGATCCCCTACTACGAAATGCATACGTGGGAAGTAAGATTTACAGAAAAAAAACGAGCACAGAATCTAGATAAGCGATAATTTGTGTTATCTAGTAGTAACATTGCTACATAGCCACTATAAAACAAATATTTACCTTTCCCTTCTTTCTCTTCTCTGTCAAGGTTGTCATGGTGGATTGTAGGATCTACACAATCAACATGATGTAGATCCATCCTAGCATCGAAATTTGGTAGGATCATATTTATGATCTTAAGGTCAGGTGGGATGGGATCATGATACTGAAAAGAAACTATATCATCACGTAAAATATGATATTATCTATTGACAATTTATGTTTCGTTATTTTAATCCGCTTTCTTTTGGCTATTTTCAAATTGCTTTGAGCTAAACAATATAATTCTTGTTACTTGGACTTTATATTGTGTTAACCTTTATAATATTTAATTTAATAAGGACAACTGAACTGAAGTCAAAATATGTAATTAAAAACATTTAATTTAATTCGATTTAAACACATCCAAATTTACCAAATGTATTCAAGTACTTTAAATTTTATGTTGTATACACATTTTTTTAATCTCAGAAGAAGTTTACTTTCTATATAAGATGTATATGCATTTTTAAAACTAATGGGACGACGATTCTACGAATCCGTTCTTGTTATCTGATCCTGAATTCCTAACAAACCTGCACTCTAGTATGTGGATGACAACCGGGATTTTCTCCTGTCTCCACTATCTATTTTGTTATACTAAATAACTTATAGACTAAAGATTATACCAAAAAATATTAAACTCAAGACAATTATCTTTAGACACATGAATATATTAATCTACGTGTATCTCTACTACTTCTAATTACGACTCAGTGGCAGCGGTCTGTTCTCCATACCCTCTCTTTCCTTCTATTCGCTCAGCCCGCCCCTACCCCCTTTCCTTTTGTTCGCTCAGCCTTTCCTTCTCGCTCAACATTTCCTTCTGTTCGCTCAGCCCGCCTCCCACCCGATCCGGATTCCCTCTATTTTATGGAAATATTACTGATCATATCTCCTTAAAATGGAAGGATTTTATTCATATCTCTTATAAATGAAAGAGTTACTTCATCGTATCCCGCTTGGATGGAATAACATACTCATCATATCCCATAACATGAAAATCCTATTTCATTGTATCTCATTCGGATGGAAATGCAGAGATTAAAAGGCAAGAATTGTATAATTAAATCACGTGCCAATCCTGAAGATCACAAGGTACCGTATCATAGAGGCTGAGCACTCACACGCCTGACTGCCCTCTCCACCTATAAAAGTTCACCTTCATCTCCATCATAGAGGACATACGAAGAGATGCAGAAAGAGATAGAGGAGAGGAAGGCTCATACACACACAGGATAAAGAGAGAAAGAAGCAATACAAAAGATTCAAGGGGGCGCAAGAAACGATATGGAAGGAGGCCATGGCCATAGCTCCTTCTCTCTTTTTATTAAGATAGCTAAAGCTGTGATTAAATTATGAGGATAGAAAACAAAGTTTGAAGTTACAAGGTGCAGAAGATTGTACTCGAGACAAAAGGGGAAGAGAAAAAAAAGAAAAAAGACCAAATCTATACTCCTTTATAATGCACCTAAGCATTCTTTTCTACGTCCACCCCAAATAATGCACCCCACTAGAGATGGCCCAACCTTCATGCACCCAGCGAAACGTCCCCAGAAACTTGCCTCCATCAAAATTAACCACTCAGATCTTTCCTCAGCTTTACTCACCCACATCCGATGGCCATTGTTTAATGTGTCTAACTCATCCTTGTGGCCCACAACAGATCTCCCCCACCTCCAGCATCATCTCAAGGAAAAGGAAACAAATATCTTGGAATTAAGGAAAAGGAAACAAACGTTCTAGAAAAGGAAAAGATCATATATTACGTGCTGGGAAAAGGAAACCAGAAGACAGGGCACTATATACTAGTTCGTTAAAGTTACCATTGTACTACCATGTTGAGACTTTTAAAATTATACTAGCATTAATGATTAATTGATAATTTGAAGCACTCTTAAGTAGCTAACAAGTTCGTTTCATACATGTCTTTCTCATCAACTAACTTGTTTGTTGCTTTGAAAAACTTTTCTTAATAAAGTTGTATTTGAGAATTTTCGTAGCAACGCATGGACACTTAACTAGTATGAATATATATCGGACAATGGTGAGAATCAGAGATGGGGAGGCATTCCCGTCGTATCCCCATATAACATTGTGGGGGGACAAAATCTTCCCCCATACCCCTCTCCTAATAGAGAAAAATCCTCACGGGTTGCTAGGGATAGGTCTGATCGCTATCCCAATATATACTGAGGTGTTGATGAGCCAAAGCCCAACACAACCAGCTAATTTCTATATCTATACCCCTTTATAATGCACCTAAGCATTCTTTTCTACATCCACCCCAAATAATGCACCCCACTAGAGATGGCACAACCTTCATACACCCAGCGAAACGTCCTCAGAAACTTGCCTCCATCAAAATTAACCTCTCAGATCTTTCCTCAGCTTTACTCACCCACATCCGATGGCCATTGTTTAATGTGTCTAACTCATCCTCGTGGCCCACAACAGATCTCTCCCCACCTCCAGCATCATCTCAAGGAAAATGAAACAAATATCCTGGAATTAAGGAAAAGGAAACAAACGTTCTAGAAAAGGAAAAGACCATATATTACGTGCTGGGAAAAGGAAACCGGAAGATAGGGCACTATACTAGTATTATACGGAATCGACTTTTTTTTCATGTTTCACCCATTCGAACGAAATTGAAAATCTGGTTTCTTCCTGACCGTGAAAGCAGCGATAGGCAACACGTTTCACGTGTCACACTCTGCGGTAGAGGAGAGTAGTAGGTGATACGTGTTACCTATTGCTCCTTCCGCGATCGGAGTGGAGGTTAGATTTATAATTTTATATAGATGGAGGTCAAAGATAAAAAAAACAGGAGTCGAATAAGATAAAGCTTCTATTATGTGTGTCAAACAGAAATAAACTACCACCAACCACATCTTCTACGGGGGTTGCAATCGGCTCGGATATTTTCCGTCCGACCGACCGACCGGATAGCTTCGGATCAGATTCGGATATTTTTTCGGATAATTTTTCGGATAATTTTCGGATTCGGATTCGGTTTCGGATATTTTGTTTCGAATTCGGATTCAGATTCAGAATATTACTATCCGTCGGATCGGTATATTCCGAGAATATTTTTGGATATATCCGGTACAAACCTATTCGGATATCCGATTGCTTCCAAAAGTCATCCGTGCGACCGTGCCCACCCCGCCTGTGACCCTTCCTCTCCTTCCGATCTAGCAACTCCCGCAGCCTACCTCGCGGCGCCGCCGCCCAGGTTGCCCGCCTCCCGGAGCCCTCCACCCGCATCGCCTCCTAGCGGCCGGCGCCCTCTGCCTGAGTCCCACCGCGGCGCCGCCCTCCGCCAATCTCGCAACTCCCGCAGCCAACCTCCCGACGGTCGGCGCCCTCCGCCCGAGTCCCGCCGCAGTGCCGCCTTCCGCCAATCTTGCCAGGTCGCCGCCCTCCCTCCCATCGTCTTCCTCCCCTTCTGCTCCTTCTCGCTGTCGCGGAAGGAAATTCGCTGCTCCCACCGCTTTCGGAATTTTCGTCTCGTCAGTTCCTCTATCTTCTCCACCGCCCAACCAGTCGTCGCTTCTTGGCAGTGATTTCTCACCCAGCCCGGTTGCTGTGGTGCTGATTCGTGGTTTTTTGAATTGCTCTAGGGTTCGGAGGTGGTAGGCTCTGGCTGCTGCGATGTTCTCTAGGATCTCCCAGCTCGGGGCGTGACTTCTGCGCGAGCCTAGAGCTAGTTGGTATTTCCCCCTTGAGCTCCTCTATCGATTATTGCTAAGAAATCAGGTGAATATAATCGTGGTCTTTGGCCTTATCCTGTGGCAGAATGGTTTAAGAATGATCCGTTGATAAATGTGATGTATGCCATATGCGTGGAGTAATTTGTGCTTGCAGCTGATGCTTAGCATACTGGGCGTGTTGCAGCTGCCATTCTAATTAGATAGTCGTTGCAGATGCTAGCTAATTGCTGACTTGAGCCATGTTTCTTGATTTTTGGTCTTGAAATGCTCCTTCTTTTATACATGGCTAATTTAGTTAAGTTTCAGATTTGGTGCATTCTTATTCTCGTTGATTACTTTTGTGCAGCAGGCAACTTGTCGAGCAATAGAAGCAGTTATTACCGAGGTCAACTCATCTGGTATTTGGCCCTAGTGGTTAGTCCTATTGTACCATCACTGTTGCGAATCTGAGTGGAGAACTTAGATGAACATGCCCTTTGTATCTGCTGTCACCCATAATATAACAAAGTCATTGATTAATGTTAACTGCTTTTCTATGCATGATGTTTGCATAGTAATTCTTCCTGTATCAGGTTAAGTTCACAGGCTTTTTTTTTAAAAAAATTGTGCATTCTGAAATGACTATTACAAAAGATATACTTTTCTCTACCTGCACATTGTTTTCCACCACCACTTATATGTGCAAACATTGCCTTTTGATGAATACTGTTTAGTACCTGCATAAGTGATGGTTTATCATTTTTCCATTCTCTACTTGTAACGAACACTTCTCTATAACTTTTCAGAAGAACATCCTTTTCTCCACTGCAACAACTAGTAGTGATCACGGTGAAGGCAGCCAGGACAAGGAGAAGTGACTCTATTTGTCTCTTCTTTCATTTTTTCAATTAGCATCAAACTTTGACACCTAGTTATCTTTGTATCTTGGGACTAGGCAATATCTTAGTCCAGATCCTTGTAATGTGAATTTTGTGTTATCATTCTCTAACCTTTCGAGGGGCTGCTCCTTCCCACATCTAGAGGAAACAGCTACCCTGAAACAATAGCTTGATTGGTTTTACGGAATGTTAGTATTTAGCTTTGAGCAATTACTTGACGTTGGGGGTAAGGAATAGTCATGATGTGTGGGTACATGATTCAATTATTTTCCCAATAGTCATGATGAGTCTCCAAGCCTATATAATGTTACAGTGGCAACTAGTAGGACTGTTACTTATGTGCATGAAGAACTGAAATTAAATCCAACTTTACTAACATGATCATTTAGCTACTTAGGCGATAGCAATGTAGTTAGTTTGTAAATGTGTAAATCATAGTTACTAGATTCTCTATAAACTCCTGTGAATCACGAACCGAATTCGTCGAACCCGAACCGGTTTAGGGTACAGAGTTCATCTTCGTTGAGGTCAAAGAAGCTTCCATCACCGTCACCGTCGAGGTTGAGGAAGCCAGCCAGCCACTGCCACCAGAACTAGGATAGGTTGGAGTTGCCATGCCCGGTGTCGCGCCATGCCACTGGATCGAAGTCAAAGCCACGCGATATCCGACAAAAAATATCCGGTACCGTATAGATTCCTCTCCGTATTCGTTTCGAATCCGTAACCGATATTATCCGTGTCGTATTCGTATCCGGCATTATCCATATCCGAATCCGACAAAAAATATGGTTTAGAATAGGGAAAGAGCGATATCCGATTGAATCCGAGCCGATTGCACCCCTAATCTTCTATTATGCGTGTCAAATAGAAATAAACTACCACTAACCACATCTGACGAAGCAACCACCGTTGACCGGCTAGATGTCAGGCTCTCGAGAAGAAATGAAGACCAAACAGGAAAACGGGCTCAAGGCAACGGTTTGCCAACTACCGCTTAAAGGGAAATCAAGGGTTGAGATCTCATTGAAGGCAAACGAAGTAACATCCGACGGCCAGATGACATGCAACAGTTTTTTACTAGGATACTATAGATGTTTATGTTATGTCGGGACTTTGAATTATTCTCGTTTACTCTGTTCTTTACATGCACTCCGTTTACTTGTAACAGTGATGGGTAAATGAATGTAAAAACTTAGGGTTTTAAGGTTGGACGAAGAGAAAAATGGAATCAGAAGATGTTTCCGTATATTCTAGTGTTTTCTTTATTGCTTAGCTTAGAACCCTAGAAATTTTCCTCTCTGTTCTCTGAAGGTTGGAATGAACCTTTCTCTGAATTAGTCCAATAATTAATCGGGTCCTGACAAAATGGTATTAGAGCCGATTCTTTCCTTGGCATAGGAACTCTGGGTGATGATAGCGAAATGGGTGTGAACCTACCTCCAAATCATTAGAGACAAGTTGTTTAAATTTCAGACAAAGAAAAAAAATATCAAAATCAAGTATTGTAGGTACGTTACTTCCAAAATTCATACATTTTCATAAAAATTCTATTAATTACATATCTTTATGAGAAAACCTTTGATTAAGAATTCCAACATGCAAAATTATAATAAATTGCAACATATGACAATTACAAACGTATAAAAGGAAAGTCTTCAATCTTGGTGTCACTGATGAATGCTTGCTCGGGGTATTTTAATTGTTTTCACATTAATCAATTTTTGTGTGCATAGTATTCATATTAGAGAACCTATACACGCAGTATAATAGGAGTCCAATCTATTTTATCATTTATTTATTTTTTACTCTGTCTTGTATTACTACTAGCAATGCGTAGTGCTTATAAATATTGAGCGCTTGCATGCAGTGTAACCGAAGTGAAGTTGGTTTTCAATGTCTGTATTACTACTAGTGTGACATAAATTTTATGCACGTTGTGTAACCGAGACACATAGTTTATTTATTTTATTATGTCTGTATTATCTCTTGCGACATTAATTAATTTCACTTATCTCGACTATACTCATAATTTTTTACTTCTTTGATAATGATCTATTATTAGTTGACCACCAAGTTGTTCAGCCACGATTGTATTGGACTCACGTATACACGGGCTATGATTTTTACTCTCTGCATGCATGCAACTGTACCAACCACCACTACTATGAAAGAAGTATATTAGACTTCTCATCACAAATCACAAACAGTTTTGGAATAACAGTATATGATGAAACCGCATTACAAATAGTTTTATCCAAAAACCGTCTGTGATGTGTGTCGACACCATCATAGACGGTTTTTGACTAAAACCGTTTGTGATATGAAAGGACATCACAGACGGTTTTAACTAAAAACCGTCTGTGATGTGAGTTGCTATCATCACAGACTGTTTTTGGCTTAAACCGTCTGTGATGTTCTTCTCCTGCCAAGTATATAATACAGAAGCTTGACCCAACTTAGTGTTTTTAGGGTTCCTGGATCTATCTTTGAGGTGGCTACAGCTGTGAGGCGATCTAATGAAACGAGACCATTGATTTTGAATAGTTATCATAGATCCATTTGTTCTTGGTGGTCTAAGCTTGGTAATTGGTTCTAATTACATTATATTCAAGATCAAACAAGCTTGGTAAAGAGAGAGTTGTAGATGGTTAATTTAGATCTAGCTTGGTGTAGATCTATTAGTTCTTTGCGATCTAAGGTAGTAATTGGTTATAATTGCATTATATTCAAGATATAGCTATCTTGGTAAAGAGATATTTGAAGATACTTGTTTTTATAGCAAGTATTAATTAAACATTTGACACAATTTTGTTACACATATATAGCAGAAATTGGTGGTTAACTACCAAATGTATGTATGTGATTCTAGGGCAACATAGACCATTGATCTTCAAAATAGTAAATGCCTTGATAGGTCTTGATTGTTGGATTACTCAAATTCTCGACAATTAAGTTAAATATTAATTTTCAGCTAGCTTGCATGCATGTTAACTAGATGGGATATCACACCTTTCATTTCTCAAATGGTTCGTGAATGTCATGGTTGCATTTTATGCCCTCCAAGGCTCAGGATGAGTCTTTCATAACTCCATCTGAGGCTATGCAAAAAATCTATGCGTAGCGTAGATGGACCGAAGCTGGATTTTTGCTAGCTACTTTAGATCATACATAGTCTATACTTTATTATTTAACACTTAAAGTTATATATGTAGCGTAGATAGACCAAAGCTAGATGTATGCTGAGAATCGTGCGAGTGCCGAGTACATCAATGGCGTCTCTGCTTTTAGAAGAGCTGTACAGGAGGATATGTTTAACAATGGGGTGCAATTTATGTTTTGTCCATGCATTGACTGCGAGAATCTGATGATGTTTCAAAACTCAGCACAGATCGAAGCACACTTGATTCTAAGGGGTTTCAAAAGGGGGTATACATGTTGGACTAGTCACGGTGAAGAGCAGATTATACAGGAAGCAAGTAGTATTAATATCACCGATGAAGTCAACGATATGTCGGATGATATCGATTTTGCTTTCGATGAGGATAAGTTACACAATGACAATATGTATCAGATGTTGCACAATACAGAAGGGAACCGTTATGAGCGAGAGTATGAAAAATTCAGGGGCTTGATGGATGACTCAAAGAAACCTTTGTTCCTGGGCTGCAAGTCCAAATACACAAGGTTGTCATCCGTTCTTAAACTACTGAAATTTAAGGCAAGCAACAGTTGGTCCAACAGAAGTTTCACGACGCTATTAGGTCTATTAGCGGACATACTTTCAGAGGGAAATGAGTTACTAACAACCACCTACAAAGCCAAGAAGGTTCTTTGTCCCTTGGGAATAGAAGTGAAAGAATATATGCATGTCCGAACAATTGTATCCTCTACCGCAAAGAGTACGCAAACTTGCATATATGTCCAGTGTGCAACGCATCCCCATACAAGCATAAAAATCAATCAGATGATGATGACGAGGGCATCAAGGTGAAGAAAGGATCTCCTGCTAAAGTGGCGTGGTATCTGCCTGTAATTCCCCATTTGAAGCGTTTATTTGCGAACCCAAAAGAGACAAAACTGCTGCGTTGTTACTCGGAGGAGCGTAAGAATGATGGAATGCTAAGTGACGAATACTTATACCAGGGGTACCCCAACGGCCCAGGGTGACAAGCGGGCTGCCTCAAGCCCAGCTCCGACCTAGCGAGCTTCACCAGGCCCTCTACCGACCAAAGTACCTGCGGGGCCACTAAGGACGCCTGTCCCCGATCGATCGGGACAAGCGTCCCCGACCAAGTAGGGCTCTCGACCCCTGCGGCAAGTCGGGATCCCCCAATCCCGACCAAGCTAAGGCAACCTCCGCCAAAAAGCCGCACGACGAGCCTCCACCAGCCATTGGCCACGTGCCCCACGGAAAGGATCGATCGGAGTGACTGTACAGAGCAGGTGGCTCTTTCCCGAGATGGTATAATGGCTGCTAAAGTCAAGCTTCCGGTCCCATCAACCAGTCACGTACAATACGAAGGCACGTTCCCTTCCGAGGCAGCACCAACGTCATACACTGCAACGCCAACTATCGTCAGGCTCACAGAACGCAGGTGCGCCATTTCCCGACGCAGCAGCTAACTGCCCTGCCCACCAGGATTACCAACCCAGCGTGGGCAAACCGGGCGACGACCAATCACCGAAGCGAAGGACTAATGCTCCTAGCATAGGTTTTCTCATCCTTCCCTCTCCCAACTTCCGTGTAACTCGCCCCCTCCAATCAGTATAAAGGAGGCAGGGCCTCTGGGAGAAGAGGGAGAAAGCGAAGAAAGAGTGAGAGTATGTGCACGCACACCTTTGAGATCTCCTCTTCTCGCTAGGTCTTTACGAACACTTTTGTGTTCAAGCCCTCAACCCTCACTTGTAAACATTGTGCAGTCATTTGGACCTAAGGCAATACAACACCACCGAACGAACTGGAGTAGGGACTTTCGGCCCGAACCAACATATACAACAGGCTCTCGAGTCTAACCATTCGGGGACGAGAACGCGTGGCCCTTCCGACTTACAAATTTACTTGCGGTGCTCAAACGGCGGCGGTTAGCGCGCCCGGTAGGGGCATTGCGGCGTCTTCATCGACATCTCCGATTCCCATTCATCTCACGATGGCTTTCTTCACCGGCGACGGTGTGTGTCGTCGGGGCGAATCCGCCGGCTCCCTCGACTTCATCGCCACTCCAACGGGTGAGCTCGCGCTCAGTCCCGTCGCCGTTAGAGATCAGAAGCCCGCTGGAAGCCAGGGCTCCATCTCCGACAACCTCGCCGGCCTTCGGCTTGAGGCCCTCGCAGCCCCTGTGCCGAGCCCAACGAGCGCCCGCCGTCTTTGGCAAGAGCACCGAGGGCTCGGGAGGGCGACCACGTCGCCTCCCACGAGCTCACGATTCATGGCTATGGCGGCTATATGCCGCCTCTGCTCCTGTTCTTTGGAAGATTCTTCCACCACGACCCGGCCCGACACGAGCAAACCGCCCGCAGACGGCACTCGTGAGTGCAACATGGCGGCACGGTCAACTCCGAGCCGAACCCCGTGGCTACTGGGGCTCCCATCAGCGCACTAAGGCGCAGGAGGAGGAATACCCGCTGCGCAGCGCGCTCAAGCTCGCCGCAGAAGTTTTAGCGGCAACAGAAAGAGTGGAAGACCGAAGGGCCGAGCTCGATAAGCTCCAGGCCGACCTGGAGCAGGATGAGCCCGAGCCCCCACTGGTGCTTGGCGGCGCGCGCGCGCCGCGACGCCGAGCGCGCCACAAGGCGGTGGAGGAATCGATGGCCTCGGTTCTTCCCAGCGAAGTCGAACATGGGCTGCGGTGCGATGTTGCTCGAGGCCTTCTGGCCGGACGACCGGAGGCTAAAGCCACGCACTGGAATCTCGGGTGGTGGAGCGTCTTGCTATGCAAGACATGCAAGCCTCCGACCCTCACCATTCGGGCGCCACCTCGGCCGCCGGACCGCACCACCTCGGGCCGGGTGGTCCGGCAAAGGTGGCGGCACGTCAAGAACAACCCCAGGCCTCGCGCACCCAGGTGCGCCAGCGCCTCGGCGACGACTACGACGTCCGCGCCACCCTCGAGGCGCGAAGAAAAGCGGTGGGGAAGCGCCCACTCGCGTGTTGCGGATAGCGAACGCCGCTACAATCGCAGCCCAAGCCCCGATGGTCGGGACCACGAGCTTTTGTCAAGGGATCCGCCATGCGGATTTCCTGCCGGTCGTGGCACCGACCAACATAGCCAAATACACCGGGGCCATGAACCCCGGCGTATGGCTCGAAGACTACCGGCTCGCGTGCCGGGCAGGAGGAGCGGCGGATGACCTCTTCATCATCCAATACCTCCCTATTTACCTCGCGGACTCGGCTCGAGCCTGGCTCGAGTACTTGCCCGCAAAGACCATCAGGAACTGGGCCGACCTGAAGACCCTTTTTGTCGGTAACTTCCAGGGCACTTATAAGCGCCCTGGAAACTCCTGGGACCTAAAGAGCTGCAAACAGCAGTCGGGAGAAACTCTCCGGGACTACATCCGGCGCTTCTCCCGTCAATGCAACGAGCTCCCCGACATCTCCGACGCCGACGTCGTGGGGGCGTTCATCTACAGCACCTCTTGCAAGGCCTTGGTGCACAAATTGGGTTGCGTTAAGCCCAGAACCACCAAGGAGCTTCTGGATATCGCCACCAACCACGCCTCCGGCGAGGAGGCTGTGGGGGTCATCTTCGAAGATGGCAAGACTAAGCAAGAACTCGGGGTCCGAGCCGGGTCCCCTTCCGACCGCTCCGACAAGCGGAGGCGGCACGGGAAACAGGTTCGCGAGGTCCAAGTGGTCGCAGCCGTCGACCGCCCTTCCAAGCAGCAGGCGCGACCGGCCGTCGTTCCCGACCACTTTGAAAAGTTGATGGACAGCCTGTGCCCACACCACGGATTTCCCGTCAAACACAAGTACCGGGACTGTGAGGTCTTAAGGCGTTTCCTCTCCGGCACCACCACGACGCCGCGGGACAAAGGAAAGAAGCCGGCCTCGGCCCCACGGGCCGCGGAGAAGATGGCGGACAACGAGTTCTCAGTACCCGACGGCTGCCTCATGATCTTTGGCGGACCGGCATGCTACGCCGACAAGCGTCGGCTCAAGCTCGCCTACCGCGAGGTCCATACCGCCACACCAGCCGTCCCCCAATATCTTCGGTGGTCGGAGTCGCCGATCACCTTTGATCGGACTGACCACCCCGACCACGTCCCGCAGCCAGGGAGATACCCGCTTGTGGTCGACCCCATTGTGGGGAAGAAGCGCCTCACAAAGGTGCTAATGGACGGTGGCAGCGGTCTCAACATCCTTTATGTTGAGACGCTCGACGCCATGGGGGTCCCCCGCTCGAGTCTCAGACCGAACAAGGCGCCTTTCCACGGTGTCATCCCTGGCCAGCAGGCCCAATCGCTCGGGCAGGTCGACCTGCCCATCACCTTTGGAGGACCAGAAAATTTTTGCACCGAGACCCTCACTTTCGAGGTCGTGGATTTTCCTGGATCCTACCACGCTATCCTGTGGAGGCCGTGCTGTGCCAAGTTCATGGCGGTCCCTAGTTACACCTATCTCAAGCTGAAGATGCCCGGGCCACGAGGAGTCATCACCGTGGCTTCGTCCTTCCAGCTTGCTTAGCAATCGCGAGCGATTGCGAGCTAGCCTCGGCGGTCATCGCGTCCGCCGAGTTCGCCAACCTCCGGAGGGAAGCCTCCGAGTCCGCCCCTGAGTCTAGCAAGTCGGGGGCGGGATCCTTCAAGTCCGCTGAGGACACGAAGAAGGTTGCGGTCGATCCCGGCGATCTGACCAAGACCGTGAGGGTCGGAGCCGCGCTCCCCGCCAAATAGGAAAGCGCGCTCGTTGACTTCCTCCGCACCAACAACGACGTCTTTGCATGGAAGTCCTCCGACATGCCAGGAATTCCGAGGGAAGTCGCCGAGCATTCCTTAGGCATCCGACCAGGCTCAAGGCCAGTCGTCCAACGCTTGCGCCGTTTCGATGAAGAAAAGCGCAGGATCATAGGGGAGGAGATCGCCAAGCTTTCGGCTGCAGGGTTTGTAAAAGAGGTGCGCCACCCCGAGTGGCTCGCCAACCCTGTACTTGTGAAGAAGAAGAATGGGCAATGGAGAATGTGCGTTGATTATACGAAGTGCAACAAGGCATATCCCAAGGACCCGTTCCCTTGCCCGCGATCGACCAAGTCATCGACTCCGCTGCGAAGTGCGAGTTCCTTTCCTTCGGATGCCTACCGGGCTATCACCAGATATCGCTAAAGGAGTCCGACCAGCTCGTGACCTCTTTCATCACTCCGTTTGACTCGTTCTGCTACGTGACAATGCCGTTCGATCTAAAAAACGCGGGCGCTACATACAGCGATGTATGCAAACGTGTTTCAACAACCAGATCGGCCGCAACATTGAGGCGTACGTCGACGACATCGTCGTAAAGACCAAGAAGGCTGACGACCTCATCACCGACCTAGGAGAGACTTTCGCAAATCTCCAGCGGTTCCGCATAAAGCTCAACCCCGAGAAGTGCGTCTTCGGGGTCCCCAAGGGAAAGCTCCTCGGTTTCATGTCTCTGAGCGTGGCATCGAGGCCAATCAGGAGAAGATCTCGGTAATCACAAGGATGGGCCCGGTCGGCAACCTGAAAGGGGTCCAAAGGCTAACCGGATGCCTTGCAGCCTTGAGCCGTTTCGTGTCTCGCTTTGGTGAGCGCGGGATGCCGCTCTACAGGCTGCTTAAGAAGTCCAACCGCTTCAGCTGGACCCAGGAGGCTCAGGAGGCCCTCACCCGCTTGAAGGCCTTCCTGTCCTCACCCCCAATCTTGGCTTGCCCCAAGACGGCGAACAGAGCCGCTCCTCTACATCGCCGCCACGACCCAAGTTGTCGGTCGCGGCCCTCGTGGTGGAACGAGCGGAAGAAGCCGTGAGCTCAAGATACAGCGGCCGGTCTACTTCATCGAGGTGCTTTCCGAGTCCAAGGCTCGGTACCGCGGTGCGAAGCCGCTCTCACGCATACTCATCACAAAGAAAATTGGTCCACTACGACCGACGGCACCCGTCACCGTGGTGACCACGTCGCCACTCGGCGAGATCATCCACAACCGCGACGCATCAGGAAAGAAAAACCAAGTGGGCACTCGAGCTCAGTGGTCACGGCATATCATACGTTCCTCGAACGGCGATCAAGTCGCAGGCCCTAGCCGACTTCGTCGCCGAGTGGACCAAGCCGAGCACCACCGGCTCGAAGACCCGAGCATTGGGCGATGTACTTCGATGGATCCTATACCAAGAACGGCGCGGGCGCAGGAGTTGTTATTGTTTCCCCACTCGGGAACAGACTTCAATACGTGATCAGGCTGCTCTTCGACGCGACCAACAACATCGCCGAGTACGAGGCTCTCATCAACGGCCTCCGGATCGCTGCCGACCTCGGCGCTCGCCGACTCTACGTCCACGGGGACTCCAAGCTTGTCGTCGACCAGGTCATGAAGGCTGCGGGCCGAGACACCGGATGGCGCGTCTTGTCGAGAAGTCGCAAGCTCGAGGAACAGTTCAAGGGCTTCGAGCTCCACCATAGCTACTGAGCGCTACAGCGAGAGGCGATTACCTAGCCAATCTTGCCTCCAAAGAGAGCGATCCCCACAGGATCTTAAATGCGACCTTCGCGCTTATACGTCCGGATGGACCCAGTGGCCGAGCGGCCTTCCGACCCGCCAGGCGCGGCTACTCCGATCGCCGTGCGGTCGGGCGTAGATCCGGCCGGGTCAGACCGCAGCGTGTTAACGACTGAATCCGAGTGGAGGAAGCCCTTCATCGACCGTCTGACGGACGGATCGCTTCCCTCTGACCCGATCGAGGCCCGGCGCCTCGCCCGTCGGGCGAAATCGCCGTCTGGTCGGGCGGACCTTTCTGAAGGAGTCCTCCGAGTCCTCGAGGTGCATCCTGGCCGACCAAGGGAAACAGCTGCTGCTCGATATCCATGGCGGGGTCTGCGGTCACCATGTTGCGCCTCGGTCCCTGGTAGGAAAAGCCTTTCGACAAGGTTTCTACTGGCCGACCGCCGTGTCCGACGCCGAGCAGATTGTATGCACCTGCGAAGGATGCCAATTCTTCGCCCGTGACGATTCGCCATTCGAGCCTTGCGAGCGATCCCCATCACATGGCCATTTGCAGTTTGGGGACTCGATCTGGTCGAGCCCTTCAAGAAGGCGCCCGGGGGCTTTACTCACCTCCTTGTCGCGGTGGACAAATTCACCAAGTGGATAGAGGCCAAGCCGGTTGTGAGCGTCACGTCGGTGCAGGCGGCCACCTTCTTCGCGACATCATCTTCCGGTTGAGTCCCTAACTCTATCATCACCGACAACGGGACGCAGTTCACGGGGAAGGAATTCCTCGAGTTCTGCGACGACTTCAACATCCGCGTCGATTGGGCAGCCGTGGCCCATTCGCGGACTAACGGCAGTCGAGCGCGCGAGCGCGCATGATCCTCCAAGGGCTCAAGCCACGGATCTTGATCGGCCCGAAGCATTTCGCGAGGCGATGGGTGGCCGAGCGCCTCCATCCTCTGGAGCCTACGGACCACGCCAACTCGGGCGGCCGGGTTTCGCCATTCTTCATGGTGTTGGTCTTTGTTGTCTTGCCAACCGACCTGGAATACGGCGCCCCAAGATTACAAGCCTTCGACGAGGCTCGGGGGCTCATCTCATAACAAGACGCCATCGACCAGCTCGACGAGGCGCGCGATGTGGCCATTCTATGATCGGCCAAATATCAACAAGCTCTCACGACGTTACCACAACCGTCGAGTTCGAGGCGATCCTTCAGCGTTGACGACACGGTCTGCGCTACGGTCCGGACCACCAAAGACAGCATAAGCTCTCGCCACTGGAAGGCCCTTCACCGTCGTGGAGGTTCTTCGACCCGGCACCTTTCGACTCAAGGATGCGGATGGTCACGTCCTCTCTAACGCATGGAACATAGAAAAGTTAAGGCGTTTCTATCCCTAAGTTCCTTCCTTTTTCTTTGCATCATCTTTACCTTTCCTTCCGAGCACACAGTCGCGATGCGCCTCAGGGCTGCCGTTAGCGCCCCGTTCGGCTATTTCGGTCGACGCTCATCGGGTAGGTGACCCGGCCAGCCACAGGGTCCTTCCCGAGCGGTAACCCTCTCGACCCGAGTGCTACGGCCTACGCCCCAACGGCTATGGTTGCGAAGTAGCACTTTACGGAAGAAGGAAATACCCGAGCGGAGCGACCTTTGGTCGATCGGAACACTCCTCCCACGCAAACACGGCTAACTCACGCGCTTATGCGGTCGGTGACCCGACCGGTCACTAGGTCCTTCGGCGGTAACCCTCTCGACCGAGTGCTACGGCCTCGCCCGGGCTATGGTTGCAGTAGCACTTAGCGAAGAAGGAAGTGCCCGAGCGAGCAACCTTTGGTCGGTCGGAACACTCCTATCCTCACAAGTGCGTGTGAATCTTTGCGTAGCCAAAGTTCCAATCCTCTTCGCCCTTCCGGAGTGACCCGACCTACGCATAAGCGACCCGGTGGTCCTTAAAGCTATGGCGGTCAAGCGCCACCACAACATAAAAGAGGGCAAGAGGCATCTTTGGAACTTGCTAAGTTTTAAGATTATTTACATACAATAGTCTTTACAATAAAGGGGGACGTATCTAACTTCTCCCTATTCTTTTTGGAGGGCACTCCGCGGCGAGATGTGGCTGGCGATCTCCCGAGCTTGCGGCTCGACTTGGAGCTCGAGCCTGTCGATCTCGTCGTCGGTCCGATTCTCGGCAACACCGCTGCTCACCACCGCGAGGTCGATGCCATCGTAATGGGAGATGGTGTTGACCAACGCCGAGGAGGCTCCAAGCGTAGCACCCACAGTCACTGCACTCTCGACGTGCCCCGGCACTCAAGCCAGCACGATGGCAAGTGCGCTCAGGCCCGCCACGGTTCCGAGCACCCGGTCGCAGACATCTGGCCGACCCTTCGAAGGGCCTCCAGCTCCGCGGCCAACTCGGTCCGGCCACCCTCGGTGTCCTTCAACGCTGCCTGCACCGCGTCCCGCGCCGTGACCACCGCGTCACGAGCCTGCAGGGCATCCTTCCGCGGCTCCATGGCGTCACCAAGGCTCTTTCGCAACTCTGCGGGTCGGGGTCGTGTCAGAGAACGAGCCCCACAAACTACTGATGTAGAGTCAACATAAAGATCAGAGCTCTTACCACCGCGAGCTCTCCAATTATAAGATCGGCCAGGACTTGGCGATTCCGGTGGCGGCGTCGCGCTCGCGTCACACCAGCTCGGCAGCCTCCCAGACCTGGGCCATCTTGCCCCGAAGGTCGGCCACCTCCGACCGCGCAGTTGCCTCCCCAGCCACGGCCAGATCCTTGGCATCGCCGCCCGCCAAGAGGATTCGAGCTCTGCCACCCCGCAGACTAAAGGCGGCTCGCTGGCGCCTCGAGTAGGACACAGGCGGATCGAGCCAGCTCTGGCGAGCCTCCTCCACGCCTTTTGTTCACGGCCCAGGGCCTCCCGAGCGTCGCGCAGCTCGGGGCGTAGCCGGTCGCACGCCTCCTCGGCGGCTAGCCTCCAGCCGTGCACGCCCTTGATGAACCGTGACTTGTCCCCTGAGCGGGCACGCAAGCGTTGCAAGGCGCAACACCCCATTAGCTCACGACGAACCTGTCAAAAGTCACAAGAGACAAGTCTCGACGACTTACCAGGCTAATCGGAAGAATCTTGTCGGTAACGGCGTCCAGCGCCTCGCTGGAACTCTCGAGGATGAGAGCCAGGTCCTCCTGGATCCGCCTGGTCTCGGCCGCGGCGCGCTTGATACCATCTCGAAGGACGCCCCACTCGTGGTCCTCCGCCAGGTCATCCATCGAGATGGTCGGCCCGCTGAGTTGGCCACCCACCGACCAAGTTAACGTAGGCGGGGGCGGCAGGTCAGAGCCGCTTGGGCCGGCCCCGGTGGCTTGCGCCTGAGGGAGGTCACTCGGCACCTCCCCTCGCGATTCTGGGAGGATCGATCCGAACTCCAGGATCGCCCCCTCCAGCTGGCCCCTGGGCGGCGGGGTCACCACCGCTTCGGGGAGCCGGGCCACATCCGCCGGCGGCCGGCGGCGGCGGCAATTCTCCCGACCTCCTCGACCAAGGAGGGGGACCGGTTCAGCAGGACGATCGAAGCGTTCGCCCTCGCTCGACCACCGACCGGAGCCGTCGTCCGCTTCCACCGGCGGCCCGACGCTGCGCTGCGAACCGACCGGTCGAGCGGCGGCGTCTCCTCGACCGTGCTCGCTCTCCTCGGTCGGTCGCGCGATGCTAAGCAGGTCGCGATTGCGGCGCCTTCGAGTAAACATCGCGCCACGAGCGTCGGTAACATTGCCCAGACTACCCTACTGTCGCCAAAGTCAAAGAAAGGACACTTACTGCGCCGACCGGATGCGCGGTAGTCGCGCCTTCTTCGTTGGTCCTCCTTGCGGGGGCGAGTCGGCCTTCCGCTTCCCCGAGGACGATCCGACCGGGGACATCTCCGCTTGGGGTACGGCGTTGGCGGCACTTGTGCGCTCGCTCCCCGCCGGACCCCCGACTGGATCCCCGCCGGTCGGCGTATCGGATAGATACCCGTGGTACGGATCTCTGCCCCGGTTTCCACTGCTGTTGGTGGAGGTCGACCCTGCAGCAGTGGTCTCCGATACGTCCTCGCCGCGCGCGTCTCTTGCCGCACGCTCCTTCTCCCGCTGCCTCCTCTTCCCCTCTTTGCGCTTCTTGCGCTCCGCCTCAATCTGCGCAAACTTTGTGCGGGCCTCTGCCCTCAGCTCCTTCTCCCCTGGCAGCAGTGCCCGGGAGACCATCACGCCGAGCCCCTAGGGAGCGTAAAAACCTCGATCAGGCAAAAAACGCCAACACTGAGGGGGAGAAGAAAAAAGGAGAAAGAAAGCTACACTCAAATTACGAGTTGGCGATTCGAGGCAGCGGCTCGGGGTGGCCGGCCACCACCTCGGTCGCGCTTCCGCCCATAACGGCGGATACCCGTGCCCTGACCTCCGACGAGGGGAGTTCCTCCGCCGTCATCCTTGCCGGGTCGATCGGTCCCTCAAATTTGAACATTGGGAACAGCCGATCCATGAGAGGTCGCTGCGCGCATCTTCATGAATGCGCCGCGCAACGACATCACCAAGAAGACCCGCTTCTTACGGGCCTTGATCCGTCCGTTATCACCTCCACTCGGTTCCTTTCCTTCCGTTATTTGACCCCATGAGGCTTCATCTCTGGAGCCGACCGTGTAGCCGGAGCGCCTGTCCCCGAGTTCTTGGCGTAAAGCCACTCGAGTGCCACCGGTTGGGCGATGGCGCTTCACGTCAATATAATCGGTGCGCGCCCGCGGCGCACCGAATGCCACACCTCCGGCGAGCACCGATACATCCGAGGATTTGTCTTTCCTCGATCGGGCTGGAAGAAATGCCTCCACAGCGCCCGGAGGGCTCGATCCCGTGAAGGCTTCACAGAGTGTGATGAAGATGGCGATATGAAGGACCCGTTGGGGATGAGATGATGCACCTCCGCCTCGTAATGGTGCGAAGCCGCGCGACGAACAGGTGCGTGGGAGCCCGAATCACTTCGAAGAAAGAGACGGGCACCACGACCTCGATGTCCCCCGGAGCGGGGGTGGCGGCCTCTCGGCACTCTCCACCCGAGATATCTGCGGAGCGGGAACCCCTTTACCGGCCAGTGCTGTTGGCCTGGATGGAGTACGCTGGCCAAGACATCTCCGAGAGAAGTGGTGAGAAGATGAGGGGGGAAAGTTGGAGGTTCCCTCCCTTTTTTCTCTTTTTTGCTCTTGCGGTCTTTCTTCTTGATTCAGGCAAATGCGGGAAGACGGGGAAGGCAAGGGCAAGGGGTTTGCTCAAATGCCCCCACACCCTATCTATAGGAGCCGGGCGGACGCCTAGCCAAATAGACGCCTGGCCAAGCGGGCGACAGCCGAATAAGACGCCTCCTCGCATGAAGCGTCGCGCACGCTCTCGTTTGCCGTGCCAGCCATCGAACGAGCGCCGACCCGAGCGGGCGCCAATCAAGCAGACACCTCCTCGCGTGAAGCATCACGCACGCCCTCGTCTACCGTGCTAGGTAACGCCCCGTTTCCAATTCCTCTCTGCATTTAATCCTGACAAGACAGCAAGAACCATAAAGACACCGCCTCGGGCTGCGCATCCTGAGACCTCTCGGTCTCTGCCTTTTGGCCAGGACGATTGCCCCGGGGCGCGTGCGAGAGGCCCCTTGGGTCGCTGAGGCCCCAAAACAGCAAGAGCTCGATGGCTCACGCCAGGCCCACCAAAGTGTGGGTTCTAAAGGTCGATCCCACCAAGTGGGCATAAGGCCGCCAAATAAAATTGAGCGAGGGGCGAGTGTGGCGAGCCCCAGGTGGGCCTCGGTTGGTGGTGACGGCCCAATCACCAAAACTCGCGTCCGGGACCATACTTCACAATCTCCCGGGAGCCCATCGATGGGCGACAGCCAGCTGTGCTCTGGGTCGGCGGACGACCCAGGGTCCGATACGGGATCGAGTAAAGAAAGGTTTTTATGGGTCGCCCCACAGCGGGCCCGGAAACCCTACTCTGGGACCGTTCGCTCGGAAGGGTCCCCCTTGGGCGGGACCTCCCAGGACCCACTTGGACCACCCGTTATTTAGCTCCACAAGCACGACGTTCAAACCAACACAGGTAAACGCGCCGCCACCCTCCAGTCCCACACTGCGGACGGGCGTATCTGGCGTGGGATAGACGGCGGCCACTCCCCTTGCAGCTACCCTCGCCGGACGAGGACTCGGGATGGATGCCCCACATCCAGCTACGACGTAAAAAGAGCGCCGTCCAGCTACGACGTTAAACGAGCACTCGGACACCCGAACCTCACGAAGAGGCATCTGGTCGTCCATGCCGACCAAGGCACGGTCTAGCTACGACGTTAAACAAGCACTCGGACACCCGAAACTCACGGAGAGGCATCTGGTCGTCCCTGCCGACCAAGGTACGGTGTAGCTACGACGTTAAACGAGCACTCGGACACCCGAACCTCACGAAGAGGCATCTGGTCGTCCCTGCCGACCAAGGCACGGTCTAGCTACGACGTTAAACGAGCACTCGGACACCGAACCTCACGGAGAGGCATCCGTCGCCCCTGCCACCAAGGCGCGGTCTAGCTACGACGTTAAGCGAGCACTCGGACACCGAACCACACGGGAGGCATGCGGTCGCCCCCGCCAGGCCAAGGCACGGTCTAGCTACGACGTTAAGCGAGCACTCGGACACCCGAACCTCACGGGAGGTATCGGTCGCCCCCGCCACCAAGGCACGGTCTGAATTACGATGTTAAGCGAGCACTCGGACACCGAACCTCACGGAGATGCATCCGGTCGCCCCCGTCGACCAAGGAACGGTCTAGCTACGACGTTAAGCGAGCACTCGGACACCGAACCTCACGAAGAGGCATCCGGTCGTCCTCGCGGACCAAGGCGCGGTCTAGCTACGACGTTAAGCGAGCACTCGGACACCGAACCTCACGAGAGGCATCCGTCGTCCTGCCGCCACCAAGGCATCGTCTAGCTACGACGTTAAGCGAGCACTCGGACACCGAACCTCACGAAGAGGCATCGGTCATCCTCGCCGACCAAGGCGCGGTCTAGCTACGACGTTAAGCGAGCACTCGGACACCGAACCTCACGGAGAGGCATCCGGTCGTCCCCCGCCACCAAGGCACGGTCTAGCTACGACGTTAAGCGAGCACTCTGACACACACTCGGACACCCGAACCTCACGGAGAGGCATCCGTCGTCCTCGCCACCAAGGCACGGTCTAGCTACGACGTTAAGCGAGCACTCGGACACCCGAACCTCACGGGAGGCATCCGTTGTCCCCGCCGACCAAGGCATGGTCTAGCTACGACGTTAAGCGAGCACTCGGACACCGAACCTCACGGGAGGCATCCGTCGCCCTGCCGACCAAGGCACGGTCTAGCTACGACATTAAACAAGCATTCGGACACCCGAGCCTCACGGAGAGGCATCTGGTCGTCCCTGCCGACCAAGGCACGGTCTAGCTACGACGTTCTGGACATCACCCAGGAAAGAGCGATCACTTACTGATTGCCCGTTCTCGAGGGCCAGGTTAGTCGAAAAGAGCGCCTGAGACAAACTCATCGCAAAGACATTCATAAAGGAAAAGGAGATTTCATTATTGGCCAACAGGCTCGAACTTTACAATATTACATAAGGTACCCGGCAGGCTCGAACACTACGCAAAGCTACATGATATGGTGGAGCTATTTGGCCTCAAGTATCATATCTTGAGCATCTCCGTTGCGTCAGTGCGGTCGCACTGACGGCTACTAACCACGGAGTCCGTCGGCGCCGCCTCCGCCAGACCGACGGCCGTGCGTCGATTCCCCACCGCCGCAAGACCGACGGCGCTCGCGCCATCGCCTCTAAGAGGGCCCTCCTTACCACCTTGAGCCTTGGAACGACCTCGAGCAGCGCGTCGATGGCAGCGATACCTCGGGCTACGGTTTCTTCCTCTTCCCTGAGCTCGGTCATCGCCTGGTCGTACTCAGCCCAGAGCTCGACCATGGGATCTTCTTCCTCCACCTCGACATCATCACCAAAGCTGAAGATCAGTGGATGCCTCGAAGCCATTTCGAGGATTACGAAAGAGGACTTTGGTTTGAGGGACAATTGTTCTAGTAAGCGGTGGCACCCTTATATATATACCCAAACAAAGGGAGATCGAACGTCTCCAAAATAAATGCGAGCGTAGGAAAACGAAGTGCCCTTCACCAAAACCCGAGGCGGCCAAGAAGACCTACGGTCAAGGCGCGACAAGCCATACGCGGCGCGCGCAACGAAGCGATTAAAAGCTTCCGACGGTTCGAATGCCCCCGGCCAGCCTCCGGGGCAGCCGTCGGATGCGTTGGGGCACACCTGGCGAAAACCCGCCGATCCAGTCGGTCGGACCGACCAGCGAAGGACTAATGCTCCCGGCATAGGTTTTCTCATCCTTCCCTCTCCCAACTTCCCGTGTAACCTGCCCCCCTCCAACTGTATAAAGGGAGGCAGGGGCCTCTGGGAGAAAGGGGCGAGCGAAAAGAAGAAGTGTGAGAGTATAGCGCGCACGCCTTTGAGATCTCCTCTTCTCGCTAGGTATTTACGAACACTTTTGTGTTCAAGCCCTCAACCCTCACTTGTAAACATTGTGCAGTCATCTGCACCTAAGGCAATACAACACCACCGAACGAACTGGAGTAGGGACTTTCGGCCCGAACTAGTATACACCTTGGGCTCTCGAGTCTAACCATTCAGGGACAGGGAACGCGTGGCCCTTCTGACTTATAAATTTACTTGCCGGTGCTCGAAACGCCGACACTAAGACACCCTGCTGATTCCGTAAAATTTTTCACATTGTTCGAGCTCCCAGAAGACGCCATGCATGCACTACGATGGTATACATTGCTAGTGGTGGGAAAGGAATAGAAGAACTTAAAGAGCATCCTTATCAATAATTACGTGAATAAGGAAATGACTTTGTTTCAGAAGTACAGGTTCATCACTGAAGACGTTTGGGAATAATTTGTTGAGATGAAGATGACGGATGAATTTGTGCGCCAAAGTAAAGCGCACAAGACCGTTCAGACAAAAAATATCCACCCGCACAGACTCAGCCCCATTGGGTATGTGGGTAAGATCGTGCAATGGAGGAGGTAGGACAAGGAGGCAATCCAGAAGGAGGCCTCCTCGCCATTTGCCTTGATCTTATACCCGCACGCTCAAAACCGGGTAAGAGCAAGGTTTTGTCCCATGTCTTCGGGAGGCAAGTCCTTTGCAAACCCTGCAGATGAGGAAGTGTCGCAACGCCTAGTAAGATATCTAACTACATAGTTTGTAATTAGTCTATATATAACTTCATAAGTGAAATAACATATTGAGATCTTGCAGATAGTGTTGATTACATAATCTTCCCAGGCAGTCAAGGAGAAAGACATACTCTCTACGGCCTTAGAAAACAAGGAGCACTCAGGTCGCACACGAGGCAAAGGTGTTTTCGTTCCTTGAAAAATGGGATTCCCACAAGACTCAGACATGTAACGGATTAGGAAGAGAACCAAAGACGAGCACAAGGAACGGCTAGTAGTTATGGAGAGACACTAGCTAATTTCTTCAAAAAAAGGTAAAAGGGCACAAGATTGCTCACTAATTAATACAATTGCACAATCTGAAAAATAAAGAACACAAATTAGGGTTTCGCTCAATGTAGTGCTGCCGGCCACTATTCTGTTTTCTTTTCTTTTTTTCTTCTTTTTTTTGGCCTTTTGGCTCTTTCTTTCTCTTTTCTTTCTTTTGGTGATTTTCGGCCAACACTAGTATGAGCAAAGTTTTGGAATCCCTAACATATTGTCACAAAGATAGTATGGTATGATAAATCAAGATTATGCAATGTATCAAATAGAAGACCCCAAGCAATATGAAATAGCTAGTCTCAATTGGGATCAAAGTGTTCGAAGGATGAATTGGTTCCCAAAGGTATGTGTACTGATATTTTTGGGTTTTATGGATTGTGGATGCTCTGGACTCAACCAACTCAAAGGAACAAAGCTAGAACACGAATTGAAGCAAGATACCCAAATTCAAAGTTTCTAGGGCAGCAGATTTGTCGCCTAGATTAAAGCTTCAAAACGACCAAATTTAGAAGGCTCACTATGGAAAGAATTGAAGCTTATGTCCTCAGCTTTCAAAAGAGTACAAGAACATGCAATTTGGAGCTCGAGTGTGAAAGTTATGACTCAAAACCAAACACCACAGAATACCCCAATTTTAGCTTGCGAGACCGATTCGAATCCGAATCAAATTCGGTTTGAAGGATTTAGAATCACAAAGGACACCCAAAAACGTTTTTGTAGAGGACTCTTCAAGGATTCAGGAAAGTATAAAACTTCCCAAACAGAGTTCGGATGTGAGAATTATGATCAAAATACCGAACCAATCTGGATTGAAGTACAACTTGCTTCGCCAACATTGACATCCAGTTAAACAGATTTGGCTTGAATTAGAGTTCATGCCCAACTAGGTTTTTGTAGAGATCGTTCCCAGGTTTTAGGAAAGTGCAAAACACTAGAATCCGAGCTCGTAGACGAAAGTTATGAACAAAACAAAGTACTGGACATATTGAAAGAAAAGCTACGTGAAGGAAAAACGATCAGCAACTAAAACAAGGACTCTAATGGACCAAAACCTAACAAAACTCACTAAAATACCAGATTGAATCTAAAGGTTGAATTTTTTGTGGAGTAATTTTCAATTTAGGACAGAAAACAAAAACTAATCTACGGTATAGAATCTCTCACCGAGCAACTTGAAGCTCTGATACCACCTGATGTGAGGTTGTGTCCCGATCTTTCGATGAGAGCGATAACTATCGATTTGGTGGAACCGAATTTGAAGATCCGACTACAACGTACGACGACGATGCGCCTTAGCAATCGCTAAACCAACTCCGGAGTGTTATTGATCTTGCCGTGGGCACGATCAACCTGAACACGAGGTTCAATTCCTGCAAGCAACCGAAGAACAAGCAAGAACAATAGTAAAAGCAATCTGAAATTGCAAATAAGAATGGAAGGCAAAATCAAGGTGGGGTTCTATTGAGAATCTTGACAAGGTGACTATCAAAGACAACTTGAAGAAACAAAGTTTGCACTTGGCTAAACTAATCAAACAAAACCCGGTGTGTCAAAGCGGCGCATCGAGTTTATAAGAGGGATGGACATGAGAGGGACGTCCTAGGGTTATGTGCAGTCAAGGGGCGGGGGGGCGCACACAACTTGGGCTTGGGCCCCCACACGCTTACAAGGCTCGAAACAGCCCAAAACAGTATGACAGTGTATTGTTTTGATGATTCAGACTAATCCACAATTAATCTGGAGCTGGTATTAGATCTATTGGAAAGATCTCGTTGTAAGCTTTCAATCAAGTCCAAGATCACCCAAATCGGAGTCCGTATGCAAAAGTTATTCATATTTGAAGTCGGTGCTGTCTCAGGAGGCCGAATTGGATTTCGGAACGTGATGGATTTGATCTCTCTCTTCTTGGCCCGTGGATGACGTGTTGGAGTTGGCACAACCAAATATGGTCATATCCGTAGTAGTGATGTCCTCATCAGAAATGGTTGAGGAAAGGCTGAGAGCACAATTTGATGATCAGCTAAGAAGCCTTAAGGAAAGGATGGAGCGAAGGGCGGCTGCGAAGAGACATGTACAGACCGCGTAAGCCCCAGAAGTACCGACGCAATTCAGCCCAACTAACCATTGGAGCAGCCACGCATCCACCCCTGAGACAGACGTGGACAACACTAAATTTCATTTCGATGATATCCAGGTAATATATATGTCTAGAATGCTCCATAATAGACCTGTTGGACGTCTTAGCTAATTGTGTACCCTTATGTAGGTGGCCACGCTATGCAATCTCCAAGTGAGGCTTACAATTGGCTCTGTTCCCTTGTAGGCTGCTTGGTGGTACGCGTATCCATCCATCGAGGCGATTGTTCACGATCGCTGGTAGCACCAAGTTCGCCAAGGTGAATGTCAGCGGTGTACATGAAATTTGCAAGGACATCACATGGAGATGCCCCCAAACAGCGAGATCATGATACTAGGGGATGCCATTGGCACATTATCTAGTGGCCCAAGAAGGACATCTCCTTCAACGACCGTCCTCCAGGACCGGAGCTACACACACAACATGAGCCACCTGCTGCGTCGGAGCTACCAAAGACTACCAAGCCCGTGCTACACCAAGTAGACCACCAAATCGGCTACCATGCCTCGTATGGCACAGGCTAGTACTTCACTTCAGGCCTAGTAGTCTCTCGTGAAGATAACTTATGATAGACGGCGAGGCGGCAACAAGGGCAAATCAAAGCGGACCACAGAGGCCCTAGACTTTCATTGGCCCCGTTGGCTTGGAAATTCAAGCTAGGACAGTCATTCGTATCAGAAGAGCGCCAACTAATGCTTTCAATAGCTTGCATTAGATTAAAAAATTGGTACATGAAACAAGCCAACAAGCCGGTAGCAGAATGGATATCGAGTATCTTAGTCAGGTTCAAGGAGGAGTATTTCATCTACCAGTCATCGAGGGGCTTCTTCGTGGTCAGTTTCAACGACTTGTTCGATCTCTACAACCTAAATGCCCTTGACGCCTCACTCATGAGATGCTGGACATTGTAGGTGTGTGCAATCATGGTCTACATTCGTGTAATAACAATATATATGATCCTTGCTTTTGTATATATATAGATACATGACCCTTAAAGCAAAAAAGGAGAAACAACCTTGGGTTTCCTCAACCTACATGTGGTGTCCAAGCAAACCATGGACAAAAATTTACAAGCCATCCAGGAGTACGTGGAAATTGCATTGTGGGCTCAACGGGATATAAAATACATACTTTTACCCCACAACCTGGGTAAGTGCTTCGTTAGTTGCTATACTTGTTGATTTCTACTTTACGCAACTTGAAGTTATGTTGAATAACTATGGCGACAAATCTATGTAGGTTTCATTAGGTTCTAATTGCAATTATTACCGTAGTTTAGGCTCACACGGTTTGGTATGTCTTTATTTATTTTTATTTTTTTTGTATATATATACACACACACCACAGTTTATGCTCGTAATGATTTAGAGCGGTTCTATTATTATTATTTTGATATCATAGTTTAGGCTTGCAAGGAATTGGAGCGGCTTTATTTTTTTATTTAAATATATCACAGTTTAGGCTCATAAGGATTTGGAGTGGCTTTATTATTTTTTAATACCGCAGTTTAAGCTCATAAGGAATTGGAGTGGTTTTATTATTTTTTTAATACCACAGTTTAGGCTCATAAGGAATTTAGAGCTTCTTTATATATCACAGTTTAGGCTCGTAAGGATTTGGAGTGTCTTTATCTTTGTATATATATGTATACACTGATTTAAGCTCGTAAGAATTTGGAGCGCCATTTTTTTGTATATATATACACCATGATTTAAGCTCGTAAGGATTTGAAGCTTTTTATTTTTATTATTATATATCACAGTTTAGGTTAAATGCAGTTTGGAGCATCTTTTTTTACCTTTACCACAGTTTAGGTCATAAGGATTTGGTGCTTTTTTTTTACATATAACATAGTTTAGGCTCATAAGGATTTGGAGCATCATTTTTTTGTATATATATACACCACAGTTTAGATTCATAAGGATTTGGAGCTTTTTTATTAAGCATAATAACGCTTCAAGAATTTTTCATTCATCGATGGTGGAGAATATTTGCCATCTCGAGAAATAACTCTATATGCACCACTAGAATACACTTTTTTTTACGATGTAAGGGCCTTCCCATTTAGGCTCAAATTTTCCTTGCATCCTCCGTGTAATATTCATGGGGCGAATAACAGCGAGAACTAAATCTCCCTCTTTGAATGACCTTCTTTTAAGGCGTTTATCGAAAGCTCGTGACATTCTAGCATGGTACACTTCCAGATTTTGTAATGCTTGAAGTCATTTTCTAACTCTTCCAAGCATAATTTAGCAGCCTCCTCATCTGAGAGTTTCTCATGCACAGCCACTCTCAAAGAATTAATTTGTACTTCCAACAGTTAGATAGCTTCCCCTCCATACACAAGGGAGTAAGGGGTCAGTCCAGTTGGTGTGCGTGTTATGGTTCTATATATACGCCCACAAGGCTTCAAGAAGTTTTCATGCCACTCTCGCTTGTTCTTTGAAACCACCTTTTTTAGCAATTTGCAAAGGGTTTTATTAAATGCCTCTGTTTGTCCATTAGCTTCTACATTATATGCTGAAGAAAAGTGTGCTTTATCTTGAATTTTACGCACAACTTTTCCATCTGTCTATTTTTAAAAGGTGTCCCATTATCAGATATAATTCAAGATGGGATACCGAAACGATATATAAGATGAGTTCTTATGAAATTCTCTACATTTTTGGCCTTAACTTCTCTTCATGGTATGATTTCTGCCCATTTAGAGAAGTAATCGGTCACTGCGAGAATGAATTTATGCCCTTTGGATGATGGCCGTTGAATTGGTCCGACTACATCTATTCCCCACATTTCAAAGGGCCAGGACATGTTTGTAGGATGTAGTGGTTCATGAGGTTGATGGATGAAATCAACATGTACCTAACATTCATGGCACCCTTTTACAAATTTCATAGAATCTTCAAACATTGTAGGCCAATAATAACCTAAGTGTTTCAATTGATAGTGCAATTTAGGACCTGATTGGTGTGCACCACAAACTCCAACATGTACTTTATTAAATGCTTCCATTACCTCATTTCCCGCAAGGCAATGTAGCAGAATGCCATCATATGAACACCAATAAAGCGCGTCATTTATACATGTATAATGGATTGATCTCTTTCGAATTCTAGACCTTTCACAAGAATCAGAGGTAGACATCCCATGAGTATGCTATTATGCCTTTTGGCTTATCCAATGCTCCAATGACCTTTCAAGCCTTAATGAATATTCTTGTCCTCTTTGATGATATCCTGATATATAGCAAAACTCTAGAAGAACACCAAGAACATTTATGGACTGCATTGGGAGTGATGAAGAAAAACCACTTGGTTGCCAAAAGAAGTGTGTGTTTGCAGTTGGTAGTATAGTATTGAGTATCTGGAACATATAATCAGTCAGGAAGGAGTAGCAACAGATCCCAAGAAGATTGCTAATGTGTTGAATTGGCCTAAACCTGATAATCTCACCAAATTGAGGAAGTTCCTTGGCTTCCTCCCGGTGAGGCTTCCTCTCTGGCGGCTTCCTCCGCGAGGCTTCTTCCCGGCGTGGCCGTCTCCCGACGCGGCTTTGCCCTCGTCCACATGCCGCCTATCTGCTCCCCATTCGTGAGGCCAGTACGTCCGGCGGAGGCGGTGCCTGTCATCTCCAAGGCTCTGGAGGATGTCCTTATGAGGTTTCTTTTATGTCTTGTTGTTGGGCCATTTCTTGTGCATCTTCACCTCTGACTGAATAAACAGATGGATGATTGTGTTTTGCAGGATAAAGCAAATCATGATAGTTCACTATGATGGAGTAGTTGGGCTTCAGCTATTGGGGAGCATTATTTTTGTCGCGATATTCTTTTTTATTGGCATACTAGTAATGGCATAGTAGTAATGTGAAACATAAATGAACACAATTTGAATAATCTTCCTGATTCTCTTGTTAGCTAGTCAAGTAAGGGAAGTTGATATATGATTCTTGATCTATGATAGCTAGTTAAAGAATTATTTTTCATGGATATTTTTCTATGAATTGAAAGGTCAGGGGGTTAATTTACATTTTATCACTGCTTAATAATCTCTGTTGAGTGTTGATTGTTTGATCATTCTGAATGAAAGTGATAGAACAGCAAGCGCTGTGTCTGTGGATTTGGTCTGCTCGATCACAAAGTTTTTCCACTTATTATTTTGCTGTAACATCTCTACATCATTTTTCTTGTATGGCACATACTGAGATAACTTTGATTTATTCTCTTACGTAGCTCTGGGGTGATAAATTTGAAGGAGCTCTGTTTGATCAGTCAGTGTAGACAGAATGGAACAGTGTCCTTGACCAAGCATTTCCATTTATGGCTTCACATGATAACGAAGTTAAATAAGACGAAAATTGAGCAAAGCCTATGCCAGCACCCAAGGGCTCGTTCACTCAGGGTCAACACTAGTGGTCCTCAATAGATAATGGTAGTCCCAAACTGGCATGATTGTAGGCGACAATCTGAGGATATGTGTTGATATTTACAGGCCAGGTCTTAGAAACCGTCTTGCTTAGTATACTATATCCTTTCCCTTATCATTTTTACTCAACCTGAAGTACAAATACGTGTATGCTTTATCATTTCCTTATGATGTTATAATCTAATTTCTTGAGGTTACAGCATCAATGTGTCAAACTAGATTAGACCAATTGGGCCAAAACATTACTACATTGGAACAAGAAAGGGCAAGACCACTCTCCATTGGAACAGACAATATAAGTCAACATAATAAAAAGTAAAACAAAATGAGAGAAAGATACAAAATACTTTTGTTGTTCTCTCTGTTACTGTGCTGATCAAGTTAGAACTTAATAGTTCATATGATAGTGGATGAAAGGCACTTGTTTTGTTCTTTTCTTGACATTTCAGTTTTACAGGATGTCTATTATTTGAATGCTGATGGATTTCTGTTCGATGCTGCATTGATTTCAGCGATGGCCACATTTACACATTGTATGTTCATTTTTTAAGTGTTTTAATTGACTTGATATCCTTTCACTGTACTATACTAGAACATATGTATGCACTATTTCGAATTTAAATTTCCCGCATTCAAATATACCCGTTCGAATTTACCCGTTCAAAGACAACCATTACAACGTGGTCGTGACAATAAATTTTATTTTTTAAATTCCTGCATTCAAATATAGCCGTTTGAATTTATCGGTAAAAAAACCCATTGTTATGATAGTTATATGGAATATGATTAGAATATATGAGAGAGAAAATAGAGAGTGTGATATGAAGAGCGCTATCAGAGAGAGAAGATATAGAGATAGTATTTTTTTTGAAGAATTCTTCAAATATAACTTTTAAAGAGTGCTTTTGAGTTTTAGTCTGATAAGAATTCATCTGATCCCGACTCCTGACACTAGGTTAACCGCGAGGTTGCGACCACTCCGCCACTTCCTCGATTCCGACCCATCCATACGGTTTGGAGCAGGGTTCACAAAACCGCGAAAAATTGCTCGATTTTCTCGGTTTTTGACTTTATCGTGCCAGCTCGAGATCCAAAACTGTTCGATAAAACGATCTAATTTAAAAAATTCAAAAAAATTTATTTTTTGAAAACCGCTCGAAAACCCGTTTTTCAGGAACATTCAATTGGTCGGCTGGTTTTCTTAACCCTTCGGTTTCGACGGTTTTCAACCGGTTTTTCGAGAGATTTTGCGGTTTGCACGGTTTCAATTTTGTGGTTTTTCATTCGATTTCGTGAACCCTAGTTTGGAGTCACTCGCGAGCTAAGATCAGCATTCCCGCTCGTGTTCCAGCTCCTACCAAGGAAACCACCCCAATCCGCCCACGCTCACCACCTGTTCGTCGATATGCCTCTTCTGCCGCGGCCGCCGCCCTACCCCAGCCGCCGTCCCTCCGGCGTCCGCCTACGTCCACCTCCCCTCTGCCGCAAGCGCTGCCACTGCTGTGACTTCCCCGTCGTCGCGCTCGGCTCCTTCTCCCAGTCCCCGCCCTCGCCCCGCGGCGAGGCGAGGCCCGAGGATCGCCGACTGCGTCCGCCTCCTCCTTCGGGAGGTCGCCGCCACGCGGCCCGTGTCCAACGGGGTCCTGCTCGAGACCGTCTTCTTCGGGGGCGGAACGTCGTCGCTCGTCCCGCTGAGGCTTGTCGACGCGGTGCTCGACGCGCTGTGGGGCAAGTTCGGCCTGTCCGCGTCCCCCAAGGTGTCCATCGAGATGGACCCCGACACGTTCGACGCCGCCAAGTTGAGGGAGCTGGTGGGCGTGGGCGTGAACCTGGTGTCGCTCGGCGTGCAGGCGTTCCAGGAGGACCTGCCACGCGCACGGGCTGTGGGAGGTGCACGAGGCGGTCGGGATCGTCACCGGCCGCGAGAAGCTGCAGAACTGGAGCATGGACCTCATCTCCTCACTGCCGAACCAGACCGAGGAGATGTGGGAGGAGAGCTTGAGGTGCACGGTGGATGCTGACGCATGTATCCGTATATGACCTGCAGATCGAGCAGGGCACCAAGTTTAGGCAAATGTAAGTGTGCTTTACTAACTGACTGAGTTTATTGTGGCCATGCCTATTATTTTGAAAGCTTCTTATGCTTCTAGCCTCATGTTCTGATTCAGTTTTTGGGTTCTATACTGCTATAGACAGGGAATTGGGAAACAAATACACTAGATACATCATCATCATCGTCATACAATTAGTCAAGTCTTGTTTCCATTTTGCACTTGTTTGTGTCGTCGAAGTTCAGTCCTCTTCTCGAACTCCGGATGATGGGAGTTGCCAAAGTAAAAGGCTTAACTGGAATAATTCGTTGTAATTTACAACCAATTGCAATATGCTACCGCATACAAACTTACTTGATGCATAACGTGGCCATGTTCGTCTCCAGCTATGTTATATATAAGTATATAGCAATTTTGTTAGATATTAATTTGCAATGTTTTTTTTCCATAGAAGGTTAAGTGATTCTCATATGTAAACATGTAATGCTTGTATTTTACATTGATACTAGTTAAATGCCTATGCTTTGCAACGGAAAACCGCATTTGAATATAGTGTAGTTATGTCATCGGGACCAAAAGAGATAATAAAACCAAGTTCAATAACAACACAACCGCAGCAGGCTGCAATACATCCGGCAACGTTGTCATGTTGGACAGGCAACACAACTGAGCTAATAATATGTATATGATTGTACTGTGGTGTATAAAATTATGGAGTGTTCCTCTAACAAAAGAGCTAATAATATTATAATAGAACAAGATAATATTGAGGATGTCCGTGTGAGAACAAATTTCTAAAACATCTAAAGTGAGGGATATGTGATCATTGAACAATTTTTTTTCTCTGTATGAGTGGTAGTCATACTTCTAAAGTCAGAACTAAGGATATGTGATCAGTGAACAATCCCATTTAACAACAACAAGCGATCAGCCCTTCAAATTCTAAGTAGCTGCTGCCAAATAAAAATAATGACATGTCTAGCTAAAGACATTTAATTATGCTATCATGTTTTGTACAGCCTGTATCATTCAGAAAAGCCAGCAGAACGGATGTCTAATGCTTCTCTTTCAGTATATATAATCACAGCATCAAATTCTTCTTCATATCATTGTACTCCTACTCCAATTCTTCTGGCTTCCTAGGAGACACATGCTAAGCAAAACTTGCAAGCACTGACACATCACCACATCACATTTGTAGCTCAAGTGATAGACAATTTAAGTACAGATCATCATGATATCAACAAGCTTCTCAATTTTATTATGAGCAGCTACCACTTTGACAAAGCAATTATACAAAAGCAAACCTTAAGCTTGGACGGAGTCAACTCCGTTTTGCATTGTGAAGAGAAGTGCCTCAGGTCCTGATTCATCGACTCATTCACTACTTTAGCCTATACATCCAATATCAAATAATCTCGAATTAGAAAAGTAATCAAAATACAACTAGCAAAGGATTTATGTAATTATCAACCATGAATTCAGTGCCTTTGTGTTGCTACGGACTAATATATATTTTTTACATTGTTCTCAGATGTTGTTTATAGCAAGATTTCCATTTACCTAACACAAGTCCATTTGAGAATATAAGTTATGCAAAATAATAATAATAATTCCTATTTCAATTCATACTCTGATACTCACGAAGAGTTGTTACGCAAGGTGTATTTGTATTCCTAAAACGAAGTATAAAAAAATTTAGGTAAAAATTTCTCGATTCCAGGTACCTACCTAACACAATGAAATCCTAGTTAGAATAATTTTTCATCATTTCTAAAGCAAAATAAGCACATCTGTACAATGCCTTGGTGCCTCCAGCTTGGCCTCAGGAGAAGGTGATGAGCAGTGGCACACGAGCTAACAAGTACCTTTGCACACCCTTGGTATCGTTAAATAAAATCTAAATTCACAAGTTCAACATAATCCAGGTTCAGAACTTTAATAGTCTGTGACTCGTTGAAATGAATAACATGAGCAAATATAAGAGCACGAGCTTAGTATCGAACAGGACAGATTGATAGTGCTACATACATGCACAGATGCACTAACCCACAATTTAACTGGAAATAAAGCTAGTGTAAGAACCTTAGGATAACAGAGTTATATATGTAGAGATATGTAGGAGAGATTACTCATAATATCTCATCACCAAGTACAATGATTGACGATGTGAGATCATTACTTGCGACCATGTGTGATTGATGTGTTCTACACATTAGAGCTCAGTTTGGATTTATTCGGCAAATTGGAATCCAACAATCATCCGGTACTGATGCCAAGGAAATGCATGTCAGAGTGGCCCAACCTGTTAGCATACGCCACCCCACACCCCCACCTCAACGACGAGAGAAACACGACTTGCCTGTGGAAGATCCCAGGCAAGATTTTGCTCTCTCTTTACAAAGATGTCAGCTCATGTTAAAAAAACAGGTGCTTTCCATAATATGTTAAAAAACCCGTTTCCTTCGCAATCTACAAACTAAAGAAAGATAAGGAAATAAATGCCAATGTATAATCTTTGCCACTACTGTGAACTTCCATGTGAGTATATCACATTCTTCGTCTTCCTATGTAATACCATCTGGACCTTTTGCACAGCAAGAGCCCAAAAATGTTACAAATCTGCGTTTCGTTCTTTCAGGATAATTATAAGGCAAATGTACGATTTGTGCACCAAAAATAATCATAAAAGCTCCCTCGTGAATGCTTCCCTGTTGTTGCATGGATAACCAACCCACCAGGAACGGTGTCCAGCCGAAGCACCGAGCGAATCAGCACCAAGGTTCAAAATTTTGCGAAATTTCGCGAATTCGGATTCGGACCACCCGAGATCTCAAGTACCGGCCAGGAAAAAATTTAAAAAATTTGAAATTACTACAGTAAAATCCGAAATTTCGTGTTTTTTGACCTATTTTGAAAGTTTTAGAGCGGATTTGACCTGATTTGGTCCAATAACCCTTAGGAAAGTCATCTCCTATGAACATTTGTTGAAAAACCTAATTTTTAAACATTTTAAAATTTTGGCACAAACAACATCAGATTTTTATAAAATTGTACAGGCATGATAATAATCTGAAAATTTTATGGTACTATTATTAGTATATTAGAATCATACATAAAAATTTCAAAATAATTTAACTTCATTTTTCATCTTTAAAAATCAAAACAGAATGAACATAATTGGGATGATTATATTGTCGAATTTTATAAATTTTCTTGAGTGTGATTATGATCTATTTTTTTGACAGATTAATAATTGACTCAGTAACATTATATAAATTTTTTAAAAAATTTCAACTTTGTTTGTTTGGTCAATCAAATCTATGTAAGCATTGAACTTCGTTTGTTATATTATATTTCAAAAATCAAAAAGAAAAGAACATAAATGGTACTGTGCCTTGTAAGAATTTTATAAATTCACTGGAGTGTGATCGTGAATCACAATTTTTATGGGATATTAAGAACTTCCTTATCACCATTCTTTAAAATTTTCAAAAAAAATTATGGTATACATAATTTTTCATTTTGTTCAAGTTTGCCGGTAAGCCTTTTAACATGGCAGTAGTACTGTTCGAATTTTTAAAACTTCATACAGTTCGAATTTTTAAAACTTCATAAATTTTATGAGAGCATTATAGATATATCATAACCATGCACAAAATTTTTTAACAGTTTCTAACTTCATTTGTATCAAACTTGTCGGTCAGTGTTCTATCAGGACAGCACCACTCTCCAAATTTTTAAAAATTCCTCACATGTGATAATCCGCTGAAATTTTTATGAGAATATTAGTTATGGATCATAACCATGCAGAAAAAATTTAAACAGTTTATAACTTGATTTGTACCATTTTCCATTACGATCAAACTTGTCGGTCAGTGTTTTATCAGGACAGTACCACTCTCCGAATTTTTAAAAATTCCTCAGGTGTGATAATCAGCTGAAGTTTTTGTGAGAACATCAACATTGTGTCAGGAAACTCCAAAACAATTTCAAAATTTTTCGATAACGTTTAGACCACTTTTCACCAGTGCAAAAACCCAAATTTGGATATTTCGCCGAAATTTCGGGTTTTTCACGAATTCGTTTTTTTTCCCGATTGGACGGATTTGAATTTTCAAATTCAAATTTTGTCCAAAATAATTGTGAAATTTCGCGAAATTTCGTTATCCGACCAGGCGAAATTTATTCAAACCGAAATTTGAAACCTTGATCAAGACACCATCGTCGCCCTACCAGCGACGACACGATAGGTCAAAGTTCACATCCGCGCTCCTGCGGGTTTGGCTGCTCGCCTTGATTGGCCATGGCCCGGAGGCGAACCTCGACATGACGACCATCACCGGGACCGCCGTGAGCAACGATTGCGTGAATGATCTTTGTGCCACTACGCTCGATCTACCAAATCGGTAAGTGTCATTGTGATTCCTTCCACCCACCTCCTCGTACTCTCCTCATCCAAATCCCTCACTCCATTTGGCATCTCCCTCACCAAATCGCCGCCTTCATAGTCATCTCCTCCATGTTCGGTGAGATCCACCGCCACACTCGATCTTCGTCACCATGGCTTCCCACACCAATCCCCTTCAACCACACCATCCTGTCCACGTATAAGCATAGATAAAATAACTACAAACTAAATCCCCTCGATTCATCCAATCGGGATAATCTCGATCGATTTGTCTCTCCATCACTCCACCTTGCCACGCTAGCTCGTATGCAGGACAGAAGGAAAACGTAGGCAGCAGATGTGAGGAGAGGCGGTGGACAGGAAGGCCGTAGGGGAAGCGCAGGCGGCAGACGTGAGGAGATGCGGCGGACAGGAAGAGGGTAGGGCGGTGGCGGCGCAATTTCGGGACAGAGAGGGTGGCGACCAGGGTTCAAAATTTCGGCAAAATTTCAGAAAATGTCTTATTTCGACCGATGGTGAGATTTAATATTCCGACGGAATGAAAAGAAAATTGAAAATTAGGATTTGTTACATTGATTTCGGTAAATTTCGACAAAATCTCGATGATTTCGACTGAAATTTCGGCATTTTGGACCGGTTTGCATGGTTTTTGAACTGGATTTCGCACTAAATTTTTCGTGGAGGTAAGGCCTTTTATGAGGAATACATTGGAAAATTTGTAAAAACAACACATATACAAATTATGTAACCCTAACCCTAAACCATAAATTGGGTTTCAGCTTTAAATGATGTATTTCGGCCTAAACCCTAAACTCTAAATTGTATTTCGGCTTAAACTCTAGCTTGGATTTCAGCTTTACATGATGTATTTCGGCCTAAACCCTAACTTGGATTTTAGCCTTAAATGATGTATTTCAGTCTTAAATTGTATTTCGGCTTAAACCCTAGCTTGGATTTCGGTCTTAAATTGTATTTCAGTCTAAACTATAAACCCTAACTTGAGAATTTTATGTGCAAATACTTACTATTTTGTATTCAAATATACAGAAAATATAGATAAATGCTTGCATGATTTTTTCATATTTTCCCAATTTTTTCTAGCCTCGAGAGACCATTGCACAACCGTTGAAAATCACCAAAATTTGGCCGATTAGCTAAATTTTGGTGATTTAAGACAAATTCGTATTTCGGTTTCAAATTTACTTTTTGAATTTCGTCTGAAATTCCAAAATCTCGTCGAAATTTTGATTTCGGTTTCGGTCACCCCGAGATCTGATCCGAAAATAAAATTTGAAATCTTGATGGCTATCGAGACAGTTTTTACTTGGGGAATCGTGGACGGGAGCACGATGGGAGGGTGGGGTGAAGGACGACAGACGGTTCGTGATAGGAGGAGCGCCGCATGTGGAGTGGGACAATACTTTCATTAGTTAAGATAAACTAGTAGCAGGAATTCAGCTCCAAGGACAAACTGATTCGAGTGGCAAATTGACGCCAATCTTTTTTTTCATCTACAAACTTCTACAAGATAGCTTCAAAACGGCTTTCTGAAGCAGGATATAAACACTATGAGATTAGTAGCTACTGCAAGACTGGCTATGAGTCAAGCACGATCTAACATATAGGCAAAACCGGTCATTCTATGCGTTTGGTCTTGGGTCGGCAAGCTACATCAATGGTGTCAGGTTCTGCTGGCCCAGAAGAATGAAGGATTATGCAGAGTGGGTTCAGAAACTAGATGGAACTTGAAGCCATGAGTCTAGTAGCTCTGAGATGAAGAACATGGCCATGGATGTCGTGATGCTATCACTGAGAACAGCTTGGGGGCTAGATTTGCAAAGTTTCAGTAAATCCTTTGGGAAGAATCTGACTCTGTCATTGTGGAACACATTTAGCCCTTTTGTGGAGAGTGGGCTTGTAATCGCCATGGATATGGAGTGACAAGCCTTGCAGCCTAGTGAAGTTGAGTTGGACTTGCAACATGAGGGTGAGACTGGAAGAAGAGTTGCGTTCATCCGTCCGAGTGACCCAGATGGATTTTTGTTGCCCAATGAGTTGATTTCACTTGCATTTGGCATTATTTTACCACAGCAAGGTTACACTTCTCACATCGAAACAGACTAATTTTTTCCCTTTGATTGCTTTCTCTGACCACACTGACATCTACTGATATATCTTGTCTGACCTTAGTTTGATAGGTAGACAATAGCTGATCACTGAGATCGATAGCATTTTCTGCTCAGATCAGTGTAAACTGAAAACTCATTTTAGTTCTGAGAGAACTATTACACCATTTGCTCAAATACAATTATCTAGTACGTTGGCTTGCTGTGGTCAACTATCTCGGTGTCCCTGCTCCTCCCTCTCCGATTGAACATTGTTTACTTATCTCCTGCAATCCCTCCGTTAGCGCGAAAAATATGACGAAGGATTGATCGACTCAAACATACGCAAACACGGGTTTAGTTTGGTTCGTGCGTGCATACCGATTTGATCCTCGCAATTAGCAAAAAATTATAATCTAAATAGCTATATCATCGATTAAGTTTTTTCAATATAAATCTGATCTAAACAACTATTTAGTCGATTAATTGTGCGTAACGATAAATCGACCAGCTTATTATGGCTGATCGGATGGTTTGGTAAAGGTAGATTTTCGAAAAGGCGATGTGCAAGCAAGATCGGAGAAAAGCAAACCTAAGTAAATTGGCGTAATTTAAGATGATCAACAATCGATAATGCGCAATTTTATTGATCAAGAACGAATTACAGAGTCTAAATTACAGAAGCTACTCCTAGTCGATAAAAAATAAATAAAAGTATATGCAAGTTGTTTAATTGATTGTTGTTAGATCTTCGGCTCGCCTCTGACATCTTTTTATATTGTATAGGCCGATTGTATCATTCTCCGATCCGTCAAATGAACCATATCGGCCTCCACCTCTTGACGGGTAAAATTCCTTATCAAAATCAATGTCGGCTAGATATCCAATTTTAACTCAAATCTGACAAATTGATCTAAACCTCGCCAAATTTTGGTGCTAACATATGCCCCTCATTTTTTTGGAGATAACATATTATCTTCTAAAAATCTTCTTCATCAACTTGCCATGAATTATCCTCATCGCTGTCTTTGGTAACTGTCTGATTTATTCACGCTGTAAAATCCTCAAGACATGTACTTTCGCCATTAACTGCCTGCGAACCGTTGAAAAAACTTCCCGTCTTTTCACCTTTTTCATCCCCCTATAAATATGGGTCTTAACCCCTGTCATTTTGACGCGCTCAAGCTCTCAAACCATTCCCTATCGGCTTGCTCCTTCATTTTCTCTAGCCTCCAACACTTCCTGCCACCGTTTCATCTCGTCGGCTCAAGAACAATAGGCCAAAACAGGTATTTATTCCTATACCCGACTATGAAGATAGATTTTACTTAGGTCCGATGGGAAAACCAGATCCATCCGCTATAATAGAATAAGATATCCTAGATTGCCTTTGCATGCCCCAGGTATAACATGCAAGGTTGGAGTAAAAGTTTTAGAGCGTGGCGAAACAACACTAAAGGGTTGGAGGGATTGGTACAATCGGCTAGTGGTAGTAAAAATGCCCCAATGGGAACAGATGGGCATAGCGGAATGTCTTCCCCTCTCCTTAGTAGACCCAGAGGCCAATGAGTCCTTAGTGGCCACAACTTGTTATTTTTGGTCGGACATCTTTAATACCTTTATGTTCAGGATAGGTCCCATCAGCCCAACCCTATTAGACGTAATCCAACTCTATTGTTTGAGGCCAGACAGAGGTCAAATATCGGTATTCAGTGCCAAGCTTCAACATAAGCTAATATCCACCAAGGGGGAAGACTGGAATAAATACATTAGTGACAACAAAGGAATTGGTCCATTGTCCGACATGGAGCATGTGACCTTCCCAAACATGTGGTTTGACCGATTCCTTTTACGTGGTGCTTCTCTTGGCAAGACTCAAAACATATTGAGTTATGGTTGAACAGTTGGTAGCGATCAGTTGGCTAGCTTTGGGAAAGATGTTTCTAGAGCCGTATATTAGATGATGCACATAATCCATGATCGACTATTCTTTGGATTAGGAGCTTATATTGTCGGCAATGTAGGTGGACCTTTACGGTTTATTCATACTTGGTTATACTGTATATTTAGCCGACCATTCAAGACCAATATAGAAACACTAACTCCTTTCCCTCGTGAAGAGACACTGAAAAACCAAAAAATCGAATATAGAAATAGCCGATAGTTTGGTGAACGGTTCATCCTTTGTGCTGGTAACAAGGCGAAGATTACACCCATCAGAGCAAGAAAATATCTGGCTTTCTTTTTCCAGCTCGATCATGAAGATTTCTGCAAGCGGGGTTTCTTTAGTAACATAGAGGCTGATTGTTTCCCTTGCCTATCCTTCTTTCATCTTACAGTCGATAGTGAGGATATGCTTGAAGAAACCCACAATTTATTCAGAATATTAATCTCCCCAAGTGTGTTGTCCGTCGGCTTGCATGGAAAGGGTTGGACATTCCAGCCATCATACGAGTTCTGTCATCCATCAGTATATGCAAGACAATTTGGTTACGGGCAAGTTCCCCCAAGTTTCCAGCTCT
This sequence comes from Otatea glauca, assembly GCA_036346275.1. Lineage (NCBI taxonomy): Eukaryota > Viridiplantae > Streptophyta > Magnoliopsida > Poales > Poaceae > Otatea > Otatea glauca. Next base: position 19,046,918 of record CM070733.1, on the reverse strand, counting down.
TTGATTGGCTTAGGCCAAGAGGCTGAGTGAAACATGCTTCATCGGCTGAAACCGTCCAACACATAACCGACGATCTTCAAATCTAGACCTTGCCACACTTCGTTCTTCAAACTCAGATGGCTGGAGGTTTTCTTACCTAGTGGTCAGCTATCCAAGCAGCCTTATATCCAGCAGAACATACAATATCAATTATCGTCTCTGATTTTTTCCCAAGTCTTTCATCTGATTCAAAGCATACTAATTCCAATAACAGTAGCTTAGGTTTTAGCAGCGATGTTAGCTCATGATATACTAACTCGAGTTTCATCAATGTTACTGGCGAGGTATCGGCTAACGTAGATATTTTGTTTAATACCCTTCAAATATTTGTTGAACTTCACTGATCGGCTTCTCCTTTATTTTACAGGTGAAGCAAACAGGTAAGAGAGTTACAAGCGATCCATTGGGCACTGGCCCATCAAGCAAGCGCCCTTGCCCAAACATTGGAGTCGGCATTGCTGGCCACTCATCAATTTCCTTGGGCATCCAATCGCCCTCTTTGTCGAATGTGGAAAAGCAACAACCCAGTAAGTATACAATCATCGGTTGTCAATGATATCTTTCACAGCCTTGTGTAAACTAACACTTGAAACTGATTACTTAATAGAAAAGAAGCGTGGCTGCCTAAACAAAAAGGTTGTCACATCCAAGGGCCTCCTGCCTCAAGAGCAATTGGCTGAGAGTTCTCCTCATGCGTTGAGCACGTACCAGGTAAATCACCTTCGAAGCCGATTCTCAAACATAATTAAATGAATGAGCTAACAGACTTTCTTAACCTTTTAAAGCCCTCACTTTTTCCTCCTACTTTTACCCCCAAGGTCTTAGCCGACCCGCCATCTTTGGAAGCCAATTTTCCTCCGCCGCCATCGTAGCCAACACCTCAAGCTGCTATAGCCGCTGCAGAACTAGCCGACAAGCTAGTTTTATCTTTGTCAAATATGTTGGGCTTTGAAATGTCGACTTGGAGGAGGAGGATGATCTTGAGAGGGTACCCAATGTTTTTGAGCAAATCATCTCCGTGTCAAAGGAAGCATTGGCTCAAGTCACGTCGTTTCCTGGGGTTAAGGAGAAGATCAAGTATTTCTTAATCTGCTTCACACACCGTTGGCCGCATTGGTGGAGGACGCTCAACCGATCCGCAATGCCATGAATGCAGTCAAGGCAGAACTACCTGTAGAAGGCACACAACACTGCTCGACGTCTGCTTCCTTGACGATCGGAAAGAACAGGTTCAGGTGGCAAGAGCCAGAATTGAACAGTGGTCGACTCAACACGAAGACAAGAAACTTCTTGACATGCTGGTGGCTGACGCGAAAGCCCATAAGGACAAGTACAACGAAGTGCTAAAACAACTAAAAGTCAACAAGGAGACATCGGCCAAGCTACAATCCACCAAGCAATGTTTTGAAATAGAGTTGGCAAAAATCAATGAAAAATTGGCTGATATTAAAGGAAAAATGGCTAGTTTCTCATCGGCTGTCAAGGCACAAAAGGCTCTAGGAGCCTCATCTATTGCAAGCGTCAAGGAAAAATCAGCTAAAATTGTTCATGTGCTAGGAAGCCAAGAAGTTGACGAATGCTATCTCGAGGACATCGAGAAGATAATC